>CM059435.1:88015829-88369231 GCA_030390025.1 Squalus acanthias
GGGGGGGGAGAGCGATGGACCAAAAGAAAAAGGAAGGAAGAAAAGACTTGCATCGCACCTTTCACGACCACCGAACCTCCCAAATCGCTTTACAGCCAATGAAGTACTTTCTGAAGTGTAGTCACTGTTGTAACGTAGGAACCGCGGCAGCCAATTTGCGCACAGCAAGGACCTACAAATAGCAATGTGATAATGGCCCAGATGACCTGTTTTAATGATATTGATTGAGAGATAAGTATTGGCCAGGACGCTGGTGATAACTCCCTTGCTCTTCTTCGAAATAGTGCCATGGGATCTTTTACGTCCACTTGAGAGCAGACGAGGCCTCGGCTTAACGTCTCATCCGAAAGGCAGCACCTCTGACAGTGCTGCACTCCCTCAGTACTGCACTAGAGTGTCAGCCCAGATTTGTGTTCAAGTCTCTGGAGTCGGCCTTGAACCTACAACCTTCTGACTCAGAGGCAAGAGTGCTACTAACTGAGCCACAGTGGACATGGCTCCAGGAACAGCATGTCATCTTTTGATTAGATACTTTCCAGCCTTCCGGACTCAACACTGATTTCAACAATTTCAGATCATAACCTCGGCCCCCATGTTTTCGGACAGCAGCTGTTGGTGATGTTTCTGCTATTCCCATTTACACCTCCTCTCGACCCATCTTTTGTTTCTTTACTTGTCCCATTCCATCCCCTTTCACCTCACACCATCATCCCTTTTGTCATTTAACCTCTCCTGCCTTCCACCCTATCACAGACCTTCCCTCTTGTTCTTGCTCAAATAACATTACATCTCTACTTTTTCTCGTTCTGACAAAAGGTCATCGACCTGAAACGTTAGCTCTGTTTCTCTCTCCACAGATGCTCCCTGACCGGCTGAATATTTCCAGCATTTTCTGTTTTTATTTCAGATTTCCAGCATCCGCAGTATTTTGCTTTTGTAAAATCCCTCATACATTCACTTTCAAATGTTAATTTTGAATTTCAATTGGCTATCTGGCCTACAAAATCCAGCGACTCACCCTGCTGCATTTACCCCATTTCTAATTGCAGTTACATTTCTTATACTGCTGCGTAAAAGTTCAGCAGACTTGGTGGTTTGGAAGGTTCTGTTCTCAAGGCTGCGCTCTCGAAGGTTGATAAATCCTAAATGGTGGAAGGATCAGCACTGGGAACATACCTTTCCAAACCAGCAGGCCTGCCAAATTCAAATGGCTGAATGCAGTGGCATAAGAAATATAAGTGAGAAGTCGCACAACACCAGGTTATAGTCCAACAGCTTTATTTAAATCACAAGCTTTCGGAGCGCTGCTCCTTCGTCACCTGACGAAGGAGCAGCCGCTCCGAAAGCTTGTGATTTCAAATAAAGCTGTTGGACTATAACCTGGTGTTGTGCGACTTCTCACTTTTGTCCACCCCAGTCCAACACCGGCATCTCCGCATCATAAGAAATATAAACAGAGCAACAAAGGTACAGCTCCATGGATAAACTAGCCTCTCATCTGAAATCTGCAAAGACAAAATATCAGAGATATTTTATTAACCAAAGCAGAGCAGGAAGGGGAAATCTGGGGAACTAAGCCAAGGCTGCCCAAGCAGAGAAGCAATTAAACTCTTAAGTTTTAGCAGATAGAGAACCTAAGCAGGAAGGTGCAGGTGTAAAAGACATTAAGTGGAGTCCAAATGGCAGAGATATACATAGCTAAGGCAGGGCAATGATGGGCCAAAAGCCTGAAATCTCAGTTCAGTCACTCATCATTCAAGAATTTCAAGTCTGTGCTCCAAGTGTTAAGAGGGACACCGAGAATTCCAAATACTCAAGATGCCCGGCAAAGGTCTGGGTGCTGCCAAATGCAGAGGTGATTTGTCAGAACTAGCTTAGCTGGATCCAGAGAAATCTTTTAGGTGAATCATCACAATCCTTCTTCCTAGTGCAACCTCCTTGAATCTCAGCTACAAGAGGGAGATTAGCCAGCACAAGGCAGGACACAGAATTAGTAACAACCAGAGTCTGTGCTAATATAACACATATATTCAACAGTAAGTACCTCAGAGCGTCCAATACAAGAAACTGAAAAATAATTCTACAGACAATCTGGTTTTTTTCTCTTTCCACTTCTAAAGACATTTTACTTACTGTCCCAGTTACTTTTTTTTAGATAAAGCATTAAGCAGCGAGAGTGCATTAAAACCAAGAAGAAACTTGGATTTCAATAGGCTTTGATTGACAGTGATATATTCACAACTGTTAAGATTTACTTTCATTCATCGCTATGCTGTTCCAAGAGTTTCATTTTTATTTTAGTGCTGCTACTGATCTATACGTAGGTCAAAGATCTGGGTTTGAAGATCAAATGGTAATGATATGTAAGTGCAGCCTGGTAACAGGAGTAGATCAGTGATCCAGCTCTGCAAATAGTACTATATAAACTGAGCCAATCCAATTTCATTGGTGCTGGTTTATTTAGCATTTAGTCACAAGGTTTAATGTTAAATTAAAATCAAATAATTTACAAATAACACCATCATTGTTTACATGTGGCCCACTGTGCTCCATGGGGTGTAACTAAATGGCCAAAGAGAGAGTTTGGACACCTCTAATGTCATTCATTTGAGTTTATCAAATCACCTTGTGTTGAATTCCAAGCCAAATACACCTTTGTTACTATGCTAGCTCGGTCCCATGCCAAAACAATTCTTGGCATAGCAAAGCCCTGCAACACGGCCGAGCATTCAAGCATTCCTTATTGCCTAAATAACCCTAAATAATCCATTACAGTTTGCAGGCTTGTTCTATCTTCCCATTAACAGGTTGTGTGTGTGTCCAACTGCGGCAATTCTGGAGTTACCAATCTCACGCTATTTCCACTTTTAGATGAGTCTTTCCTAATATTAGTACTGCATGGATGATTGAGCTAGATCACAGTGAAATCTACCATCAAGTTAAATTATTATTTTTTAAGAAACGTAATTGTCACACCTCATGCCCCATCTGAGAGCATGGACAGGCAACCGTCTCCCAGGCCTCTGTCAATGATGGCCTTTAACTAATGGATGCACACTATTTGGCTAGTTCAACTCATCCACCAATTTTCCTTCTTTACAAAGAATCAAGACATACCAATCAAGCTTAGAAACTCAGAGTTCGGTCATTGTAGACACAAACCTGCACCCCTTAGCACAGCAAACTGATACAATAATAATGCTGTGTTAACAAACCATATACAATCACAGATTACCTTTAGAGAGACAGTACTAATATGCAAGGCCTCAGTACAAAACATAATTTTTACCTCTGCTGAACAAGTTGGCAATTTACAAAATTACCAGGTATTTCAGATAAATCGCGCTCCTCTTTTCTTTTTCATGATCAAATTGATTCCAACGAAGAAAAAAAGTGTTTTTAAAAATTGTACAGCAACGTGAAAACAATTCAGTGAAGTTACCTGACCTGCCAACCAAAAGCTAAATAATTTGGTAGATATTAATGAATAAAATATTGGGAGGTTTTATTTTCTGGCTTAATGGTTTTCTTCAAAGTCTGTGAAATGTGTATGTATAAAATGAAATCATGGTTCAAATGCATGAAAATGACATGGAAATAATGAATGCAGTGAAGACAGCTGACTTGCTGGCCAAAAATTGAATAATGTGTGTGTGAGGTACAAACTAATCAAATCTTGGACGTTTCATTGATGTGCTGGCTCAATGCTTTCTTTCAGAATCTGTGTAATGTGTACATATAACATTCAACAATGCCTCAATCACACAAGGCAGACATGGAAGTAATAAATTAATTTGGTGAGAGCACCTGACCATGGCCGCAAATTAAGTAATTTGTTTTCTGCAAAGTAGAATGAATGAAATCTTAGAGGTTTTGTTCGTATGCTGCCCAATACCTTTCCTCAAAGTCTGAATAAATATGAAATTAAATAATAATCCCTGAGTGTGCAAAGCAGGCATGGAAATAGTTAATTGAGAGTGCCCTGATACAAGTCTTGAATTCCCATTTGCAATACCACTGGAGATCAACTAATATTAAAAGTCTTATACATAGCACTGTCACACACTTTCCATAATACTTTTAGGTAAAACACTGAATTATAGATACAGTTATGCTAGCACACATGGTCAGGTCATTCTTCCCACAATTAACTCCCCTCAGCCCTGGTGTCCCCAAACACACTCTTCCATTTCCTCAAGTGCTGCAGGACACAAAGAAGTTAAAACAAACTAAAATTAAATGAACAGCTCCAAGTTGGATATAAAATGTAGGAAAGTTTATTCGTTTTAAAACAGTGATTCTTACAATTAGGGTCTCTTGACGTAATATATTACAGATGCAAAATAATGTTCCAGCTCATTTCCTCCAATAACATATCCGTTTCACAATAACTACAAATTCTTAATTGACGAACAAAATCAGAGTCCTCGGCAACCTGAACTCTAACTGAACCCACCATTCAAGAATCCCGAGCAATACCTTCTATTCTTAAAGGGACACACACCTACATTCTATTTTACATTGCATAATTATAAAAACAGCACATCCTGACTTAGCTCCATGGGAGATTTGCCATTAATATATAAACGAGCTATGCTACGTTCTTCCATTGATGGTTGCTATTTTCTCTCACCTCCACAGCACTAATCCAAAAGGCTGTGATGAGCACTTTCTCCCCAAACACTTAGTTACAGTAAACTTCTGCACTCATGAAATTCCCCACCAAGAACCCTCCATTTAATCCAACCTTCAATCATGCGCATAGTTATCAAGGCGGGTAGCATTTAAGTATAAAATGGTTATCTAACCTTAATTTGAAATTAAAAAAAACGATTCTATTTTACAGCATGCACTAAATAAAGTTGGAAACTGGTATTAGAAAGTATCCGCAA
Organism: Squalus acanthias; assembly: GCA_030390025.1. Taxonomy (NCBI): domain Eukaryota; kingdom Metazoa; phylum Chordata; class Chondrichthyes; order Squaliformes; family Squalidae; genus Squalus; species Squalus acanthias. The sequence goes on from CM059435.1 coordinate 88,020,722, forward strand.
CCCAGGACATAATTTTCGATTAATAAACCAGATAACATGCTTACCTTTGGGCATCTTCCGTATAATGTTAAAAACTGTGCTCTGTTCAATTAGTTCTTTTGCTCTGAAAAAGTGCATGGCTGGTGGGAATTTACCAGTTTCCATTCCATCGACTATTTCCTTTATTTTTACTTTCTTAAGTATATCATTAACTTGGAGTTCTTTTTTGGTCGATAGTAGATTACCGCCTGTAGATTCGAACTGCTCCAGTTTCATCAAATGATCTCGGTCGGTCGGAATTGGAAACGTTCGACACACAGCAAATAAACAAAAGACTGAAAGCACAGCGGTCTCTCTTTTGAAATTTGCTGTATTCATTTTCAAAAATAAACCACACGGCTGTGTACTCAAAGTTAGTCAAGATCAAGTAAAACACTAAACGCACAACCAGCTAGAACTTCAACCTGAGCGATTAAACTCACAGAAACGCGACTAAAGCTGAATTACTTTCGCTTCTGCAAACAACTCACGCTTCCACTTTTGCGTGACAGCTGAAGTAACTCGGTCGTTATTTATCTTAACGAAACTCCGCGTCGTGTGGAAAAAAAACAAATCACTTCCGCATCCTTACAGAAGGGGCGGCGACCTGATCATTGGGGAGTTGCAACTTTTGAAAGGATTAAAAGCCGAGAGCATTTAACAACATTTTCAAAGATTTTTTTTTTGGTTGGTGGGGGGGGGGTTAAAAAAAAAGTTTCGGCGGACATACAAAGACTTTAATTTTGAGTTGCCAAGGCAAGGCGGTTGCAAGCTGGGTCGCTGCCCCGTGGCGCCCGTCACCGGGGAAAAGCCTTGGGAATGTGGACTAACCCCGAGCCCGGCGGCAGCGCTCGCGTCCCACGCATTTGGGTTCCATCCGAACAATCGCTTCGAACGCTCCGACAGTGGGAATGGAACCTTGCGTGATCCGAAGGAACGTTCGCCCACTTCTAGTCGCCAATAGTTGCAATCTTAATCAAACACGCGGCGCTTCGGCGCCAGCTCACAGGGACAGGAGAGATTCAGTCACAGAATAATTCAGGCCAGCTAACACAAGGGCCCCCTCAAAACACAGCCCAGTCTCATTAATAGAACTCGCCATTAAAACACCGCGGGGCAACCAAAATATTAAGTCCCCGCCCCTCCTCAAACAATAACTACCCGCTCAACCTATTGGCTCGCCCCCCCCCTCCCAACCCACCCAAGAGACCGCGTCGTCACATCCTGTGGAAGGCACGGAGCCCTCGCACTATCCCGTGGGGGTGTCGCAGCCGAGCAGCCGCTCAGAATTATCCATTGTAGCCAGAACTGCCTTGGCCCCGGTCTCTCAGGTGCACCGGCGCTTATTGTGAAAAGCAGGTCCTGGTCGCAGTACGCAGCTCGGGCGGTTTTAATGAAGTAATGTCCCAAGCGGCGAGCGCCGGAGTTTGGCCGTGCCTCCCTCCGGTGTGCTGAGGAATTGGAGTGCTCCCCTGTTGTTGCCTGGCCATCTGTTCCTCGGTGAGAATGGGGCTGCTAGATTGTTACATGATTACACACGCACGCTTGCACTGACTGAGCGAGAGTAGCAGTCTCGGCCATGGCAGGCAGCGCAGCCAGTTACACCCAGCACATTTGTTACACCAGTCGTAATTAGGAGACTGGAAGGGGAGGGGGAAAAACACAAGGAAAAGAAGTTCGAGGAAAACTATCTCTCATGTGAAAAAGGGAATTTGATGCCATTTAAAATGTCCGAGGAATGTCCATCTTCGACCGTTTCGGTGGAAGAAATTCGTTCTTGGTGGGAAGTACCCGCCATCGCACACTTTTGCTCATTATTCAGGACAGCATTTGGGCTCCCGGACTTCGAAATTGAGGTAATTTTATTTTTCCCTTGAATGAGTTCCGAGACGCTCTTTTCCTGTAAATTATTACGTTGCGTTTCTAAGCCCCTGTCATTTCAAAGAGTTTAAAGTTTGTAATCATGTGGATGCAGGATGTCAATCTCGCCTCCCAGCTGCTGGCTGGATTCTATTGTGGTTCCAAAAGCGCTCGATTGCAGTCAATGATGGGCTAGTGCGGACTCTAATCAGCGCTGTTTGCCTTTCTTTAAAAAAAAATAAAACGTGTGTCTCTATTTAAAAGTTTACTAAAGTTTGCATCTGTTCGATGGAGAGGGGGGAGGAGGTGGTGTGTTTGTTTAGTAAGAAGGAGCGTGTCTCCCGATAAGGTGCTGCTGCTCTTCATGATCTGCTCTGCCACACATCCATCACAGCAGTGGCATTGTTAGGAGAAAGAAGAGCCACATGCTGCTTACAAAGTTAGCTGTTTGCCCTTTTAAACTACATTTTTGGTGGAAAAAGCCCCGGAAACGCGTATATTTCCCTCAACTTTAAAATGAGCATTTTAACACACACACAATCTAGAATCAGATTAATGTGCGTTTCGCAAATAGCTTGATTCATCGGCGAGGCGTTGAATATTTCGTTACATTTCGCCACTGTTGGTAGAAAATAAGTGTAACAAATTAAACTTGTGATGGGCAATGTTATATTCGATATCTGGTATCCAGGGTATTAAAGAAAACAGCACATTCGTTAACACTGTTTTAACGGGATTTTTTAAGTACCTATATCGGAAACGGAATCCAGAAACTCATTCTGTTTGAGGTTAAAATTAAACAAATGCATTCACCCCGCTCTTTCCGATTTCTCATCCTTTTCCCCATTGTTGTTTTTTGTTCCGTGAACCTATTGTTTAAAGCTGTTTCCACAGGAGGGAGGGGAGTTGAAAGGCTTAATTCAGAAGGAATTGTTGTTTGCTTGTGATTCTCGGAGAAGTTTTTTGTTTCGATTTTTTTGAAATCCAAATAAAATGTATGTTTTTGGGTATGTGTTAAGTTGCAAGCGAAAAATCAAATCCTCGAGTTGAGCTGGTGTCTCCGGTGTGGTTTTTATCGTCGAATGTATGTTTACTGTACGGCGTGTTCTGCAGCTTTTCAAAACAAAGCTCGTACTTCTCGCAGAATGCAACCCTGAGCAAAATTCAGTCTACCTTGGTGGGTTTAACGATGTGTCAACCAGCCACCAGCTGGGCTGCGTATGTTTGTTGTTCATATTGAGGAATAAGTTTGTTTTCCGTTTCTCAAATGCAACAAGTTGTTTATTTTCTTGATCTGCTTTAGCATTATAGAGTTCCAGTTTAAAAATACGTTTCATGCTGTGTTTTTGTAATTTATTATAAAAGAAAATTCCAGGAATTCGTTAACACGTTTAAGACTTGGGGCCCATTCCTAAGATGGAGTGACCAGTTCCATTTTATCTTTAAGGACATCTTACCTTTTAACCTCCCGCTGCCCTCCTCCCTTTCTGCAGCCCCCCTCCCCCGAAATCTATTCACTGGTTTGTTTGTTTTGCCATCTCCCGTGCTTTCCCTAAATAGTGCACCCATCCGTACCTCCATGACAGTTTGTATCCTGACACTTTTCAAACTGTTTTGCATTGTTTTGGTTGTGGGCCTAGTAAAATTGCTGATTTTGTGCGTGTTCATCGTGATTTCACTGCTCGGTTTACAACCGTGTTGCTGTCCTTGGTAGCAAATGTTTTTTTTGTTGTTAAATATATTAGTCACTTTGTACAGTACAGTTAGCGTGCAGTTTGGATAATCTTATGTTGGGGGTTGATGCACATTTTATTTGTGTTACTGTGTTTACCATATCTACTTAAAAGTATCAATTAAACTGTAATATTTTAAAACGTTGCTGTCATTTGGAGACAAATCTCAAAGTCTGTTTTTCCTTTTCCGATCACATCAATTTGTCCAGAGTTTTCTTGATGCATTAACAATGTGATGTGTACTAGTGGTTTACAACAGTGAATGAGTGGCACCAACTGCGCAAGTGATTCATATTCCATAAATCATTGGTGCCCACCATATCTTGTATTTGTCATATGCTGCGTATAGTTAGTATTAAGGTAGTTTAAATGCTGTTTCTCAATGCACTTTACCATTCTGGCTGTGGAATGATGCCATTGTGAGGCTGGGTGATACAGCCCTACAATATGTGTTGATTGTGATGTAGTTCTGGTGCTTTTCACAGATCTTTGTGAGAAGCTGAAATGTTCAGGTGGTCACTGACATGAATTTTCCTCTATTGGTTTAGAGACTGCATGTCTGGTATGAAGTAGATTATTTAAGAAATAGCGATTTTTTGATTCAAAGGTTCCTGTTGCCAATGGCAGAGTTAGTAAACGCACTGCCTTGTATAAAACATAACCATATAGACCAGAAAGACCCCAGGTTCAATTTCTGGTTTATGCTGAGTTACCTGACCTCGGTTGCGACGACAATTGGCGCACTGCAATTGGCCTCAATAGTTCCAGTTTAGCGTGTGAATGTGAAGTGAAAATAAGATCTGCCTCTGGTGTGGTGCTCACACATGAAGAATGGCCATTTAGACAAAACATCAGATGGTGGCACTCATGGAACTGTACACCAGCATGACTCAGTGCGTTCAGGAAAGAAGGGGGATAATACTGTACTTCATACTTTAGGTATAACTACTGAAGCAATTTCTTAAGTGTGTCAAAATGTAATGCTTAATTATTTAAAGCAAGTCATGAATGAGGAGGTATGTGTTTGCCTAGTGGCAGGAACTCACTCCAACTAAAGTACTGCAGTACCCAGCTGTACTGAGAGATAAATGTAAACCTTTGAGTATATTATTGTCACTACATTGTAGGTTAGCTTGTAGAATTATTTTCTGTGACATGAGTTCTTACTGGCAGCTTTGAGTTGGTCCATGTGTTTGGAGAGTTTACAATAATTTTCATCTGATCAAAATCCCAGCTCTTAATCTGATGACACATGCAGTATAAAGAACAGCTCTATTCCTAGCACAGTTTTATATTTACATAAGAACATAAGAAATAGGAGCAGGAGTAGGCCATTCGGCACCTTCGAGCCTGCTCTGCCATTCAATAAGATCATAGCTGATCTTCTACCTCAACTGCACTATCCCCATATCCCTTGATTCCCTTAATATCCAAAAATCTATCGATCTCTGTCTTGCATATACTCAACGACTGAGCCTCCACAGCCCTCTGGGGTAGAAAATTCCAAAGATTAACCACCCTCTGAGTGAAGAAAGTTCTCCTCATCTCAGTCCTAAATGGTCGACCCCTTATTCTGAGACTGTGACCCCTGGTTCTAGATTCCCCTGGCAGGGGAAACATCCTCCCTGTATCTACCCTGTCAAGCCCTGTAAGAATTTTGTATATTTCAGTGAGATCACCTCTCATTCTTACAAACTCTAGAGAATATAGGCCTAGTCTACTCCATCTCTCCTCAAACTGAAGAATGAGGACTGTTTTATGCTTTGGGTCTGGTACAGATACGTTTCCATATTCCTTAATCAGAGTGCTTCCAGGTTCATTTTTTTATTTTCCATTTTATAAATTAGTAAATGTGTTCTCTTTTTTTTAAGAAAATATAATCAAAAAACACTATACAGTATTACAAAGGTAAATCATTGCAATCTCGTCTGTTACATTTTAGCTCCATCATCCTGTACATCTGCTCAAAGGATAAATTGTGGGCATTAAATTATGGCCCTATTTTAATCTCAACATTTATTAATTCTTTTGTGGAAACTAAAATTAGCACAATTTCTTCTGTAAAATAGATAGCTACCATTGTTTATTACATTGTAAACTAAAATGCTGTAATAAATCAGCTGCCAGTTATATATTTTGTACTTTTAAACTATTATGTGCTTGTTACTGGTTGGAAAGAGATCACCTAGTAAAATTAGTTCTGAAAATAAACCATGTGGTGTAAATATCCTGACATCTGTCTTGTATATTTTAAAATACTTATGTAAGTAATGTGCATCTAAGAATATATTTTGGCCAAGTATGCAAAGACAACAAAATTATGGAGATTTTAAATTTATGACCATTCATTCACCTGTGATCATAATGGTTTGTGGGTGTAAATTTCAAATAATTTGAATGTATTTTTTTTACACTTTTTAATATGCCTGATTAGAAATGTATGGTATTTCATAAAATGTCAAGTTGGCAGAAATATATACAACAACTGCATAAAGAGGCTGAGAGGAAGCAGTTCCAGTTATTGTAGAAAGTTTGCAGTAGTCATAGAAGCTAGATGATATTAAAAGTTGTCTTTATCCAGAATAAAAGGATATTTGTTTTGTTTTTCAAATTAAATGCATTAATGTGAATCAATTGAAAATGATACTTTACTTCAGTAAATGTTCTTTTAAACTTATTGTGTAGTACATCACATTGATGTAATAATGAGGTGTGTCACAGAGGAGTTGGATTCAAATGTACATTGCATGGTTCCCAATCTCAGCCAGTCTTATGGGCAATTACATTGAGAAATGGTGCTTTACCATAAGGAGGGAGGGGAAAAAATGGAAAGTGACTCAACAGACCCCTGAGCACCTCATAGCTGCGTAGTCACTCCACGGTGTTTCTAAAGAATGGGCTGCGGTAAAAGTAATGGGAAAGCAGTTTACATTTTGTAAAAATGCACAGTAGCACAATTTAAAAAAAAACAACTTGCATTTAATAGAACATAGAACAGTACAGCACAGTACAGGCCCTTCGGCCCTCGATGTTGTGCCGAGCATTGTCCGAGACCAAGATCAAGCTATCACACTCCCTGTCACTCTGGTGTGCTCCATGTGCTTATCCAATAACCGCTTGAAAGTTCCTAAAGTGTCCGACTCCACTATCACAGCAGGCAGTCCATTCCACACCCCAACCACTCTCTGAGTAAAGAATCTACCTCGGACATCCCTTCTATATCTCCCCCCATGCACCTTATAGCTATGCCCCCTTGTAACAGCTGCCTCTACCCGAGGAAATAGTCTCTGAACATCCACTCTATCTATCCCCCTCATCATCTTATAAACCTCTATTAAGTCGCCTCTCATCCTCCTCCGCTCTAAAGAGAAAAGCCCCAACTCCCTCAATCTTTCCTCATAAGACCTCCCCCCCAAACCAGGCAGCATCCTGGTAAATCTCCTTTGCACTCTTTCCAATGCTTCCACGTCCTTCCTATAGTGAGGTGACCAGAACTGCACACAATATTCCAAATGTGCTCTCACCAAGGTCCTGTACAGTTGCAGCATAACCTCACGGTTCTTAAACTCAAACCCTCTGTTAATAAACGCCAACACACCATAGGCCTTCTTTACTGCTCTATCCACTTGAGTGGCAACCTTCAGAGATCTGTGGATATGAACCCCCAGATCCCTCTGCTCCTCCACGTTCCTCAGAACCCTGCCGTTGACCCTGTAATCCTTATTCACATTTGCCCTACCAAAATGAATCACCTCGCACTTATCAGGGTTAAATTCCATCTGCCATTTTTCGGCCCAGCTCTGCATCCTATCAATGTCTCTTTGCAGCCGACAACTGCCCTCCACCTCATCCACTACTCCATCAATCTTGGTGTCATCAGCAAATTTACTGATCCACCCTTCAGTCCCCTCCTCCAAGTCATTGATAAAAATCACAAACAGCAGAGGACCCAGCACCGACCCCTGTGGCACACCGCTGGTAACTGGTCTCCAGTCCGAAAATGTTCCATCCACCACCACCCTCTGCCTTCTATGAGATAGCCAGTTACTTATCCAATCGGCCAAATTTCCCTCTATCCCACAACTCCTTACTTTCTTCATGAGACGACCATGGGGAACCTTATCAAACGCCTTACTAAAATTCATGTATACGACATCAACTGCTCTACCTTCATCTACACACTTAGTTACCTCCTCAAAGAATTCAATCAAATTTGTTAGGCAAGACTTACCCTTCACGAATCCGTGTTGACTATCCCTGATTAAGTTACCCCTTTCCAAATGGTCATAAATCCTATCCCTCAGGACCTTTTCCATTATCTTACCAACCACCGAAGTAAGACTAACCGGCCTATAATTACCAGGGTCATTCCTATTTCCTTTCTTGAAGAGAGGAACAACATTCGCCACTCTCCAGTCCTCTGGCACCATCCCTGTGGACAGTGAGGACCCAAAGATCAAAGCCAGAGGCTCTGCAATCTCCTCCCTTGCCTCCCAAAGAATCCTAGGATATATCCCATCTGGCCCAGGGGACTTATCGACCCTCAGGTTCTTCAAAATTGCTAAAACATCTTCCCTCAGAACATCTACCACCTCCAGCCTATCCACCTTTATCACACTCTCATCCTCAAGAAGATGGCCCCTCTCCTCGGTGAACACTGACGAAAAGTATTCATTCATCACCTCTCCTATCTCTTCTGACTCCATGCACAAGTTCCCACTACTGTCCTTGACCGGCCCTACCCTCACCCTGGTCATTCTTTTATTTCTCACATAAGAGTAAAAAGCCTTGGGGTTTTTCTTGATCCGACCCGCCAAGGACTTCTCATGCCCCCGCCTAGCTCTCCTAAGCTCTTTTTTTAGCTCATTCCTTGCTACCTTGTACCCCTCAATCGACCCAACTGAACCTTGTTTACTCATCCTTACATACGCTTCCTTTTTCCTCTTGACTAGACATTCAACCTCTTTTGTGAACCATGGTTCTCTCACTCGGCCATTTCCTCCCTGCCTGACAGGGACATACCTATCAAGGACACGCAGTAATTGCTCCATGAAAAAGCTGCACTTTTCGTTTGTGCCTTTCCCTGATAGTTTCTGTTCCCATCTTATACTCCCTAATTCTTGCCTAATCGCATCATAATTACCCCTCCCCCAATTATAAACCCTGCCCTGCCGTATGGCCCTATCCCTCTCCATTGCAATAGTGAAAGTTACCGAATTGTGGTCACTATCTCCACTTAGCTAGCACTTTGAATGTAGAAAAATGCCTGAAGGCAATTCAGAGGTGTAATGGAAAAAATGGATGCTGAGCTAAAGGAGGATGACCAAACATTAGGTGAAGCAGATGGGGCTTAAAAGGGGTGGGGGAAATCCAGAGCAAGAGGCCTAGGCAGCTAACGGCATGGCTACCAGTGGTGGGGCGAGTGGAGGGAAGGATACACAAGAGGCTGGCGTCAGAGGAAGAGCGAGGTGGAGGGGGGGGAGGTTGTAGTGCTGGAAGAGCAAGGGCATGGAGGGAATTAAACAAAAGGATGAGCATTGTAAAATTTGAAGCATTGGGAGACCAGCAGACTGGCAAGGATACGGGTGCGGGGCAGGATATAGGCAGCAGAGTTTTGGATGAGCTGTTTGCAGTAATTTTCCTTTCCAAATACTTCTTGCACCACTGTATCGAATCAATCCATCCCAAGAAAATATACTTTATCGGGTCATAAAATGCAATTTCTAGTTAAAATAAAATTTGAGCACGGCAAAGAGTGTTTCGGGTAAGAAATGTGCACACTAATGAGCAGTTATGCAGATTGGCAAGTCAGTACTTCTACACTGCATTTAAGCAAGAAAGAGGAATTTGTATATTAGAACACAGATGGTAGGAATGCTACCGGAAGCTAAAGGTGCAAATTTATCTTGTGTGGTATTATATTGAAGAGAAAAAAAGAAAAACAATTTCCAGTGTAAACTGATTACAATTCAGTTTCTGCAAGTGTCCTTTGAATCTTGTTTCTGCAATATAGTACATCTTTTGGAGTATTATTTCATGCCATCTGATCTATACTCTGGCTTTGAAGGAGAGTATTATGCAAATTCTGGATGGATCAGATTCAGCTCTGATCAATAATGATCTGAATTGAATTTGATGAAACATATAACTGAGGCGTTGCGTAGAATTATTAAACCATTTTTCAAGAGTGCTATTTAACAGGTTTGCTATGCTTAGAATTAGTTTAGTTTATTTTCCATTGTTTTCCTCTGAGATTTAACTACATTTTAGAAAAGACACTGCTGTAAACAGAGTGGATTATCCAGATGTGTTGTGGATAGAGTATACCCAAGAGTATAGAGCATAATAAGGGTAATGCTTGATAACAAGTGATGGAGGTGTTAAACACTTTGTCAAAGGCATCTAGATCTTTAACCATTTGATAGTTTATATTTATATATGTAATGTAATAAATATTTTTTTAGAAAATATTACATGTGTATTGTAACTGAATGTTGAGCTTTACAGCAGGTAAACACTAATTGACTATGTTCAATTGGCTTAGGTGTTCCCTTGACTTGCCAGATTTGTAGTCGATTAGTCATGACCGTGAACAGTGGTTAGTCATTGAGGTGTTGTGTAGTGCTAACACTGACTGTGTGACATGCTGGCCCTTATGTTCCTTTTATTGAGTTGAACACAAATTAACTGGCGTCTCTTGACAGTTTATAGTAACCAAAGCTCCACTTTGCTGGCGCGTGGCCAGTAACTAAAAGACAACCAACTATCTTATTCAAGGTTGAGTGGTGTTATTTTAACTTGTTGGCCTTCAATGCATATAAGGATGACCTGAAATATCAACGTTATTTTTTAAAGTGTACTCATGCTTTTTTATTTTTCAGTAATTTGTTTTTTGTGTGTGTGTTAGTTAGTTACTAGAGGGAAGATTGTTATAAATTCTTCATCCTGTTTAACCTTCATGTATCGCCAACTTTGGTGTCACGAAACTTCAAATGAATTGATTTCCTTTGGATCAATACCTGCTTGTAGTTGCATATCTAAACAACAACTTGCATACACAAACAAAGGATAGCATGATGTTTCAGAGTGTCAGTGATCAATACATCATGTCACCTCAATCCAAAACCAGGATGTGAATGTGCTCAATAGCTTGAAGGGCTACGAAAAACAGTTGAGCTTTGCATTGTCAGCTGAAGTAGATCGAGTATGTTACTGCTACCTCTTCTCATCCAGTATCTTCCTTTACACAAAGTCCAAAGTTATTTCCAGCATTCTCTTGTTGACGGGCATAAAAACAAGCCGCTGTTCAAAAAGCATGACATCTTTCCTAGAGATTTATATATGCATTAGTAACTATTGGAATATTCAGAATTATCAAGAGTATATAGGCACCGTCTTCCTGGTCACAGGTTCTTCGCCCCCTCCCCAAAAAAAGTCAGTTTAAATTTTGGTTTTGGTAACTCTTGTTCTTGCCTTGCAGCTTAACTGTACCATTGATGAAACAGAAATACCTGGTTATTTTAATTTAATTTTATTTATGGGTGGGTGTATGTAGGTAGTGAAGAGTATTGATTATTTAAAATGGGTCAGTTTTTCCAGAGAGTATAGTCACTAATGCCCATGTACTGAGAATTTTGACAGTTAAATTACTCCGTACCACTGGGCATTCCTCCTCTAGTTTTAGGCTTGGATGGTTTACTCACACTTGTACCATAATTAATACAAGTCCTATTTGTCCAGAATAATTACTGCAGGGACTTGCAGTGTGAGAACCAAACTGACCTCGGCTGGCTAGGCCTAGAGTGCAGTGCCTTTCTGCAGTTGGACTTGCTGAGCTTTTGAGGAACCTGTGTGGAAAACCACTTGTATGTTCAAAGGTAGAACTTAACCCTGCAAGTGTTGCGGTGCGGCAGCAATAAGCAGTTCAGGAGCTCTTTTATTTAACATCCGCAGCTTTATTTTATTAGCTGGAGTGCGCAGCTTCTCAATGAAAGGAGGCTGCCATAAAAGTCTTTTTAAATTGAGCCTGGAAGAAATGGTCAGCAATTTGCTAACTTGGTAACTATTGTAGCACACATGAGGTCATACTATGGGTTTGCTTGGGCTGTGTTTTTATTTATTTTTCCTCTGGTTGAAGTATAATATTACCTTTTTTTTATAAGCTGAAGTTTGTGTAATTGAAGGCAAATGCTGCATATGGTTGAATATTAAACAAACTACAGCCGATTTAAGGAGGTTTACTGAAAATCCTGTAACTCGAAGTTTCCAGTGAATTACAGCATTATCTTCATCAATTAAATAACCCTAGTAATCAATCACTGCTTGTGTAATGCTCACATCTTGGTATCCATGGGGTTTGTGTGAAGGGCAGTTTCAAATCGCAGACATTGGTGGGAGGACACATTGATTTTGCTGTTAAACTTTACTGAAATTATTATACCGTAACATGAGTAATGTAACTTTTCTTCAGTTTGGTGAATTCAAAGTGTCATGTGCACTGAAATTACCAACTATAGGCAGATTAAATTTCCTTTCTGAATTTTCAAACTGGAGTAGGATGTTACCTTAATATAGGTTACATGTAATGTAGGCACACTGCCAAATGGTCAGTGAACTGTTAAGATTGTTTAGCCTATATTCCATAATATGAACCCCAAATTCAGGCACTTTAAAGTGAAAATGCCCTGAAGGGAACTTCTATTGAAGTAACTGCTGATGCTGCGCTTTACCATGGCCACAACTCAGTCGCTTTAGCTACATCCTTTTGGATGGATTTGTATTTGTTCTGTAGCAGAGCCTGTGTCGACCTTTAACATTGTAAAATGTTTTCTGTATAAAAATGCACTTCAAGGTGCAGCATACATAAAAGCATACTGCGGTTTTAAAAGACTCTTTGAAGCAGTTAGCAGACATGCCATAGATTAAATCTTTCAAGCAAGGATGCGGACTTCAAATCAGAACTAAGAATATTCTAAATTGTCTTTAATTACATGTTCATAGTCTTAATTTCTGTTGAGAATTCAAAAGAACATTACTATGCTGCAGTGTGTGTGTATATATATATATATATATACATGTATAAAGAAAAATCTAAATGGGTGTATTATCTAAATGGGTGTATTATCTTTGGCCCACATAAAAGCCACTTGTGCATCGACTCATTTTATTACATAATATTTTTCGACACTGTGTAACTTATGTTTAACTGGTACTTTCGATAGATATTTCAATGGCTTAATCATTTCCCATGCAAACTTTAAAAAAAAATTAAACAGAGATGTAATGAAAGACCTCACATATAAACCATGTTTCATTATATATAATTGGGAACATGCACAAGTACAAGATGAACACACTGAACTTTTGCTTTTGGAAATTACGGTTCAAGGGGAGAAAAAAATAATACTTTTGAGACCAATGTTTTTGGAAAGAAAAATATTCTTGTCACAAAGTATTTGCAGCACAGAAACCGGTCATTCGGCCCAACTGGTCCCTGCTGGTGTCACGTATCTAACTTTATTCATTGTTTTAGAACCTTTTTATTATTACACCAAACTATTTCAGAAGGTGATTTGACTATTAGAACTGCCCTGTTTTTATAGTACGGGCAGATTTTAGAAATAATACTGGAATGTTTTTATGTTGTATCTTATATCAAAATGTCTCAAAGTGCTTCACTCAATGGATTATCTCCTGGAATGTTGTTACACAGGCAGATGTGGCAGCCATTCTGAGCAAGTGGCTTCCCATAGATAGTTATGATATGAATAACCAATTAACCTGTTCTTCGATACAGGTAAGTGAGTTACAGGAGTGGGTAGGGGCAAAGGAAACAAAAAAAAGTCAATGCTGCTGCCAGCAGGAGTGGCTGGCACCCTACCTGCTGCCCCTCATGGAGTAGATATAGTGGTTAGTACGATTAGTTGGTTCAATATCTGTACAGAGAGGAGCATAGGGGTTTCGGGGCACTTTTATTCATGAGGAAATGCTATTGACAGCAGACGTGTAGTTTCCCACTGTAGTTGCAACTCTCAAATATAAAGGAGTTCCTTCCAGATTCTGACTGCATTGCAGACTCCAATTTCCATGGGTCTTGCAGCAACTTGTCAACAGATTAAACATACATAGGGTCTGTTTGGCTCTGTGATGGCACACATTTCTGAGTCAGATGTTTCTGGGACTTGAGTACATATTGTAGGCCAACAGTTCAGTCCAGTAATGCAGGATTAATGAGACATTTGAATCAAGGCCTCATTTCCTTGCTTAGGTGGAGGTTAAAGGTGCTATGGCACTTTCTGAAGAAGAGCAAGGAGTTCTCCCAGAGTCCTGACCAACATTTATCCCTCAACCAGCGCTACCAAAACAGATTAACTGGGCATTCATCTTATTTATTGTTTGTGGAATCTTGCTGTGTGGAAATGTTTTCCTACATAAAGTGCTTCGGGATATCTTGAACGTGAAAGACACCATATAAATGACAGTTTTTTTTCTTGTATGTAATTTGACTTTTTGTAAATAGGACAGCATTTAATTTTATAGATTCATTTTTCCTTTTTGGATTGGGAAGCAGTCATTATGACGCCAGAATGCCCCGCTCTCCGATTTCCACATGCCCAGTGTGGAATCAGTCTACTTCAACAGCAGTGGCAGATCAGATAATAAATTGGGAAGAGTTGCGCACAGAGGTTATTTTATTGTCGTTTTATGTGATTGGATCCCAGGGGAGCTATCGTGAGCCATGCACGTTGGTGGTGGCTGCATCTCTTTAGCTACTGCCATTAATGGCAGTGTGGAGATTGAAGGCCGGACTCCCGACATCTGGAACCACACCCCAGTGGCGAGTCTCCAGTAAGTTGAAAGCAGTAAATGCACCACCTGTAAACTAGCTTTTAACTTGGTTTTTGTGCCGCTCGCTCTTGATGCACTGTAGCCAGCACCAAACACAAGGTGTACTTATCAGATTAGTTAAGGCACTGGTCATAACTCACCTGAGTTTCCCTTATGTTGTCTATCTGGCCCCAGTAAATGCACTAATCCAACAGCAACATGATACCTGGTAAGTGTTTTGGGACATCCTGAGAATGCAAGCGATGCTGTATAATTTTTCTTCTGATTTGTTCTTTATCCATGAGCACCTGCCACACCGCCAAAACTAGTCTGCACATATGCTACAGATGTGGATTTGCTTTGCAGCTGGTTCACATGGAGACCCCTGCACAAGTTGGCTGCAAGTATGGGAGAGCCGCACACTTGGGATCCTGTCTCGAGACCTGGGCAGCAGTTTAAAGCAGCTGCTGCTGGTTTCAATAGCAAGGACAACGACAGATTCGCAGTGTAAATGGACTGTTAGCAGCAATCCTGACTTGTATTTGTTTCAGGATTGTTGGCAGGAAATGAGTTAAGCACTTTTGATTTTAGTTTTTTTTTTCCTGTTTTTTTGTTTTAACATTTCAAACAAAAGATGAAAGCTCAGGATGTAATTCCTGTAACAATGAGATGAACTGCTTCCCTGAAGTTCCCTCTGGTTCAATTAGATTGCCAAAAGGTGTCTGGTCAAGTTAATAGTCCTTGAGTTAGCAATGGCAGCCTAGTTCTTGCTCAATGGAAATGTGAATGAACCTGTTCTCGCAGTGAATGCTGTGTTAGCTTTTGACACCTGTGTCTGACATTGAAACCGTTGATATGTTCTTGGAGTCTTTGATGGCACAGCAGTTAAAAACCAAATAGAATTGTAATCAGCACAGGAAGCCATAAAGTTCTCCCTTTTTTCTGAGATGTTTGGCATGGTGCCGTGGATCTGTGTGTCTGCAATCGACACAGAGCATTACGTGGAGTGCTGGCCATTCCTAGTCCTTCAATTCCAGTTGTTAAACTTTTCCTAAAAGCCACACAAATGAATGATGAGATGAGACAAAATCTTTTATAAAAAAAAAAAAAAAATTCTGAACAGGAAGTTTAGTTATAAGGAAATCGCATGAGATACCTCGGCAGAAAAAATAATCACCAGAAAATAATATTTAGCTATTCATACATTATTCATTCTGAGCACGTCAAATCAGAATGACCTTCATGTAAAATAATCAGTTGTCCAGTGAGGCTTTGCAGCCATCCTTATTGTAATCCAGTGACCTGCCTCCTTAATCAAAGCAGGTTTTTTTAAATGTGGAATTGAAGCTTGAAATTACATCAGGTGGTTACTCAGAAATAAAGTAAGTGTTCGGGATAAGTCCACCTAAGCGTTGAACAAGTGCAGTGTCCAAATGTTCAAGACTTTTGTTTTTCAGTACAAAACCGCTAACAAACCATGTGCGTGGTATACAATTCCACATCTATTTTTGGATAGCCTGTGACTGTATATAGTAATTATTTTATAATGATGAGGAATAGTTAACATGGACAGTAATTTCCTGTTTCACGGAATGACAGTAGTTTTTTTCACAGTGCACAATTAGAGATCAGATGAATGGGGGAAAATAGCAGTTTTTCCACAAGACTACTTGCTCTCCCTTCCGAATTTTTGTTACGTTTTATTTTCTCATGTATTTTATTATTTTTGTCTGCCTGGCCTGACGCCACTACTTCAGCTGAGAGAGTGGGCAGTCAGCCTACTGCCAGGCGACCGCCATGCCCCCATAGCTGGTCTAGGAGGTGCCAGGGACTGTCCATGAGCAATTCTCCCTTCTGGTTTTTGCTCCCCCGCCCCTATTGGAAGATATCGGAACCATTGCACGTGTAATTGGGGCGTAAAGCAAAAACCTAGCATAAAAGATCGCGGAAACTTGGGCGCAAGTGTGTGACGCAGGTAATTATGCTACATCCGATTTACTCGCCCTTTTACGCCCATATATTGGTTTTTCTTTGAGCCTCGATTGTTACATGTTTACATTCTGGCATATGGTAATAAAATTGGCAGGAAATTTGGGTGTAAATAGACATCAGCAAAATGGACGCACGAATGGGTGTAATTTCGGGTGTAACTTCCAGATTACGGCCCCATAGGAAATTCCATCCCGTGTGCTCAAGTAAAAAGCCAAGATTTTGAATAAAGCTTGAAACATGCTCCAGCCAGTCTCCCGAGTGTTGTTTAAATAGTCTAGAACCCTTTATATGGTGTCAGAACTGGGATCAAAATGGAAGATTTAAAGCTTGCAGATCACTTGACCAGAAGGGAATATTGCAGAAGCGTGGAGAAAATAGAAAAATGCTCTTACTTGTTTGTAACGGAATGGGCTTTGGCTGATATTTTACTATATGTGGCAGATGAAGAAGCAATAGCATATATAATTTTATGTATGATTGGGAGGATTAATGGAAACTGATTTGTTAATGGACAAGTTTGAGGAATATTTCACAACTCTGAAAAATATTTCATATGAAGACGGGTTTAATATCTGGTTCTAAGCTCAGTACATAGACTACCTCATTTAACGACAGCATTGCAACCGAGATAGCAGCTGATCAAGTCAGAGGCAACTCACCTTAAAGAGAGAGAATCTAGATCGACAGAAAGCAGTTGATGATAGAGGAGCAGAAGCCATTAAAACACTTGTGCAATACTAGCAGCCCAATAAGTGATAAGTGGGGCGGGATGCTACTTCATACAATTAAAAAGAAAAATGAGATCTATCTGGTCAACAAAGCTCATAGATTGTAATTGCTATCCTTCATCATGAGAGAATTTTTTTCCAGTACTGCTTTTGGTATATGAAAACCATTTTGCTGAAAGTGTGCAAAATCATCCTTGTCAGACAGGTAAAGAAAATGCATAGAGAAGAACAACAATAGGAGATTAAAAATGATTTGTTTTATGGATGTGATTCACACATGATAATGAATCAACCTCAAGGTAAACGACACACGACAGAGCTGTTCATTTTAAGCAGGACACAGGCGCTCAATGTAATGTCCTGCCACAATCCGTTTGCAAGAAGCTAAGTAAGAAACTAAGTATGAACTGAGCAAGTCTAATGCAAAGTTGGTGATCTACTCTGGCCAAAATATCACCACATAAGAGAATGTAATGAGGCATGTGAATATAAAGGCAATTACCAAGGTCGAGAATTTCAAATTCCCGAATAGCGAATACAGGCAATCCTTATCCAGTAAACTCTTGTTTAAACGGCACTTTATCATCTGGAATACTTTAATAACCGGCAAAATAGATATATCTCAATACAAAACAACACCTCAATAACCGGTAATCTTGCCGATTCTAGCATACATTTAACTGAACATTCTGTAGGTGAGTACCCAATTATACAGTACATTTCTTGATTTTTTTATTTTTGTTTGTGTTAAAAATTGCCTTGGTAGGTATACCCCTCTGTTATCCAGAATTTTTCATCAACCAGCACCATCCTGGTCCCATAGGTGCCAGATAAGAAAGACTTTACTGTACTTCGAGCAGGCTGACAGTTAGGATTGAACAGCACAATTGATGCAGTCGCTAACAATAAATGCCTAAAAGCAATTGAAGTATGCTGCTGGATTTAGGGACATAGGGATTCACAGCACAGGAAAAGACCTTGTGCGATCTATCGAGCCAGTCCCAGTGTCTTTATTGAAAGGTTTGGGATGCAGAGCAGGAAATCTGAGCACATGCTCAACTGACAGTCACACATCTACCAAGGAAAGTGGCAGTAACACTTTGTGATAAAGTTTGCAATGGGTTAAATAGAATGGAGAAGTTTGGTATAATAAAGTGAAAGAACCAAAGTGAGACAGCAGTATGATAACACTAGTTACGCCAAACTGTGAACGAGTGAGAATGTGCCTTGGCCATAAAGATTTAAATGAAGCCACAGAATGAAAACATTATCCAACATAGTTCATGGAGGAAATGGTGTCATGGCTATCAAATGCCCCAAATCTTCAGCACACTTAATCCACCTGAATTAAGTTAAGAATGCAAAAAATGTCAATTATATAGGGCGCAGAAGGACTCGAGGAAGGGGGTGGGGGAGATGGAGGTATTCAAATGTGTGGTGGAAAAACAAGCAACAAAAAAGATCTGAAACAGTATCTTGGTATGGTTGATTAGGCAGTTTCCTATTGAGTTCCAGGTTGCCAGAATCTGAGAAAGCTACTTGGAAAAATATATAGCATGGCATTGGACTGAGGAGCATGTTGCGAAGAAACGTTTGGTGTAAGAAACCCTAGTGCAGAAATAGTCACGGTGACCAAGCCAACGAGGATTAGTGTTGATGCTTCCAGTTCAGGAATGGGAGTAGTATTACTGCAAGAGGAATAAACCATAGAGTTTGCGTCATGTTCATTTACATAATTGTATGTCCGGGTCGCAACTTGCAGCTATAGCATTTGGGTACAAAAATTTCCACCAACATGCACATTAAATTTTGTGGTGGGGAGTGACCGTGAACCTATAAAAGTTTGTGAAACCCTACCCAAACTATAGAATGTGTTACATAAGTTGCAAAAGTCTAGTTTGTCAGCAGAGCCCAAGAATGGAGCAGAAGTGTCTGTAGCCTATGGATTGAGTTGAAGCTATCTACCAGAAGCTGATGGTGCAGGTGATAAAGATGATCAAGTAACTGTGCATGATATTCTGTCTTCATCTATTGCAATGTTGACTAGGTGAGATGATAACAGAAACTGGGGAAGACTAGTCATTGTAAATCCTGAAATCCCTGATCTTGCAGGCATTTCCAGAGTGACAAACAAATCTGAAGTTCATCCTAAAATACGGCAGTATTGGGACTTATATTGCATTTATATAGCACCTTTAGCAAAAAGAATATCCCCAGGCACTTCACAGATAAGTGCAAGGTAACAGATGCCGACCAAGAAGAGAGATTTTGGAGGGGATAACCAAATGTTTGTTTGAAGAGATGGGTTTTGAGAAGCTTTGTTTCCAGAAGGAAGATAAATAATGGAGAAATGCAGTGGTTTAGGGAGGAAACTCCTTGTGTGCCTGAAACCTCTGCTACCGATGGTGGGGTGAAGGGGGCTGGGGGAAATGCACAAAAGAACAGTGTTTGAAGGGGGG
Source organism: Squalus acanthias (assembly GCA_030390025.1). NCBI lineage: Eukaryota > Metazoa > Chordata > Chondrichthyes > Squaliformes > Squalidae > Squalus > Squalus acanthias. The sequence continues at coordinate 88,040,339 of CM059435.1, forward strand.
AGATTTAGAACTTGAGATTGCAAAGATAGGGTAGGGTGAGGCAATGGAGGAGGTTAAATAGGAGGACCAGGACTTTAAATGGCAGTACTGAGGGAGTGCTGCACTGTTGGAGATGCCATCTTTCAGATGGGATGTTAAATTGAAGTCCCATCTGCCATTTCTGGTGAAATTTGGCAAATTTATCTTTTACACAACTGATTGTTGGTCTGTAGCTCATACGTGTGTGTATAACATACGCAGACATGCACAATAAATGCAGCTTCTGATCCTCCGAATAGTGTGCAAGAAGGTTGAAGAAAGACATTTCCTATTCTGGGTGTCAAATGCTGCATCTTTTTCTACAGCACTGTCCACAGAGATGGTCCCATTCTGGCACCAGTTTAAAATTAAAACCTGGCAGTGCTTGGTGGTTTCTTCCTTTTCTGCTGGAGGCAAAGCACAACCAGCAATAAACAGCTAGCACTGGATTCCATTGACTAGCATTTTATCCTGCCCAGTCTTAATACTAATGCTGAGGGTGAGCTCTCCGGCTGACAGGGACAGGCCTGCCTTGCAGCTTTTGTTGCTGCTGGTGTTCTGAATGCCATCTTGCAAAGTAAACAAGGTGAGTACAGAGTACCAACAACCATATAATAGGTTACGGAACCATTCCCAGTGAAAGGAGCACCACTGTATAAACAGGACATGCAATCATCTTTCATTGGTATATGATGTCAGATTGTCTTTATGTTCCAATTAAAATACGTAGAAATGAAAGGTATTAAATCATTTTACAAAAATCCTAGCTTTGATAGATATATATCTATCATTTTAGAGAGTATATTTAAGCCAACAACAACTACTTACATTTGTATAGTGATTTTTCATGTACCAAAACATTCCAAGCCGATTTGCAAGTGGTAGGGGGAGCACATTAAGTGGAGCTTATCGAAAGGCACGGTCAGAGATAAGTTTTGACGGTTTTTGAAGGTGAGATGAGAGGTACTGAAGTAGAGATTTAGGAATAGAATTCCAGAAGCAGGGATGTGGAAGCTCTGATGGAGACCAGTAAACTAGAATTGAAAGAGAACAGGTTTGTGTGCTGAGGCATAGAGCTGGAGTAAATTGTGGCGATAGAGTAGAGCTTAGGCCATGGGGGGATTTGAAGACCAGGAGAAAGATTTTGAAATTGACCTGCTGTGGACTGGGGTACCAGCAGCACCTTATTTCCCCTTCTAGCAAACAATCTCCCCTTCTAGCAAACAATCTCCACCGGGCATTTTTTAACCTGTCTCTTGGGTAGCTGGATCTTATTGTGAGGAACTAAATAGTGTATAAGTATTGCATGTATTCGGCAGTATCTCTATCTGAGCTTTTGAGACGACATGTAATGTTTTCTCTTGGCTGTCAAAAAATGTTACTTTTGGGGAGAATACTGTAGTGTGTGTCAGAATTCATGATTATTTCTGTTTTGTTTTGTCCAGGAAAATCAATTGTCGTAAGAAGCTAAAAGTATTCCCAGGGATGGAAGCCCATAAGGCATCAAAGAAGAAAATTACTTTAGACAACAAGTTGTGTACTTATATTTTAAAATCGGCTGTAGTTGTCAAAGGCAATTTCTGCTGAATTAAGGTTATATTTACATAATGTGTAAAACTCTGATAAATTATTGAGGCGCGTGCATTAACAAAAGCCATATTAGTAGATCATCACTGAAATGATATAGTATGTTTTGTGTCGAGTGTTTGTTATTTGTCCTGAATTGTCTTTCAACCATCTCCTGATGGAAACCTTAAAGTACATTTTGAGCAACCTTAATGGGAGTTTAGGCGGGGGAGTCCTTTTTGGTCGAAGTTGCTTAAGAGTAATAGAGGTTAAGTCTAATAGTGTTCAAACTTTGTGACTTGAATATTGCTAGGTATTTAACAATCTGTCGGAGGACTCCCCTTTTTTGCAGTTGAGTAATTTTTCTACAAAGTTGAGTTCTCATTTAAAATGTTCCATTTATCTAAATACTTCTCTTGATTTTTATTATTTAATTTTAAATAATTCTCTTCCGATTTTTTTTCATGCAACACATTTTTGTTTTTAATGGATACAATAGCCATAGCAGCGAAATATGAATGCAGTGCATAGTAATTGTTGGCAGCATCCTCTGGTAAAATGACTTTGAATACTTTATAGTTCAATACCGCCGCAAAATTTAGGATTAATTGTTGCATCTCATCGGTTTTCCACAGTGAAGCTAGAACTAGAAATGAGAAGATAAATTTGGTGCCTTAAATTCCAGTTTTTAATTATAATGCGTCTGGAATGTCTAAATTATGGTTGATTAGTATGTTTTGTTCACGTAGTGTTTGTGGGGGAATACATTGAGGCATTCAGCTGATAAATAACTGGATATATTTTGCAATATGGGTTGAGGAAACTGGAATACTGGCTGGAGACTGTGGTTGAGGGAAGGGTGGGGAGTGTTGGAGTAGGTTGTTTCCTTGGTGAGGTTTGGAATACGGAGGAAGATGTTGTCATTTTTTCCTTTCAGTGTAAGCCAGCATATTCAAGCTAATTTCCCATTAATTCTCTAGCTTGATGTGAATTATAGTATCCATAACCAGCATTTCACATAAATTAGCATCAAGGAAACTAGGGCGGTACAAATCCACAGAGCAAGATAGAGCCTGCATGTTACTTTTTTCTTATTTGAAAAAGTATTCAACTGTTCACATAGAGATGTGGTACTGAACAGCCACATTCCAATGATATTACAGAGTACATTTTTGGATTTGGATTAATCGAATAGTAGAAGTCCTTGTTTTGGCCTGGGGTGTAATTATGTGGCACTGTAGCTTTATTCAGACTGGTCCATTGAAGCTTTTTTTAAACATGTAATTTTGAGTACAAAATTAGTTTTAATTTTATGGCTTCTGCATATTGAGCTGTCACTAGTCTATTTCTGAATGGAACAGTCTCCTAATTAACTTGAAAGTCTCATCATCTTGAGTGAGATGACAATTTGCTAGATTTAATTACTTATTATCTCTCAGTGCAGGTATACTTGCATCACTGCAGTGCAATTTCTAAGTTACAGCCAAGCAAAAATTGAGGGATAACTGCATGAATTTAACATTTTGTGTCAGCTTCTGGTTTTAAAAAGAGCCAAGGCTTTTGAGTTCCTTATGCTCAAAGTGAGCCATCTTATTCTAGCTGGAAGCAGGTACCAACATGAAACCAAAACCTGCAACATAACCAGCATTAGTACCCTGCTGTAGTTTATGCTTTAAGTATTTTGAAACCCTTTTAAAGGATTGGTGTGCTTTGGGATGCATTATTAGCTGTCGAGCATCTACTTGTGTAGTTACATCACTAATTATCTGTCAAATCTCAAACAAATGATTTTATTTTGGTCACAAATCACAGTAGTGCTCTACCACTTTCAATTTAGGGACACTGAGCTGTGTTTGTATTTTGATCTTGTTTCTTAGGTGGCGTGTATGGCACAGGGACAGATGGCACACATACACTATTACGTCTGCCACAATACCTACCTTAGAGACAGCAAGGAGGTAACTGGGACCAGCTGGATTCCAGACTACCCTGATCAGTTTCAGAGTGAGACTGTGGGCGAGTGTATTCTTTAACTATTGCCTTCCCCGGCCTCCCCAGATGGCTCAGTTGGTAAATGCACAGCTCAATGTAGAACTGAGCCATTCGCCCCAAAAAGAGCCAAATCAATTTCTGTGCCAAGTTAGTTGATCTCTGGCAGACAGTCTGGTGGTGGGGGAATGGTATAACTGGTCTCAGTAATCCCAGACTAGGAAGGAGAAACATCTCACTCCTGATTGCTGTCTAGTGATTCTTACTGGAAAGTGCACATATATGAATGTCAGTTTCAACTGTGATGCCCCCTCTCCATGTGCATATTCATAAACAAGAAGCCTCCTGACATGCACTCTGTACATTCACCCATGAAGACTGGCCACTGGGTGGGGTAATGGAGGGTCCTCCACACCCTGGAACATGGTACAGTTCACCTTCAGGAGAGGAGGAGAAAATTGGAGGGAAATAATTGCTTCCCTGATCATTTGGCAAGTCATGTGTTTTTAAATGAAATTTCTTGAAGATGCAATTTTTGGTGGTAAATTCACATTTGATTTTTCTGCTGTTAAATAGTTGTTTATAAAACATCTTCAAAAGTGCAGGATTGGACTTAAATCCTCACTAGGTCTGTCAACTTGAAACTTTACTAACTCTGGGGGACTCCAGCTCCACATTCACAACCTCTACCAGCCTCACCCGAGTTCCCTGACATCATGTGGTATAGGGACACAACTGGACATGTGCAACTGTAGAGGTCAACCAGACAGGCTGGCGGACGGGTGTAATCACAGTGTGACAAGTTTACACAGGAAGTTTCTAATATAAATGTGGACATGGGAAGTTATAATGGAAAATACATTCTGTCCTTATTTTTATGATAAAATAGGGATTGAATTATGTCTGCTGCCCTGGTCCAATTAACCCCAGACACTAACCCTGCTTCACCTAAAAAGACTGCACTTGGTCTTGAATTCCCCTGTACAATTCCATGTGAGATCAACTAGCAATAAATCTATATTCTACTGACTGTTCCAACAATTTGTATTAGCTTACATTGAATTTTAAATACTTTGAAGATTAGATTGTCTCTTCTATTTTAAATTTCAGCGGTTATAGAATTGTGTGTTAAAATTAAAAATGGTGCTAACTTTGAGGTGCTTGAATGCAAAGCAAACTGAGGAGATGAAGTCCAATTTGACTATTAGTAAATTAAACATCTGGGCAGTAATAAAGCCTGAGATCTCCCTAGAGCCCCTTTCATCCATTTAATTGGCATCATTGTATTTTGCCTCATTTGCTGTCTTTCCCATTTGAAAAGTATTTGAAATCTAGTAATTAAAATGCAGAAGCTTCTAAAAGCAACCTGAAATTTTTGAGTTGGTTCATGGGAAGACCACCTTTTAAGCAGATTTGATTTTCAAGAAATATATAAACACATATGGATGTCTTATAAAATCATATATTTAGTGCCATCCAAACAAAGTAAGTGAAGTACAAATACCACATTAAGCACACAACACTGTCAATAATTCATACATCTTTAGATACATTGGGTATTATGCATTGTGTAAATTGCTTACAATTTTGCAAGATTGTTATTTTTCTAAACTTTCTTGGGGAGAACTTTAGCCTATTGCAAGGATCTTGTATAATTTACTTACAGAAAAGCAGATTGCTTTTAATCTTGGGACAGGAACACTGTCCAAATATGCTGACTGACGAGCAGAGTTGACTCTGGGGTTGCATGCAGTTGAAAGAGAATGCATCAAAAGTTCAAAGAAGATAGATCACTGTTGAGTTTATTTGCATGCGCTGTTCCTCTGGCTTGGGTTCTCACAGTGTAAGATGCTGGGAAGAGATGGCGCCTGTCGGGGTCTCAGCTTGAGTCGGGACTGGGGGCTTGGTGTGTCCTTCGCACTACAATAACTGGAACCAATTTAGAAATGACTCTCCACAGCAACACAGAATCATTCAGTAAGCATCGAGAGGAATCACTAAGGTCCGTAAGTTGTTGCAAGGGATGGAGGAAGAGAATAAAATTGCAAATTCTGATTCAGCAAGATATAAATATAATCCCATTCATATAAAATAAATACCAACAAATATAATACACTCATGGATAAAATGATATAGTAACATTGAGGGACTTGCAAAGACTAGAGCTGTATTCACTGGAGCAGAGAAGGTTAAAGGGATATTTAATGGAAATGTTCAAAATTATGAAAGAGCTTGAGAGAGTAAATAGTGAAAGATTATTTCCACTATGGCAAATTGGTAACAAGGGGACATATAATTAGGGTTATTACCAGAAGCATAAAGGGGCGATTAGAAGAATTTTTCAGAGAGGGTTATTAGAATATGGAATGCATTACCTTTTTAAGAGGAAGTTGAATAAACAGAAATAAAATTATTAAAAGTTATGAGGAAAGAACAGAAAAATGAGACTAGGATAGATAGCTACAGGGTGGTGCAAGGAGTGGCATAGGGTAGTGGGACTAAATAGCATTTTGTGCTTACATTTCTATTCTATAATGTAAAAGGATTTTCTAACTTTTATAGTGGTGTAAATTAAATTACGTAACAGTTTATACCTGTAATAAAGACACAAGACCCCTTTTTTGGCTAAAATCACTATAGACAGTGGGGAAGGGAATTTGTCCCTCAGTTTCTACATAAAATACATTATTCAGAATATGTTTCAATAATTAACTATCCTTTAATAGTTAATGTAGCTCATTTGTAAAATCACATTTCTGGACATTTAAAAAAAAAAATGATAGCACCCTTTTGCAGTTTTTCCTCTACTGCTTGGAATACTGGCTGATGGTGTCTTTCCTACTGCTCAGCTTTACATCTGTGTCATGAAAGTATCTTTCTCGGTAACTGGGAAGATGCACAGGCAAATCCAACTTTGAAAGTTTGGTTCACGGAATTGAAATAAGTGACAGCATTAGGTTTTATCAAAATGAAAGCTTGCCTGTCATTTGAGTTCCCAACTACAGATATCACAGAAGATACTTAACACTTTTAAAATTTATACTATATAATATCTATAAAATGTACGTACAGTATATGTTTTACGGACTTGAAGTTGCAATATTTTTTTAAAAAAGCAAGCATTGTATTTTCTGTTAAAACTGTCAACTAAGTATGGCTTTATAAGTAACAGTCAGGAGCGGGAACCGAGAATGATTTGACTTCCAACCCCCACCCCCTATTTCCTGGAGATACTTGAGTCAATTACAGTGCGTAACCACAACTCTAGTTGAGATTAGTTGATTCAGTCTGCTCAGGCTTTGAACATGAGACCTTCCTGTCCTGCATGGTTCAATACCGTGCAACATGACACCGTGCAGCTACTCACTGAGCCATTTTGGGTAACCCTACTACAGATTTTTAAAATCATGCTTCTTCCTATATTGGGAGTTTAAAAAAAAAACACTCTATTGTATTGTTTGTGAGGCAACTTTCATCATTGTACATGGTTTGGGAGGGTTGGTCACCATTTTGAAATTCCAAATAATGGACTTCATTGGGTCAAATGTAAGAAAAAATCATTTGCATTTATGTAGTGCGTTATCCACATCCTCAGGATTAACTAATGTGATTTGCAACCAATGGATTACTTATGTCACTGTTGATAGCAGCCATTTGCACACAAGGTCCCACAAACAACAAGTGAATAAATGACCAGTTAGTCTGTGTTTTGGTGCTGTTGGTTGAGGAAGGGAATGTTGGCCAGGACACCGGGAGAACTCCCCGTACTACTTTGAATAGTGCCATGGGATCTTTTACATCTACAATTCAACATCTCATCCGAAAGTACTGCCTAGATTATGTGCTCAAATCCATAGTGGGACTTGAATTTACAACTTTCTAACTTGGAGGTACGAATGCTACCAACTACAGTATAAATATATTGCAGAATTGAGATCCTTTTATACAAGCTGATCATGAGAATTATTTCCCCATGTTACTTTTCTGTTGCCATTGCCTGCTATTGCATTTCCTCTTTGTAGAAGACCAGATACTTTGGGTTGCTTATTTTTCAAAGTTACTATCATTGTTGCTTCATAATCAGCTGGTAGGAATGCAGTTTGTTTGGGCAGGCGGGATGCCTCTTTCCCTAACCTGTACTGTACTGGGGTGCCCCTTGTAGCTGAACAGGAAATATAGTGCATAACAACTTATTTTGTACGCCAGTATGACTTTTTTTCTACGTTTTTTTATTTTGAAGTAGCCATTTTTACTTCACTTTCTTGATTGTCTTGCACACAATATCAAACCTGCAGTTTGTTGATGTCTGAACACGAACCCAGAGCATTTTGATCTTTTTCAATTCTCAATAATGGGTTGAGGCATGAGATAAATTGACTACCTTGGCAAGTCTTGTTCAACTTGTCTTAGACCTCAACCCACAAAGCGAGACTATTTACTTGTTGAAGGACAAGTCAGAAGAGTCATAACGGCACAGAAGGAGGCCATTCTGCACATCGAGTCCGTGCCAGCTCTCTGTAGAGCAATCCAGTCAGTCCCATTCCCCCGCTCTATCCCCGTAGCCCTGCTATTTCCCTCAAGTGCCTATCCAGTCTCCCCTTGAAAACATTGAGTGTCTCCGCTTCCACCACTTCCGTCGGCAGCGAATTCCAGGTCGTCGCCACTTGCTGCGTAAAAGTTTTTCCTCACATCCCCCCCCCCCCCGTATCTCTTGCCCAAAACCTTAAATCTGTGTCCCCTAGTCCTTGTACCATCAACTAGTGGGAACAGCCTTTCCCCGTCTAACCTGTCCAAACCCGTCATATTCTTGTACACCTCTATCAAATCACCCCTATCTTTGCTCTAATGAAAACAAATCCAGCTTCTCTAACCTGTCCTTGCAGCTAAGATCCTCCATCCCCGGAACCATTCTGGTAAATCTCCTCTGCACCCTCTCAAGGGCCTTCACATCCTTCCTAAAGTGTGGTGACCAGAACTGGACGCAATACTCCAGTTGTGGCCTAACCAGTGCTTTATAAAGGTTCTGATGTGGAGATGCCGGCGTTGGACTGGGGTGGACAAAAATGAGAAGTCGCACAACACCAGGTTATAGTCCAACAGATTTATTTAATTTTACAAGCTTTCGGAACAGTTCGCTCCTTCGTCAGGTAAGTTAGCAGTGAGAGAATCTCCCAGAATTCACAATTTAAACACAGACAAAATATATTCAAATCTTTCCCTACATCAAAGAGCAGAGCCAAGACAATGAGATGTGTCCCAGGGGGTCCAACGTGTCAAACCACCTGCTGGCTGCATATCCTGTCAATCTGTGTAGGTTCTTGTGTTAGTCTTTTTAAAAAAAAAACACCTGGGAAGACCGGCCATGATGTCAAGTCACGTTCTGTATCGTGACATGAACCCGATATCGCGATTGAGGCCATCCTCATGAGTGCGGAACTTGGCTATCAGTTTCTGCTCTATGATTTTGCGCTGTCGTGTATCTCGAAGGCCGCCTTGGAGAACGCTTACCCGCATATCCGAGGCTGAATGCCCCTGGCTGCTGAAGTGTTCCCCGACTGGGAGGCAACCCTCCTGCCTGGCGGTTCAGCATAACTTCTCTACTATGGTACTCAATACCTCTATTTATGAAGCCCAAGATCCCATATGCTTTGCTAACCACTCTCTCAATATGTCCTGCCACCTTCAGGGACCTATGCACATTAACTCCCAGGTCCCTCTGTCCCTGCACACTCTTTAAAACTGTGCCATTAAGTGTATATTGCCTCTCCCTGTTCCTTCTGCCAGAATGCATCACTTCACACTTCTCTGTATTAAATTCCGTCTGCCCATTCTGCTAGCCTTTCTAAGTCCTGTTGCAGTCGATTTATATCATCCTCACTATTTGCCACACCCCCAAGTTTGGTGTCATCGGCAAATTTAAAAATTCTACTCTCTATTCCAATATCCAGGTCATTTATATATCAAAAAAAGCAGTGGCCCCAGCACTGACCCTTGGGGAACACCACTGTCTACCATCCTCCAGTCTGGAAAAACAGCCATTTACCACAACTCGCTGTTTGCTGTCCTTAAGCCAATTCCTTATCCAAGCTGCCACTGACCCATCTATTCCATGAGCCTCAATTTTGTTAACCAGCCTTTTATGTGTGTAATTAAGAACATAACATAAGAAATAGGAGCAGGAGCAGGCCCTCGATCCTGCTCTACCATTCAGTAAGATCGTGGCTGACCTTCTACCTCAACTCCACTTTCCACCCGATCCCCATATCTCTTGATTCCCTCAGTGTCCAAAAATCTATCGATCTCCGCCTTGAATATGCTTAACGACTGAACATCCACAGCCCTCTAGGGTAGAGAATTCCAGAGATTCACAGCCCTCTGAATGAAGAATTGGCTGCTGCGTTTCCTACATTACAACAGTGACTACACTTCAAAAGTACTTAATTGGCTGTAAAGCGCTTTGGGGCGTCCTGAGTTCATAAAAGGCTCTATATAAATACAAGTCTTTCTTTTAGTTCTAGACTCTCCAGCCAGGGGAAATAGCATCTACCCTGTCAAGCCCTCTAAGAATTTTATACATTTCAATAAGATCACCTCGCATTCTTCTGAACTCCAGAGAATATAGGCCCATTCTTCTGAATCTCTCCTCATAGGACAACCCTCTCATCCCAGGAATCAATCTAGTGAACCTTCGTTGCGCCGCCCCAAAGGCAAATATATCCTTCCTCAGATAAGGAGACCAAAACTGTGCACAGTACTCCAGGTGTGGTCACACCAAAGCCCTGTACAATTGTAGCAAGACTTCCTTACTCTTATACGCCAACCCCTTGCAATAAAGGCTAACATACTATTTGCTTTCCTAATTGCTTGCTGTACCTATATTTGTTTGTTTTAATGCCATTCACTGTACTATTATTTATGTTAACTATGTAAGTGACATATTGATGCCGTAGCGCTATATATGGAGTGAGGGTAGTGTGTGTTTACACCTCTGACTCTTTTTTTATTTTTCTTTCTCCGCACACCAAAACAAATGAGTGACCTCTCGGCTTTAGTCATGTAATGAAGGAGACACAATGTACTTCCAAAACATTGTTCATGGGTAATTTCCAAGCTAAGAGCAACCTTTGGTCCACCTAGTCTGCCTTCTTGCTTCTGTAGATGTTGTAATCAATAAGGTATATACCTTCAAGCAACATGCCCAATTTTACCGTGAAGAGATCTAAACTGCTTTCCCATACAACTTCCTTCAGTAAACTATTCCAATAATTGACCACCCTCTCCGTAATGTTTACTTGCATCCAACCTGAATCTTCTCAGCTTATCCCTTTTTTAGTGCTAACAGATACCAATTCAAATTGCCCCGAGTCATCCTCTACAAATAAAACCTCCCAAAGATGTCGGGGAACATAGGGTCTAATGAGAGGGAGGAATTGAATGAAATCAGTATTTGTAGGGAAATTGACGGGATTGAAGGCCGATAAATCCCCAGGGCCTGATAATCTACATCCTAGGGTACTTAAGGAAGTGGCCCTAGAAATAGTAGATGCATTGCTGGTCATCTTCCAAAATTCTATAGACTCTGGAACAGTTCCCATGGATTGGAGGGTAGCTAATGTAACCCCACTATTTAAAAAAGGTGGTAGAGAGAAAATGGGGAATTATAGACCGGTAAGCCTGACACCGGTAGTGGGGAAAATGCTAGAGTCCATTATAAAAGATGTAATAGCCGAGCACTTGGAAAACAGTGACAGGATTAGACAAAGTCAACATGGATTTACAAAAGGTAAATCATGCTTGACTAATCTACTGGAATCTTTTGAGGATGTAACTGGTAGAATAGATAAGGGAGAACCAGTGGATGTGGTGTATTTGGACTTTCAGAAGGCTTTCGATAAGGTCCCGCATAAGAGATTAGTGTGCAAAGTTAAAGCACATGGGATTGGGGGTAAGGTACTGACTTGGATAGAGAACTGGTTGGCAGACAGGAAGCAAAGAGTTGGAATAAACGGGTCTTTTTCCAAGTGGTAGGCAGTGACTAGTGGGGTACCGCAGGGATCGGTGCTAGGACCCCAAGTATTCACAATATATATTAATGATTCACACGAGGGAACTAGATGTAATATCTCCAAGTTTGCAGATGACACAAAGCTGGGTGGGCGTGTGTGCTGTGAGGAGGATGCAGAGAAACTCCAGTATGATTTGGACAGGTTGGGTGATTGGGCAGATGCATGGCAGATGCAGTATAATGTGGATAAATGCGAGGTTATCCACTTTGGTGGCAAAAACAGGAAGACAGATTATTATCTGAATGGCAATAGATTGGGAAAAGGGGAAGTGCAACGAGACCTGGGTGTCCTTGTGCACCAGTCGCTGAAGGTAAGTATGCAGGTGCAGCAGGCGGTTAAGAAGGCAAATGGTATGTTGGCCTTCATAGCGAGAGGATTCGAGTACAGGAGCAAGGATGTCTTGCTGCAGTTGTACAGGGCCTTGGTGAGACCACACCTTGAGTATTGTGTGCAGTTTTGGTCGCCTTATCTGAGGAAGGATGTTCTTGCCATGGAGGGAGTGCAGCGAAGATTCACCAGCCTGATACCTGGGATGGCAGGAATGACGTATGAGGAGAGATTGGGTCGATTAGGCTTTTATTCGCTAGAGTTTAGAAGAATGAGAGGGGATCTCATTGAAACTTAAAATAAAAATAAAATAAAATTGTAACCGGACTAGATGCAGGAAGGATGTTCCCGATGGCGGGGGAGTCCAGAACCAGAGGTCACAGTCTAAGGATAAGGGGTAAGCCATTTAGGACTGAGATGAGGAGGAATTTCTTCACCCAGAGAGTGGTGAACCTGTGGAATTCTCTACCACAGAAGGCAGTTGAGGCCAATTCATTAAATATATTCAAGAAGGAGTTAGATATATTTCTTAAGGCTAAAGGGACCAAGGGATATGGGGAGAAAGCAGGGACAGGGTACTGAATTTGGATGATCAGCCATGATCTCATTGAATGGCAGAGCAGGCTCGAGGGGCCGAATGGCCTACTTCTGCTCCTATCTTCTATGTTTCTATCTCTGGGCTTTAGTAATTCGGAAACTGCAATCATATTCCCTCCCCACTCTTCTCTTCACCTTTTGCAGTTCAGCTGCACCCTTCCTGTAGCGTGGGTTCAAGAATGGTAAAGAATACTCCAGATGTGGCTTGACCAATGCTTCAAATACTGGTGGGATTACCTCATTTGATCTATACTATATAATTCTTCTAAATCTAAAATCTTATTAACTTTTTTGACATCCAGACTCTTCCTGGTGTCTTGAGGGATCTGTCTACTATGACTCCCGGATTCCTTCTTTGTCAGTATTTTCTCCATTAATCTTATTAATGAATCAGCATTTCCCTTTATTCATATATTCAGTCAATTTGTTGAGGTTACTTGGTGTTCTACACCATTTGATACATACCCACGATTGAGTTTCTCATCTCAGCCTGGCCATTGTCCAGTGGAGACGAGATACTTCCTTCCTTTAATAGTCAAAAGCCCGAGAGCTTGCAAACCTAGATCACAGCACACCTTCACATGCACAATAGTGGCTGCCAAGAGTAAATTCTCTCCCTAGCTGGTGGGAATGCAAATAAATCGGTCACTCTCCCCAGCTAGTGAGTAGATAATTTATACCAAGACTCTGATTCCTTTGTATTTGGGCAGAGATCTAGTATATTAAAGTGCTAACTGAAGATGCTGTCCCAATTTTCTACTGACAGTTTCTGAATAATTTCAATTAAGCAAAAGAAGGAAGTATAAAACTGAGAACATAGGTTGTCTTTGAGCCATTTTGGATTCTTCAGTTGGAATAAAGTGAAAAAATTCCCAACATGTGTCCTACTAGGATGGGGCACAGTGCAAATAAAATGGAAAATATATTTTTTCTGCAGCTTCTTAATAAGCTGCAAAGACAAACTTCCACAAGTATATGTTAGTTTTGGATCTCTACTGTGTACCCTGATTGGATAACTGCTGTAGTTCGTATTTGGAGCAATAAGTCAAATTAGATACTGCTAACTTTTTTGACTTCCAAATTTCTTAATTGATGTTTGACTAAACAAGCTTGAAGGCACAGATGGGTCAGCTCTGCCTGAGTGAAGGAACCAATTGAGTATTCCATAGAATAGATATTTAGAAAACTACTATAAAGTCGATTTCTTTTTTGGGGGGAATGACTGGTGTCAATTTTTGCTGGGCTAACTTGAACCAAAATATTTAATCATCTAGATTAAAGTCTTCTCTCAAAACAATAAATCTGTAATGTGTTCAGCAAAAGCTTGCTCTTGCTGGGTCATGTGCAATATACAACAAGTACCTCCCCCTTAAAGTGACCAGACTACACACTGTACATGAGATAGGGCAGCCTATCTTCAGATGGTTATATAGATAAAAAGAATTTTGTTAACTTTTAGGAATGTATCTGTTGTGGATGTAACCTAGACAGCGCCATGGTGATTTATTGCAAATGTAAGCTTTGCCTATAGCAGTTGCACACAAGTTTCTGCATCGTGTATTATTATCGGAAATAAAGGCGATTTTGGGAGTATTCTGTGTATTGCATTTCACAATAAAGAAATATGTTGTGCCTTGTGAAATATGATGTATTATCAGGGCCACTGATTTACTAAGACTAATTTTATGAAAACTGTAAATCAGTGGTTTGATTATCATTAAATTTGCATTTACACATTATATCTTATTTAAAGTCAAGGGGCCTCAGCTTTTCACTATATATTAATGCTTTAGATGAAAAGTGTTATATATCCCAAATTTTCAGATGACACTAAGGTAAGAGGCACAGTAAGTTGTGTGGATGGGAGCAGGAAGTTGCAAAGGACATAGATTAAGTGAATGGGCAAAACTATAACAGATGGAGTTCGATGTGGGGAAGTGTGAGGTCATCCACTTTGGATTTGACAAAAACAAATCTGAATATTTTCTTAATGGTGAGAGACGAAGAGCTGTGTTGGAGCAAAAAGATTTAGGTGTCCATGTACACAAATCATTAAAAGCTCGGACACAGGTACAATATGTAATCTAAAAGGCTAATTGAATGTTGGCCTTTATCTCAAGGGGGTTGGACTACAAAAGTGAGGAAGTGATGCTTCAGTTGTACAGAGCCTTGATCAAATCCTATCTGGAGTACTGCCTTCAGTTTTGAGCATCAAAAAAAAAAATGCCTTGGATGGAGTACAGCACCGATTCACCAGCATTATACCGGGGCTGAAAGGGTTAAATTGAGGATAGTTTGCACAAACTTGGCATGAGCTTAAACGGTTGAGAGGTGATCTAATGAGATATTTCGAATGATTAAGTGATTCAATAGGGTCGATACAGAGAAACTCTTTCCTCTTGTGGGGGAATCCAAAAAATGGGGGCATAATCTTAAAATTAGATCTAGACCATTTAGGAGTGAAAACACGAAGCATTTTTTTCCACCCAAAGGGTAGTGGAAATCTGGAAAAACTCTCCCAAAATGGATGCTGGGTAAATTAAAATATTTAAGACTGAGATTGATAGGTTTTTGTTAGGCAAGGGTATCAAGGGATACAGAACAAAGGCAGGTAAATGAAATTAAGGTGCAGATCAGCCATGATCTAATTGAATGCTGGAACAGGCTGAAGGGGCTGAATGGCCTACTCCTCTTCCTATGTTCCTATCGGCAAAGTGTCTTTCTCCTTGTGGATCTAGCACCTATGCAGTGAGGTTAGACCTGCTAACCCTAAGGTGAGGTCCTTGGGTAATGGAAGATAGTGTCGTGAGCCTGAGTAGTATGTTTTCATCACAGCAGACAATTCCTTCAACACTTTATCCATGTCTCAGGGGAGCTATTGTTTTCTAGATTTATTTCCCAGATAGTGTGCAGCCTTATGAAGAATTTATTGTCCACTAACATCTGGTATTGGTATATTCTGGAGTAAGCTTCATTTTGTGTCACTTTGCTTTCCATCAATACTATTTAGCAAAAGTGGAACTCCGAATCCAGATGTGAACCATAGTAATTGAGCAAGTCTTATGCTTTACTGTAGTATTCAAATTGCATTTAGGATCAGGATCAAGACACTGGAAAGTCTGTCTCTGTTTGTTTATATACCGCATGCATACAAGTAGATGGCTGGGGGAGGGACAGGTGTGGGGGAGGGACAGGTGGGGGTTGCCTGCTTGTTTAGAATGCATTGTCCCTTCTTTAAGGTGTGGATTACGCTGGGCCAAAAGAAAATATTGCAAAAATTCAGATATATTAAAGAAGATAATTGTAATGATGGAGGATACTGAGAATGTAACTCACCTTTTTGTGCAGGTACCTTTCAAACAATTTGCTGTCGTTAAAAGCAAAATGGATAATGCAGACCACCATTCCAACTTCGCACACTGTCTGGACATTTTTCCTTTTATTGATTCAAACAAGTGATACCAATACTACAGTACTTGTTTCCCCTGTATTAACTAAATGGTAGATGTTTTATCAAGAACAAATTGCCTTTGTATAGCATCTTTAAAATGTCCCATTGTGCTCCACAAGGCCAAAAACAGATGGAAACAGTGGTGGGAGGAGAGTTAGGGGAGTTTACTTCAATCCATAGTCAAATAGATAGATTTTAAAGTGATTTTCAAGGATAGTTTTCGGAAGAGCATTCCAGAGTGTGTTGCTAATATAATAATGGAAGTTGTTGTGTTGGGGTGGTAGCAAGGAAGGATGTCCGCCAAAAGTAGTGCAAGTGCTTTGGGCATTGAATAATACGATGGAGAAGTGTGAGATGTTGGTGACAGGAACCAAGGTAAAAATGGCGAACAAGAGGAAGGCAGCAAAAGCTTAAACAGGAAGACAGGGGAACTTGGGTCTGGGTCAGAAGCCAAACCACATGCAGGTGAATGCAGAGAAGTGGCTTTGTGTTACATGTACAACCTGGAAGACTTGTGCATAACTATGTGAATCTGTGATATAGTTCATAGAGTGTGGCAATAAAGTTTGGAGCCTGGTGGTAGTGGTATAGTAAATAAAATGCAATCTCTAAATTTTCCTGAAATAATCTGCAATTCTGTAATACTGAAAGTGACACAGCTAGGTCAAGAGAAACTCGGCTTCTTTTGAAACAGGAAGATGACAGCCTCATAAAATGGAATCCTGTATTCCTCTGACTTGGTCCATTATAACATTGATGCTACGATTGACTCTTTTTTTAACCTTGATGGTTCCAATGCAAATGAGGGAGGACAAGAGCACCTCTCCTTGTCGCCTCTTTAAAAAGTCTAATGCAGGGAGATATTTTCCCATTGGAAATAACCACTGGTGCTTAGGATGGAAATCCTTCCCTAAGTCCCTGCACCTTTCCACTTCTAAAAATCTCAAAACCTATCTCTTTGTCCAAGTTTTTGGTCACCTCTCAACTCTCACCCCATGGGTCAGCCTCTGCCCCTTTATCAGCTGTGGCTCAGTTGATAGCACACTCTCTCTCACCTCTGAGCCAGAAAGTTGTGGGTTCAAGTCCCACTCCAGGGACTTGAGCCCATAAAAGCTAGGCTGACATGCCAATGCAGTGCTGAGGGAGTGCTACACTGTCGGAGGTGCTGTCTTTCGGATGAGACATTAAACTGAGGCCCCGTCTGCTCTCAGGCGGACAGACAAGATCCCATGGCACTATTTCAAAGAAGAGCAGGGGAGTTATCCCCGGTGTCCTGGCCAATATTTATCCCGCAACCAACATAACAAAAACAGATGATCTGGTCGTTATCACATTGCTGTTTGTGTGGGAGCTTGCTGTGCGCAAATAGGCTGCCGCGTTTCCTACATTACAACAGTGACTCCACTTCCCAAAAGGACTTCATTGACTGTAAAGTGCTTTCTTCTTTCTTTCTTTCCTTCTTGTAAAGTGCTTTGGGATGTTTTATAACTTAAACTTGCTATATAAATGCAAGTTGTTCTTCATCAAATTTAACTTAAAAAAATTATGCCTCAAATCACTTTACAGAGCAAATTACATTTGAAGTGGAGTTACTATTGTTATGTAGGCTAATACAGCGATCATTTTGTGTTTTTTTTCCCCAAAATTAATTTTGGGATCTGGGCATCACTGGCAAGGCCAATAATTATTTCCAATTCCTAGATGCCCTTAAGGTGGTGGTGGTGAGCCAAGGTTGCCTATTTTTGCGGCTTGCGTCCCATGCTGCAGTCACTACCTCATCCCCACTGCTGCCGAAGCTTTCATCCCCACCTTCATCACCCCCCACGCCCATTCTACTTGGCCTCTCAAGTTGCATCCCATATAAACTGCAACTCATCCAACACTCTGCCTCCTACACTAAATCCTGCTCCCTTTCAGCCCCGTCCTCACCAACCTCCATTGGCTTCCCACAATGCATCCAATTCATAATCCTTGTTCTCATTCACAGCTTTAACCCCACATTGTAGTGCGTGCTGTCTGCATTTCCAACTTTGGTTTCTTTTACATTCTTCCTCTCTAAGTTCCACTTCAGCCACAGAGCCCTCAGTCTTTCAGGCTCTGGCTTGCTCTCCCTACATCCCTCCACCTTGCTACCTTTCTCTGCTCCTTCAAAGGTTCCACACATCTCAACACCTTAACCATGGCTGCAGTCAGCACCCCTAACCCTTCCCCCATCACTGCTAACTGTTCTGTTTTGCTTCTGTGAACCTCTTTAGAACATTGTATTACCCTTTGCGCACAAATTGTACTGCACTGGAATGTCAGTTTAAATTGTGACCGCAAACCCTTGGAATGCGGTTCAAACCCACAACCTTCTGACTCGGAAGCAAATGTTATCAACTGAGCCAGAAACACATTTCTGAAAATAATTTTCTTGAAAAGTCTAAAACATTTGCCATTTGTATTGATGCACAAAACCCTGCAGTAACTTGGATCTGAAATTGTGACAGAGCTATGGTTGGAAGATATTTCATGTTACAAACAATGAGCTGTAAAGGAAGTCAAGATTTCCAGTTTGATTCAGGAGTGATGCCATCACTAGCTGGACCTGCCCTTTCTGTTTTTCAGGTTTAGTGGGTGTGAAAGATTCTGTGATGCGCAGAAATGACAAAGGGAATGCTCTTTGTTTTGCTGAACAATTGCTACTCTGTCAAGTGTTTATTATCTATCTTTGGTTAAAGGAACACAACTTAGTTTAAAATGCACATCACAAAAAATTAGTTGAAAATGCACATCACAAAAAATTAGTTTAGTAAGTGGTAACAACACGGGTAGATTGGTCAACCTTTAGTTACTGCTCCAGATACTTTATATACTCACCTTTTCTTTGTGTTGGTCTTGAGAGAGCAACCTCTGTGCCAATCTCCTGTGTTTATTATGTCACCTGGTTCTGGCCTTGCATGTAAGCTTCTTGGAGAGATTCATGGAATTACATAGAATTACATTGAATTTACAGCACAGAAATGGGCCATTAGGCCCAATTGGTCCATACCGGTGTTTATACTCCACATGAGCCTTCTCCGACCTTACTCAATCAAACCCCATCAACATATCCTTCTATTCCTTCCTCCCTCATCTACTTATCTAGCTTCCCCTTAAAGCCACCTAGGCTATTCCCTTCAACCATTCCACGTGGTAGCAAGTTCCACACTTTCACCACTCTGGGTAAAAATGTTTCTTCTGATTTTCCTTATTGGACTTATTAGTGACTATCTTATATTTAAGAGAGAGATTTTTGTCTGTCCTTTCTGATTCTCCCAGTGTCCTCTTCTGTTTCTCTCTTTCTAGGTATTTTCTGATTCTTTCTCTGATCCAGTCTTCCCTCAGTAACAGTAATTAGCCTCGAATTTAGCTCGGAAATGTAGGAACAGAAATAGGCCATTCAGCACCTCAAACCTCAATTAGATCATGACTTAACTTTATCGACCCGCTTTGGTTCCGTAACTTTTAATACCCTTGCCTATAATTTAGCTCCGCATGTGCTGAACTTTGCTTTCTTAAAGGCACAGGCCAGGTTGAACATGACTCTCATTGAGCAGCAGAATAATACAGGGTGCACTACATAGCATAACGATTCATTCAGTTCTTGGGTCAAGTTTTGGGATTTCGCGACGGAAGGGTCTTGGTAAATTATATTAAGTCACGTTTACCTCATAAGGCATTAAATTTATCGAGCACCCAAGTGCTTGTGGGGGGCGGGGGGTTGTATTAGAGTTGGATGGTCCAGTTTGCGGAATGGTACCTCCTACCACTCGTGAGTTGAGACAATGGGAGTGAATTTGGATAATCCAGTCAACCATCCACACCTCTTGTGTTCGGATGACCAATTCATTCTAGGACAGCAGGAGCTAGCTTAGAGGAATCCCCACCTAGAGGAGCGGTCGCCAGTTTGATTGACAGTTCTATTGGCCAATCCCCATGCAAGGATCAGCAGGCAAGGTAGAATGGTCAATAGCATATAGGCACGGTAGGCTATGATGGTACAGGTTAAATTGGA
This sequence comes from Squalus acanthias, assembly GCA_030390025.1. Classification (NCBI taxonomy): domain Eukaryota; kingdom Metazoa; phylum Chordata; class Chondrichthyes; order Squaliformes; family Squalidae; genus Squalus; species Squalus acanthias. The sequence goes on from CM059435.1 coordinate 88,060,389, forward strand.
TTAAATCACATTCTGGATGCACAGAATTACAAGACCAGGAAGTTAAGTGTAGAGCGATCTGGGAACTGATCGCTCTACACCCAGGCACCCAGATGTCTGGTGGAGGTTCCAGGGGTTAGAATGAAGAATAGATCTCCAGTGTAATAAAAATCCAAAAGAATGGGTGAGGAAATTTAAAGCTGAGTAGTGCATTATGATGCTATTTTGTTTCATGACACAAGCGTGCTGACCATTGAACTTGTTGAATATGTTCAGCTCAACACGGGCGGATGGTCCAGCAGCCGTTTAGAATGCCTATAAAGAAGTGGGCTTCCATTGTCACCAGGACAAGGGTCATTTAATATTTGAGTGAGCTGCATATTTACAGTTATCTGCACTCTTGTAAAAAGTGACGCATTCACCCACATAACCATTGAGAGAGCGAGCACCTTTGTTGCTGTACAGTAGTGGAACTGTGAGGAGTGAATAGCGAATACTGGTCATTCAAGGCTGGATCTATCCGTGTAATGTGATATGGTTGTTTCATGCAACTGGAAGGAATACCTCTTTATTTAACGGTGATGTGTGAAGAGTTCTGTTGGAGACATGAGTCCAAAGATGTGCGGGTTAGGTTGATTTGGCTATGATAAATTGACCCTTAGTGTTACGGGGATTAAATACGTGGGGTTACGGGGATAAGGTGGGATATGTGTCGGTGCAGGCTTGATGGGCCGAAATGGCCTCTATCTGCACTGTGGGGATTCTGTGAAATGAAACAAAAACTGTAAATGCTGCAAGCACTTGGCAGGGCAGTCAGCATCTGTGGAGAGAACAGACAAGTTAACATTTCAGTTGTGGACCCTTAGTCAAAACGGGAAAAAATTACAGATGGGACAGCATTTAAAAAGGAACAAAACCAAGGGAAAGGGGAGGGTGAGAACACGAGAAGAAATTGAATGACCTGTAAAGTGATTAAGTGGAAAACAGGAGATAGTTAAATCGCAGAAGTGATATCAACAAGAGACAATAGGAGGAGAAATCCAATAAATTAGTCACTTGAGACACAAGAAGAGAAGAATAGCTGAGGAGTTGGGTGGGGGGGCAGTGGGGGTGGTTTAAGCAGGAAGAAATAGAAGCATGAAAAACTTGCAAAGTGGAGCTGGCTGCAGCGGCCCAAGAGCCTGGGAGAAGAAAAAATCAGGCAGACACAGTGCACCAACGGATAGTCCCCACTGCAAGCACAAATCTGTCCCTCCCTCCATTCCTCCTCCCAAATGCTGGCACACCCATCCCATACTGCCAGGACTTCCTGCCGAAGAGAAAGTGGGAGCTATAGTTAGGGACTGAAGTTATTAAAGTCAATGTTAAGGCTAGAGGACTGCAAAGTGGCCAATAGTGCAAGTGGGGAGTGCACAAGAAGCAAGAGTTGGAGGAACATAGAGTTCTTGGAGAGTTGTAGGGTTGGAGGAATTTAGAGATCGGGAGGCATTTGAACGTAAGGATGAGAATTTTGAATTGGAACCGTTGCGGGATCAGGAGCAAGTATAGGTGATGGGTGAGCGGGACTTGGCGTGGATTAGGATACCGGCAGCACAACTTTGGATGAGCTGAAGTTTATGGCTAGTGGAGGCTGGCCAGGAGAGCATTGGGCTAGTCAAGTCTGGAGATAACAAAAGGCATGGATGAGGGTTTCGGCGACAGATGGGCTGAGGCAGGGACAGAGATAGATGATGTTATAGAGATGCAAGTTGGTTGGTTTTTGTGACGGGGAGGGTATGTGGTCGGAAGCTCAGCTTGGGGTCAAATGCGACACTGAGGTTGTGATCAGTTGGCTTCAGCTTGAGACGGTGTCCAGGGATGGGGCTGGAATCAGGTGGTGAGGGAATAGAGTTTATGCCGGGTCCAAAAACAACGGCTTCAGTCTTCCTAATGTTTAATAGGAGAAAATTGTAGCTCATCCAGCACTGGATGTCTGACAAGCAGTGGAGGGGTCAAGAGAGGTGGTGAGAGGTAGAGCTGGGTGTCATCAGTGTACATGTGGAACCTGACCCACATCTTCAGATGATGTCGCCGAGGGGCAGCATGTAGATGAAGAATAGGAGGGGACCGGAGGTAGATCCTTGGGGGACTCCAGAGGTAACAGTGCAGGGGTGGGAAGAGAAGCCATTGCAGGAGATTCTCTGGCTATAATTGGATAGGTGTGAGTGGAACCAAGTGAGGACAATCCCACTGGAGCGGGACAATGGAGGAGAGGTGTTTAGTGGAGGATGGTTTAGTTAACTGTGTCAAAGGTTGCAGAGAGGTCGAGAAGAATGAGGAGGGATCGTGGACCATGGTCAGTCACAGGTGGTCTAATTTGTGACGATTTGGGCTGTTTCAGTACTGCGGCTGGGCGGACACCGGATTGCAGATATTCAAACAGTTGTGGGAAAGATGGGCATGGATTTGGAAGGTGATAATGCGTTGAAGAAAAGGGAGGTTGGAGATGGGGTGATAGTTTGCAAGGACAGAGGTGTTGAAGGTGGGTCTTTTGAGGAGGGGCTGATGACAGTGATTTTGATGGGGAGAGGGAACCATTTATAATGTCAGCTGACATGAGGGCTAGAATGGGAAGTTGGGTGGTCAGCAGTTTATTGGTATGGGGTCAAGAGTGCAGATGGTGGGTCTTGTGGACAGGATGAGCTCGGAGAAGTCATGAAGGAAAATGGGAGAGAATCCAGAGAAACACGTGCTCGGGGCAAGGGCCTTGGGGGATGTTTGGCTTGGTGAGCAACGGGAAGGGGGGAATGTCGCAGAGGCAGACAAACGGATGATCGTGATCTTGTCGACAAAGAAGTCAGTGAGCTTCGTGCACTTATCAGAGGTGAGGGCAGAGGAAGCAGGGAAGAGGGGTTTAAGGAGATAGTTTGTAGTGGACAGAAGAAGCCGGGGATTATCTATGCTTTCCAGGATGATCCTGGAGCAGTGAGAGATTTGGCAGAGAAGAGCAAGTCTGATAGTGCTTGATGTGATCCAGTCAGATGTGGCAATGGATGGCTAAGCCAGCTGCGCCCAAGATATGTTCAAGTCTGCGCCCCTTGAACTTGAGGGAATGAAGATGGGGGTCATATCAGGGGAGCAACCAGGTGGAAGAGAGTAAGCATTTTGCTGGGGCCAAGGGCATAAAATGCTGAGGTGAGGGGGTGATTTAGCAGATAGACAACTGCAGAAGTATTGTCAGATGGAGGGCCAAAGTTTAGTTTGGAGTTTGAAAGTGCAGTTGCAAGTGACTTGGGGGAGAGGTTTTTCCAGGGGTTGGTGCAGTGGAAATGGTAATGGATTGGGGGTAAGGGCTTGTGAATGGTGAGGGATGCAAGGAAGTGATCAGAGATAGGCTTGTTTGTGATTGTGACAATGGGAGTAGAGAGGGCATGTGAGATGGCAAGATCGAGGGGCTGGGCATGAATATAGGTAGGAGAAGTTAGGAAAGGACAGGGTGGCAAGGCGAGTTGAGCTGGAGATTAAAATCACCGAAGATGAGGATCAGTGCAGAGATTGAGGAAGGATATCTCAGTGAGAAACTCGTGGAGGGCTGTAGAGAGCGAAGATTTTTTAAAAAAATCAACCAGGGTTTCTGTGGCTGATCACTATCTAGTGACTTCTGCTGGAAGTTTATGATTCCAAGTTACCAATCTCAGCCATTTATGAGGAGATGATGGGCACATTTAATAAAGGGAAGAACAAATCTCAGTTGGAAATAACTTGCAGAAATTCAGAATTGAAAATGGTTTGATCCCATATACTGGACTCAGACTTGTATGTCTAATTATTATTAGCCATTAATAAACTGAATTTCACATACAACTGCCCCCTTCCCCGAGCACTGTAGAAGTATTTTTCCCAAACATTTGCACTTGGCATCTTTTAGGGTCAAATTTGTGGGCCATCTGCCTTCAATTCAAAACTTCCACCTGCATCATGTCATGCTAATAGACCAAAAAGGTGGCGGGGTGGGACGGAATTCATGAAGATCTGTCCATCTAGGCAAGCTTTAATTTATCAACTTAGTAAGGAGCTGTCAATTTTGATTTTTCAGTATAAAATACTTATTTGTATAACTTCCAAAGTATGAATGATTTTTACATGTAAAGTGGAGAGTGAGCAGGATTGCCATGGGGTTTTGGATCCATGTACTCACTTGTAAATGTTCTGCATTTGAACACCAAGTTGTCAATTACTAATTTAAAAATATAACGTTATGGAGATCTTTCTTTCCTCGCAATTTTGGATCTATAATATTCAGTGAATTTGAAATGCCAACTTTTGACCTAATCACCATCAAAAGATTTGAACCAAAGTTACAAGTAACTAAAAACAAAATGAGACGCTCAATTTGCACTGGGATAGATATTTGGCACCAGCAGAAAATGTATGCTTATAATAACCTATGAACACTGACCAAGGGAGGGTCAGGGAGAAATATTTTTGTGGCTTAATAAAATGCATTACTTTTTTTCTCAATTGGCTCCTTATTTTCAACATCATCTGTCTCTGTGCTAACTTTTATTTTAATTTTTGTGTCAATTTGACACAGTAGTACCATTCTTGCCTCAGAAGTTTGTGGGTCGAGCAAGCCCCATTCTATAGACGTGCGCCTCTAGCCAAGCTGTTCCAGTACAGCTACAACACTGGCATCTATCCGACAATGTGGAAAACTGCCCAGGTATGTCCTGTCCACAAAAAGCAGGACAAATCCAATCTGGCCAATTACCGCCCCATCAGTCTACCCTCAATCATCAGCAAAGTGATGGAAGGTGTCATCGACAGTGCTATCAAGCGGCACTTACCAATAACCTGCTCACCGATGCTCAGTTTGGGTTCCGCCAAGACCACTCTGCTCCCAACCTCATTACAGCCTTGGTCCAAACATGGACAAAGGAGCTGAATTGGTGAGGTCAGAGTGACTGCCCTTGACATCAAGGCAGCATTTGACCAAGTCTGGCATCAAGGAGCCCTAGCAAAACCAAAGTCAATGGGAATTGGGGGGAAAACGCTCCACTGGCTGGAGTCATACTGAGCACAAAGGAAGATGGTTGTGGTGGTTGAAGGTCAATCACCACAGCCCCAGGACATCGCTGCAGGAGTTCCTCAGGGCAGTGTCCTAGGCCCAACCATCTTCAGCTGCTTCATCAATGACCTTCCCTCCATCATAAGGTCAGAAATGGGGATGTTCGCTGATGACTGCACAGTGTTCAGCGCCATTCACAACTCCTCAGATAATGAAGCAGTCCACGCCCGCATGCAACAAGGCCTGGATGACGTTCAGGCTTGGGTTGATAAGTGGCAGGTAACATTCGCGCCACAGAAGTGCCAGGCAATGACTATCTCCAACAAGCGAGAGTCTAACCACCTCCCCTTGACATTCAACGGCATTACCATCACCAAATCACCCACCATCAAAATCCTGGGGGTCACCATTGACAAGAAACTTAACTGGACCAGCCACATAAATACTGTGGCAACAAGAGCAGGTCAGAGGCTAGGTATTCTGCGGCGAGTGTCTCACCTGACTCCCCAAAGCCTTTCCACCATCTACAAGACACAAGTAAGGAGTGTGATGGAATACTCTCCACTTGCCTGGATGAGTGCAGCTCCAACAACACTCAAGTAGCTCGACACCATCCAGGACAAAGCAGCCCGCTTGATTGGCACCCCATCCACCACCTTAAACATTCACTCCCTCCACCACCAGCGTACCGTGGCTGTAGTGTGTACCATCTACAAGATGCACTGCAGCAACTTGCCAAGGCTTCTTCAGCAGCACCTCCCAAACCTGCGACCTCTTCCACCTAGAAGGACAATGGCAGCAGGCACACGGGAACACCACCACCTCCAAGTTCCCCTCCAAGTCACACACCATCCTGACTTAGAAATATATCACTGATCCTTCATCGTCACTGGGTCAAAATCCTGGAACTCCCTCCCGAACAGCACTGTGGGAGTACCTTCACCACACGGACTGCAGCGGTTCAAGAAGGCGGCTCGCCACCACCTTCTCGAGGGCAGTTAGGGATGGGCAATAAATGCTGGCCTTGCCAGCGACACCCACATCCCATAAAAACGAATTAAAAAAAAAACATAATCTCGGTTGACACTTCAGTGTAGTACTGAGGGAGTGTAGCAATGTTTGAAGTGCCATCTTTCAGATAAGAGGTTTAAGGTGGATGTAAAAAAAATCCTGTGCCACTATTAAGGTTATAGTCCAACAGTTTTATTTAAAATTACGAGCTTTCGGAGCGCTGCTCCTTCTTCAGGTACAAGTACAGTGAGGGAATACAAATCGGCAGTATATATACACAGAGCAATTTGTCTGCAGAGATACAATATGTTAGGAAGGCATTACATCAAAGACACATCAGAGTACAGCTAAGACAATGAGGTGGGTCACGGGGTCCAACGTGTCAAATGTTGCCGTCTGCAGTTGAGCTTTTAACTTTTTTTTAAAACTGGAAAGACAGACAACGATGTCGAGTCACGTTCTGCAGCGTGACATGAACCCGAGATCCCTATTGAGGCCGTCCTCATTGGTGCGGAACTTGGCTATCAGTTTCTGCTCGATGATTTTGCGTTGTCGTGTGTCTCGAAGGCCGCTTTGGAGAAAGCTACAGATTGTATCTCTGCAGACAAATTGCTCTCTGTGTGTGTATATATACTGCCGATTTGTATTCCCTCACTGTACCTTTACCTGAAGAAGGAGCAGCGCTCCGAAAGCTCGTAATTTTAAATAAAACTGTTGGACTATAACCTGGTGTTGTGCGACTTCTCATTTTTGTCCACCCCAGTCCAACACCGGCATCTCCGCATCATGACCACTATTAAGAAGAACAGGGGAGTTCTCAGTGTGTCCTGGCCAAAATGTATCCCTCCATTGACACCTCCAAACATAGATTAACTAGTCATTTATCTCTTTGCTGTCTGTGGGACCTTGCTGTATGCAAATTGGCTGCCATTGTGGGTGAAGCATTTTGGGACAGTTAGAGGCTGTAAAAAGTGTTATTTAATAAATTCAAGCTTTTCTTTTGGGGGGAGCTTTTTTGAACTTTGCTAATGTTTCAGTCTTGAGTCTTTTTTTTGCTGGGGGGTGGGGGGGGAAGGGGGTAGAGAAATCTCCTTGACATTGGAATATAGAAAATTTAAATATGCGTGGGTGTCACATTTGAAGTCTCAACTGGCAGTGCTCCAGAATGCTGGGATGTGGGCTCACACCTGCAATTCTTCACACCCCTGAGTTCCTGATCTCAGCTGTGTTGAATGGAGCCCTGACACTCTTCCCAGCACCCTTCCCAAACTCAAGCTCAACCCTAAAGACAAGGGACAATCTTAGCTCGACATTGATCCTGGACCACACTTATAAAGCTCCCAGTCAGTGGTTTGAGTCCCCCATTGGCAGAAGCCTGGCCAAAGCACAGCAGGCTTTAGCAGTACATTCCAGACCACCATTATGCTGACCTCCATTTCCCAGGTAATGTACAATATGGTGACAATGCAATAGGTCTCTTCTCACTCCAGCTCAGTTGAAGGGGATGCGGCCAACTGCGTTAGCAAATTGTTTCTATAAACACTCTCTAAAATACATCCCAACGATGGTGTATTAAATGTATTGTCTTAATGAATACTTTTCTGGATGACATCAGTTTAGATGTGGTACAGAATATCAATCTGTTCCTGCTGACATATTGGGCCTTTAAACAGTCAGCCATGGATAATCTAGATTGTTTTGGAGAGGTAGATAGTAGTGATATTTCTGGTTAGATTTTGATGGATTTGAATGTTTTAATAAAAGTAGATTTTAGTTGTCTTTTATGTGGTGGTCTTGTATCAAATTACACCTGACATGCAGGATACTTAAAGCACTGCTTGAACCAGGAAATGATGCGGAGATGCCGGTGTTGGACTGGGGTGGACAAAAATGAGAAGTCGCACAACACCAGGTTATAGTCCAACAGTTTTATTTGAAATTACGAGCTTTCGGAGCGCTGCTCCTTCGTCAGGTAAAGTGAGGGAATACAAATCAGATACAAAGCATATATAGACAGAGAACAATGTGTCTGCAGAGATACAATCCGTCAGGGAAGCATACAATCAATCCATCAGAACCAGGAAGGGCTGGAAGGATGGCATCAGATGTAAGATAACTCTGGATACTCTAGGCAGTAATACAAAAAGAAAATACTGCAGATGCTGGAAATCTGAAATAAAAAGAAAATGCTGGAAATACTCAGGTCAGGCAGCATCTGTGAAGAGAGAAACAGAGTTAACGTTTCAGGTCGATGACCTTGCGTCAGAACTGGAAAAAAGCAGGAAATGGAACAGATTTGTAAGCAAGTGTAGGAGCTGGGAAAGTGGGGTGGGGGGCGATGAAAGAACAAAAGGGAAGGTCTGTGATAGGATAGAAGGCAGGAGAGGTTAAGAGACATTAAGAGATATTCAAGGCAAAAGGAGATGGGAATGGGACAGGTTAAGAAACAAAGGATGGCTCTAGATGAAGTGTAAATTGCGCTGGCAGAATGAAAGACAGCTGCCGTGTGGGAGAGAAGAAAACAAACAAAAAAAAGTGTGGAGAAATAAAATATATATATATATGATAGGGGCCGAGGTTATGATCTGAAATTGTTGAACTGTATGTTGAGTCCAGAAAGCTGTAAAGTGCCTAATAGAAAGATGAGGTGCTGTTCCTCGAGCTTACGTTGAGCTTCAGTGGAACAATTCAAGAGGCCGAGGACGGTGAGGTCTGAGTGGGAGTGGAGCGGAGAATTAAAGTGACAGGCGACCGGAAGCTCAGGTCCCCCTTACGGACTGAATGGAGGTGTTCTGCAAAGCGGTCACCCAATCTGCGTAGAGGCGGAAGAAGTACCATATTAGATAGGAGCAGACTAAGAAAGACTACGAAAAATTCAAAAATGGGTTTAGAATGCATGTACGTAAACGCACAGTGTGGTGAATAAGGTTGGTGAGCTACAAGCACAATTAGCCGTGCGGCAAAATGATGTTGTGGCAATAACAGAAACGTGGCTTAAAAATGGTGAGGACTGGGCACTTAATATTCAAGGGTACAAGGTGTTCAGAAAAGATAAGAAGGAAAACAGGGAGGTGGGGTGGCAGTACTGATTAAGGAAGACATTGTAGTGTTGGAAAGAGAGGATGTTCTTGAGGAGACAAGGACAGAATCCATTTGATTAGAGTGGAGGACCAAAAAGGGTATGATCACACTATTGGGAGTATTCTATAGGCCTCCAAATAGTGAGAGGGAGCAGAGGAGCAACTCTGCAGGGAAATCGCAGAGATATGCAAGAGCTATAGAGTGGTGATATTGAGGGACTTTAATTACCCAAATATCGATTGGGATAATGCGAGGGTAAAGGGAAAGGAGGGGGAGGAATTTCTGAAATGTGTTCAGGAGAATTTCCTTGACCAGTATGTTCTTGGCCCAACTAGGAAGGAGGCATTGATAGATCTGGTGCTGGGGAATGAGGTGGGCCAGGTCGACCAAGTGTCTGTGGGAGAACACTTGGATACGAGTGATCATCGTATCATAAGATTTAGATTAGCAATGGAGAGGAGCAAAGAACAATCTAGAGTGGAACTTCTAAACTGGAATAGGGCTAACTTCAATGGGATGCGAAAGGATCTAATCAAGGTAAAATGGAACCAAAGACTGACAGGAAAAACTGTAATGGAACAATGGGTGATTTTTAAGGAGGAGATGTTCCAAGTACAGGCTAGGTACATTTCAACAAGAGGGAAGTGTAAGGGAACCAACGCAAGGGCTCCTTGGATGACGAGGGAGATAGAGAAGATGATGAAACAAAAAAAGAGGGTATGATGCATGTCAAGTGAATTCTTCAAGGGGGAACCAGACCAAATACAATAAGTTGAGAGGGGAAGTGAGGATGAAAATAAGATTGGCAAAGAGAGAATATGAGAGTAGAATGGCAGTTAACATAAAAGGGAACCCAAAAATCTTCTACCGGCATGTAAACAGTAAGCGGGTAGTAAGAGGCGGGGTGGGGCCTATTAGAGACAAAGAAGGTGATATATGCTTAGAGGCGCAGGGCAAGGCTAGAATACTCGATGAGTACTTTGTATCGGTGTTTACTAAGGAGGTGGATGCTGACAAAATATTGGTAGAAGTGGAAAAGGTAGAAGCAATGGAAGGGGTGAAAATTGATAGACAGGATGTACTATCAGCGGTGGGTAAAGTTTTAGAAACTATAATCAAGGAAAAGATTAACGGGCATTTGGAAAGGTTTAAGCTAATTACTGAGAGCCAACATGGATTTGTAAAAGGCAGATCGTGTTTGACTAATCTAATTGAATTTTTTGATGAAGTAACAGAGAGGATTGATGAAGGGAATGCAATGGATGTTGTCTACATGGATTTTCGGAAGGTGTTTAACAAAGTACCACATAGAAGGCTGGTTAACAAAATTGAGGCTCATGGAATAGGTGGGTCAGTGGCAGCTTGGATAAGGAATTTGCTTAAGGACAGAAAACAGCGAGTTGTGGTAAATGACTTTTTTAGACTGGAGGATGGTAGGCAGTGGTGTTCCCCAAGGGTCAGTGCTGGGGCCACTGCTTTTTTTGATGTGTGTATAAATGACCTGGATATTGGAATACAGAGTAGAATTTCTAAATTTGCCAATGACACCAAACTTGGGGGTGTGGCAAATAATGAGGATGATACCAATCGACTGCAACAGGACATAGAAAGGCTAGCAGAATGGGCAAACAATGGCAGATGGAATTTAATACAGAGACGTGTGAGGTGATGCATTTTGGCAGAAGGAACAGGGAGAGGCAATATACACTTAATGGCACAGTTTTAAAGAGTGTGCAGGGACAGAGGGACCTGGGAGTTACTGTGCATAGGTCCCTGAAGGTGGCAGGACATATGGAGAGAGTGGTTAACAAAGCATATGGGATCTTGGGCTTCATAAATAGAGGTATTGGAGTACAAAAGTAGAGAAGTTATGCTGAACCTATATAAAGCACTGGTTAGGCTACAACTGGAGTATTGCATCCAGTTCTGGTCACCATACTTTAGGAAGGATGTGAAGGCCCCTGAGCGGGTGCAGAGGAGATTTACCAGAATGGTTCCGGGGATGGGGGAATCTTAGCTGCAAGGACAGGTTGGAGAAGCTGGATTTGTTTTCATTAGAGCAAAGGATGTTGAGGGGTAATTTGATAAGAGGTGTACAAAATTATGAGTGGTTTGGATAGGCTAGACGGGGAAAGCTGTTCCCACTAGTTGATGGTACAAGGACTAGGGGACACAGATTTAAGGTTCTGGGCAAGAGATACAGGGGGGATGTGAGGAAAATCTTTTTTACACAGCGAGTGGTGAGGACCTGGAATTCGCTGCCGACGGAGGTGGTGGAAGCGGAGACAGTAGATGTTTTCAAGGGGAGACTGGATAGGCACTTGAGGGAAATAAACTTGCAGGGCTACGGGGATAGAGCGGGGGAATGGAACTGACTGGATTGCTCTACAGAGAGCCGGCACGGACTCGATGGGCAGAATGGCCGCCTTCTGTGCCCTATGACTCTGACACTCGCCGCAGAATACCTAGCCTCTGACCTGCTCTTGTAGCCACACTATTTATGTGGCTGGTCCAGTTAAGTTTCTAGTCAATGGTGACCCCCCAGGATGTTGATGGTGAGGGATTTGGCGATGGTAATGCCGTTGAATGTCAAGATGCGGTGGTTAGATGCTCTCTTGTTCAAGATAGTCATTGCCTGGCACTTGTGTGGCATGAATGTTACTTGCCACTTATCAGCCCAAGCCTAAATGTCGTCCAGGTCTTGCTGCATGTGAGTATAGACTCATTATCTGAGGAGTTGCAAATGGAACTGAACACTATGCAATCATCAGCGAACATCCCCACTTCTGACATTATAGCAGGAAGGTCATTGATGAAGCAGCTGAAGATGGTTGGGCCGAGGACACTGCCCTGAGGAACTCCTGCAGCGATGTCCTGGGGCTGAGATGATTGGCCTCCAACAACCACAACCATCCTCCTTTGTGCTAGGTATGACTCCAGCCAGTGGAGAGTTTTACCCCTGATTCCCATTGACTTTAATTTTACTCTGGCTCCTTGATGCCACACTCTGTCAAATGCTGCCTTGATGTCAAGGGCAGTCACTCTCTCCTCACCTCTGGAATTCAGCTCTTTTGTCCATGTTTGGACCAAGGCTGTAATGAGGTCTGGAGGCGCGTAGCCCTGGCAGAACCCAAACTGAGCATTGATGAGCCGGTTATTGGCAAGTGCCGCTTGATAGCACTGTCGACGACACCTTGCGTCACTTTGCTGATGATTGAGAGTAGACTGATGGGTCGCGATTTGGCTGGATTGGATTTGTCCTGCTTTTTGTGGACAGGACATACCTGGGCAGTTTTACACATTGTCAGGTAGATGCCGGTGTTGTAGCTGTACTGGAACAGCTTGGCTAGAGGCGTGGCTAGTTCTGGAGCATAAGTCTTCAGCACGACAGCCGGGTTGTTGTCGGGGCCCATAGCCTTTGCTGTAATCGAGTGCGCTCAGCCGTTTCTTGATATCATGTGGAGTGAATCGAATGGGCTGAAGACTGGCTTCCTTGATGGTGGGGACCTCCGGAGGAGGCTGAGATGGATCATCCACTCAGCACTTCTGGCTGAGGATGGTTGCAAACGCTACAGCCTTGTCTTTTGCACTTGCGTGCTGGGCTCTGCTATCATTGAGGATGGGGATATTCATGGAGCCTCCTCCTCCCATCAGTTGTTTAATGGTCCACCACCATTTACGACTGGATGTAGCAGGACAGCAGAGCTCTGATCTGATCCGTTGGTTGTGGGATTGCTTAGCCTTGTCTATAGCATGCTGCTTCCGCTGTTTAGCATGCATGTAGTCCTGTGTTGCAGCTTCCCCAGGTTGGCACCTCATTTTTAGGTACGCCTGGTGCTGCTCCTGGCAAGCTCTTCTGAACCAGGGTTGGTCCCCTGGCTTGATGGTAAAGTTAGGGATATGCCAGGCCATGAGGTTACAGATTGTGGTGGAATACAATTCTGCTGCTGCTGATGGCCCACAGCACCTCATGGATGCCCAGTTTTGAGCTGCTAGATCTGCTCTGATACTGTCCCTCACTAATCAGTAAACATCTGCTAGACGTGCATGCTCAGACATGTTGGCTTCAGCTGCCATTGTTCCCAGGGCCAGATACCCTGCCATCATTCGCTGTCATGGATCACATACGAGGAAGGGCCACTTTGGTGATGCACTTGAGGATTGTTACCATTGAAGGAGACATATCCCAGCATAATTTACCAAATTAAGGAGAGGAAAAGAGAGGTCAGGGAGAAAATTGAGAGGAGTCAAAATGTTGTCTAAACAGTATAGCCAAGCGCACTGGTTTATGGTGACTAGATAGGTCAAATTACAAGAGACTCTGGAATTTTTTATCAATGTTTTGCTGAATCGTATTCCAAAGTTCCATCCACTTTTCCATGAAAACCACAAAACAATATTCTTGTATAGTTAAATCTGTTTTGTAATTTTGAAATGAATAGCACTAACAATTTGCTCTTTCAGTTGCCAGTTATGGCCTGTCTCTACTCTTGGAGCCTTTTGCATGTTTTCCGCAGCCAACCCGTTCAACCACTTTTGTCAGTGTTGCTCATGTCTGTTGCATATTCTGTTAATGGAAGTTTTACACAAGTAGAATTAAAAAATTATATTAGCACATGGTGTGATATCAATTCTGAAATCTGTCCGCTGATTTGTTTGGCAAAGGTAATAAGGTTTCGGGAGGCTCAATCTCTGACTGTTTAATCAATTTGTACAGTTTACCATGCTTGAAATTCATGCTACTTTTTTCTTCCACTTTACCAGGAACTAGAAGAGGCTCTCCTGATAAATGATATTGACTTTCTTGATGACCTGATTGCTTGTTTACTTCAAGGCTGCTATCAGCGCAGAGACATCACGTATGTACAAAAAACATCTTTTGTTTCCTGTTTGAGAGAACGGCTGTAGCCTGAGCGTTCTATTGTTAATGTTTCTTGTCCCAGCATTGCAGAAAAGTAAGTGAAATTTGGCACTGTGGCTCAGTTGGTAGCACACTCGCCTCTGAGTCAGAAGGTTGTGGGTTCAAGTCCCACTCCAGGGACTTGAGCACACAAAGCTAGGCTGACACTCCAGTGCAGTGCTGAGGGAGTGCTGCACTGTCGGAGGTGCCGTCTTTTGGATGAGACGTTAAACCAAGGCCCCGTCTACTCTCTCAGGTGGACGTAAAAGATCCCATGGCACTATTTCGAAGAAGAGCAGGGGAGTTATCCCCGGTGTCCTGACCAATACTTATCCCTCAACCAACATAACAAAAACAGATGATCTGGTCGTTATCACATTGCTGTTTGTGGGAGCTTGCTGTGCGCAAATTGGCTGCCACGTTTCCCACATTACAACAGTGACTACACTTCAAAAGTACTTATTGGCTGTAAAGCGCTTTGAGACGTCCGGTGATTGTGAAAGGCGCTATATAAATGCAAGTCTTTTTTCTTCAAAGGATGAGGATTTTTTGCTAGGTTTCTTGAACAGTTCAGTTTAGCTCATGTAAAGGAAAAATAACAATCATAAAATTCATTCTACAAAACATTGCCAGAACTCCTGGAATTCTATATAATAAAGTGAAATTCAGCTTCTTCAGTAATGATCAGTGGTTCTGCTTATCGTATTGACTTTATAATGGTTGTAGGCCTAAAGCAGGGTATGGTACCAACGTTTCACAAATTAACTTTGACTATCATTAGCTACTCCATCTGACCAGGTTTCATAATTGTGCAGCTGTGGATGCTCAGTCATTGAGTATATTCAAGACAAAGACTGATAGATTTTTGAATGCTAAGGGAATCAAGGGATATGGGGATCGGGCGGGAAAGTGGAATTGAGGTCAAAGATCAGCCACGATCTTACTGAATGGTGGAGCAGGCTCAAGGGGCCAAATGGCCTACTCCTGCTCCTAGTTCTTATGTACAGCTTGTCTTTAATTATTTCAGTAAACTTAAACACTCTTTTAAATGGATATATATTTTTTTAAACCTTAAAATAACACCTCCCACAGCCTCTGCAATGCATACTTAACACGAGGACTCAAACCCAACTGCAAGTAAAAGAACCAAATCACTGTAGATAGCTGTAGTGTGCCTTTCTGATTTCATGCCCATTTGTAAGGTAGATTAGCATTTTTTTCACTTCTTCCTTTATGTCAATCTTTTTGAAATTTTACGAATCTAAATTGACACATTTGAGCAACTTGCAGACCTAGAATCATAGAATGGTTACATAGAAACATAGAATCTAGGAGCAGGAGTAGGCCATTCGGCCCGTCGAGCCTGCTCCGCCATTCAATACGATCATGGCTGATCATCCAAATCCAGTACCCTGTCCCTGCTTTAATCCCCACAGTACACATATCCCACCCTACCCCCGTAACCCCACGTATTTAATTCCCCCTAACATATCCCATCCTATCCCCATAACCCCACATATTTAATCCCCCCTAACACTAAGGGTCAATTTATCAAAGCCAAATCAACCTAACCCACACATTTTTGGACTGTGGGAGGAAACCGGAGCACCCGGAGGAAACCCACGCAGACACGGGGAGAATGTGCAAACTCCACACAGACAGTCACCCGAGGTCAGATTCGAACCCGGGTCTCTGGCGCTGTGAGGCACCAGTGCTAACCACTATGCCACCGTGTTGCCCAGCACAGCACAGAAGGCGGCCATTCGGCCTGTCGAGCCAGTGCCGGCTCTCCAAGAGCACTTCAGCTAGTCCCACTCCCCCGCCCTTTCCCCGTAGCCCTGCAAATTTTTTTCCTTCAGGTACTTATCCAATTCCCTTTTGAAAGCCATGATTAAATCTGCCTCCACCAGCCTCTCAGGCAGTGCATTCCAGATCCTAACCACTCGCTGCATAAAAAAAGGTTTTCCTCATGTCGCCTTTGGTTCATAAGAACATAAGAAATAGGAGCAGGAGTAGGCCAATCGGCCCCTCGAGCCTGCTCCGCCATTCAATAAGATCATGGCTGATCTGATCCTAACCGCCAATCTACTATCTATCACAGAACCATCTCCTGCATCTAACAGAATTGCACACACGAAATAGGAGCAGAATCAGGCTACACAGTCCCTGGGCCCGCTCCACTACCCACAGGGCCATGACCGATCCGAACCTAGACTCATGTCCAAATTCCTGCCCGCTCCCCGTAACCCTTAATGCCCTTTACTTCTAGGAAACTGTCTATTTCTGTTTTAAATTTAATTAATGTTGTAGCTTCTACAGCTTTTTGTGGCAGCATATTCCATGGACCTACCACCCTCTGAGTGAAGTAGTTCCTCCTCATCTCAGTTTTGAAAGAGCAGCCCCTTATTCTAAGACTATGTCCCCTAGTTCTCGTCTCACCCGTCATCGGGAACATCCTCCCCGCATCCACCCGATCCAACCCCTTCACAATCTTATATGTTTCAATAAGATCGCCTCTCATTCTTCTGAACTCCAATGAGTAGAGTCCCAATCTACCCAACCTCTCCTCATATGACCACCCCCTCATCCCCGGGATTAACCGAGTGAACCTTTTTTGCACTGCCTCGAGAGCAAGGATGTCTTTCCTTAAGTAAGGACACCAAAACTGTATGCAGTATTCCAGGTGCGGTCTCACCAATACCTTGTACAACTGAAGCAATACCTCCCTATTTTTATATTCTATCCCCCTAGCAATGAAAGCCAACATTCCATTTGCCTTCTTAATCACTTGCTGCACCTGCATACTAACCTTTTGAGTTTCGTGCACCAGGACCCCCAGATCCCTTTGCACTTCAGTACTCTCCAGTTTCTTGCCATTAAGATAATAAATTGCTCTAGGATTTTTCCTGCCAAAGTGCATCACCTCACACTTTCCAGTGTTGTATTCCATCTGCCAAATCTCTGCCCACTTACTTAGCCTGTCTATGTCCCCTTGCAGGTTTTTTATGTCCTCCTCATTCACTACTTTCCCTCCCATCTTTGTATCATCTGCAAATTTTGATATGTTACACTTGGTCCCTTCCTCCAAATCGTTAATATAGATTGTGAAGAGTTGGGGACCCAGCACTGACCCCTGTGGAACACCACTAGTTACTGATTGCCAGTCTGAGAATGAACCATTTATCCCAACTCTTTGCTTTCTGTTAGATAGCCAATCCTCTATCCATGCCAGAATATTACCCCCAATTCCGTGATTTTTTACCTTAAGCAATAATCTTTTGTGTGGCACCTTGTCAAATGCCTTTTGGAAGTCTAAATACACTACGTCCACTGGTTCCCCTTTATCCACTCTATATGTTACTTCCTCAAAGAACTCCAGCAAATTTGTCAAACATGACTTCCCCTTCGTAAAACCATGCTGACTTTGTCCTATTAAATTATGATTATCCAAATGTCCTGTTACTGTTTCCTTAATAATGGACTCCAAAATTTACCTACCACAGATGTTAGGCTAACCGGTCTATAGTTACCAGCCTTCTGTCTACTGCCCTTTTTAAATAAGGGTGTTACATTAGCAGTTTTCCAGTCTGCCGGGACCTTAGCGGAATCCAGGGAGTTTTGAAAAATTATTACCAATGCATCTACAATCCCTACCGCCACTTCCTTCAAGACTCTAGGATGTAAGCCATCAGGTCCAGGTGATTTATCCGCCTTGAGTCCCATTATTTTACCGAGTACCACTTCCTTAGTGATTTTGATCGTGTTTAGCTCCTCTCTTTTTGCCAATCACCTTAAATCTGTGTCCTCTGGTTCTCGACCCTTCCACCAATGGGAACAGTTTCTCTCGATCTACTCTGTCTAGACCCCTCATGATTTTGAACACCTCTATCAAATCTCCTCTCAACCTTCTCTGCTCTAAGGAGAACAGCCCCAGCTTCTGTAGTCTATCCACGTAACTGAAGTCCCTCATCCCTGGAATCATTCTCGTAAATCTTTTCTGCATCCTCTCTAAGGCCGTCACATCCTTCCTAAAGTGCGGTGCCCAGAATTGGACACACTACTCCAGTTGAGGCCGAACCAGTGTTTTATACAGGTTCATCATAGCTTCCTTGCTTTTGTACTCTATGCCTCTATTTATGAAGCTCAGGATCCCGTATGCTTTTTTAACTGCTTTCTCAACCTGCCCTGCCACCTTCAACGATTTGTGCACATATGCCCCCAGGTCTCTCTGTTCATGCACCCACTTTAGGATTGTACCCTTTAGTTTATATTGCCTCTCCTCGTTCTTCCTACCAAAATGTATCACTTCGCACTTTTCTGCGTTAAATTTCATCTGCCACATGTCCGCCCATTTCACCAGCCTTCTATATCTTCTTGAAGTCTATCACTATCCTCCTCACTGTTCACTATACTTCCAAGTTTTGTGTCATCTGCAAATTTTGAAATTGTGTCATCTGCAAATTTTGTTAAAAATAGCCTCGGTAGATATAACTCTCCGTTATCCGGTACTTTCGATAAACCGGCACCACGCCGGTCCCGTCGGTGCCGGTTAATAAAGAATTTCATGTATATCAAGAAAAGCAGTGGTCCTAGTACCGACCCCTGGGAAACACCACTGTATACCTTCCCCCAGTCGAAAAAACAACCGTTCACCCCTACTCTCTGTTTCCTGTCACTAAGCCAATTTGGTATCCATGCTGCCACTTTTATTCCATGGGCTTCAACTTTGCTGGCAAGCCTATTATGTGGCACTTTATCAAACGCCTTTTGGAAGTCCATGTACACCACATCAACCGCATTGTCCTCATCATCAACCCTTTCTGTTACCTCATCAAAAAACTCGGATCAAGTTAGTGAAACATGATTTGCCTTTAACATTCGTGCTGGCTTTCCTTAATTAATCCACACGTGTCCAAGTGACTGTTAACTTTGTCCCTGATTATCGTTTCTGAAAGCTTCCCCACTACCGAGGATAAACTGACCGGCCTATAGTTGCTGGGTTTATCCTTGCATCCTTTCTTGAACAAGGGTTGAACTTGTGCGACTTGCAAAAGATGAAGTCGCATCATCAAATCCACTCATTGTAAATGCCCCGTCTCTCCTTGGTCTGTGTGGCATATTCGTCTCTCCTTGGTCTGTGTGGCATATTCGTCTCTCCTTGGTCTGTGTGGCATATTCGTCACTCCTTGGTCTGTGTGGCATATTCGTCACTCCTTGGTCTGTGTGGCATATTCGTCACTCCTTGGTCTGTGTGGCATATTCGTCACTCCTTGGTCTGTGTGGCATATTCGTCACTCCTTGGTCTGTGTGGCATATTCGTCACTCCTTGTGTGTGTGGCATATTCGTCACTCCTTAGTCTGTGTGGCATATTCGTCACTCCTTGGTCTGTGTGGCATATTCGTCTCTCCTTGGTCTGTGTGGCATATTCGTCACTCCTTGGTCTGTGTGGCATATTCGTCACTCCTTGGTGTGTGTGGCATATTCGTCACTCCTTAGTCTGTGTGGCATATTCGTCACTCCTTGGTCTGTGTGGCATATTCGTCTCTCCTTGGTCTGTGTGGCATATTCGTCACTCCTTGGTCTGTGTGGCATATTCGTCACTCCTTGGTCTGTGTGGCATATTCGTCACTCCTTGGTCTGTGTGGCATATTCGTCTCTCCTTGGTCTGTGTGGCATATTCGTCACTCCTTGGTCTGTGTGGCATATTCGTCACTCCTTGGTCTGTGTGGCATATTCCTATATGTACGTGATTCTTAATTCATTGTTCTTGGATTTAGGCTGTTGCTGTTATTTTCTATTCCGGTGTATCGCTTGATTTCCTTTCCTTTTTCTGTGGGCCAGTAGCATTATTGACCTTTATCTCTTGCTCCAGCCAGGATGTAATCTTTTATGGGATTAGGCAGACATTTTGGGTTAAACCTGTTTATTTTACTGTACTCCTTAATTGTGCTGCTGTAAACCTTGGGAGAGAGGGGAATTTTTTTTTCTACAAGCTTAGCTACTTCAGGCAATTTTTAAATTTAAAAAAGAATCTTGGGCTGCAGTAATACTGCAGCTACAAATTGGTAATGACAGTATTGGTCATACTGCCAGGTAGTGGATCCAACTTGCTAGTCAGAGAGAGGTAATGTGCATGCATACGACTGCACTCCCAGCTGGTTAATTATAAATGCTTGTTAATTATAAATGTGTTGAGAGCATGTCTGGGACTGTCTGCACCATTGGAGCATTTAAATAAGCTCTGCTTTAGTTTTACAGTGTGTCCAGGAGTTCCAATGCTTCATTTTTTTTTTAGCTTGACACCACATTGGAGTTACTTCATGTGGTATTAAGCTGAAGTGATGTGAGAATGGCTTCATCAACCTGTACTCAAGCTGGAACTATCTCTTTTTGTATTGCTCTGAAGCAACCTCGTCACCCATTGTATAGGTGCACCACTGGGTGTGGCGCTGAGCTGTAGGGACCAGAAAGGTTCCACAAGAACATAAGAAATAGGAGCAGGAGTAGGCCATACGGCCCCTTGAGCCTGCTCTGCCATTCAATAAGATCATGGCTGGCCTTCTACCTCAACTCCACTTTCCCACCCTATCCCTTGATTTCCTTCATGTTCAAAAGTTGCGAGTTTGATCCTCAGGTGGGCTCCTAGCCTCTGTGGCCTCAGCCTAGGGAGGGCGAAATATCATCTGGGATTCCTACTCCTAAGTGGTATTCAGTGTCCGTTGAGAGGAGGGAGAGAGATGGGGAAAAAAATAGATGCATGTATATCAGGTAACAGGATCAGGCTGTTTTAACTATTGTGACTGGACCACAGTATTTACTGTTCAGGCTTGCTAATGGCCAATGGGCATTTGGGTGAAGTACCAGGGAGCAGTCAGCATTCACGGTGGCATAGTGGTTAGCACTGGTGCCTCACAGCGCCAGGGACCCGGGTTCGAATCTGACCTCGGGTGACTGTCTGTGTGGAGTTTGCACATTCTCCCCGTGTCTGCGTGGGTTTCCTCCGGGTGCTCCGGTTTCCTCCCACAGTCCAAAAATGTGCGGGTTAGGTTGATTTGGCTATGATAAATTGACCCTTAGTGTTAGGGGGGTATTAAATATGTGGGGTTATGGGGATAGGATGGGATATGTTAGGGGGGAATTAAATACGTGGGGTTACGGGGGTAGGGTGGGATATGTGCACTGTGGGGATTAAAGCAGGGACAGGGTACTGGATTTGAATGATCAGCCATGATCGTATTGAATGGTGGAGCAGGCTCGACGGGCCGAATGGCCTACTCCTGCTCCTAGATTCTATGTTTCTATGTTTCTATGGAACCATATTGTAGGATGAGCAAATATCTTCAGTAGAGGAGGACAGAAAGCTGGGGGGACACAGGACAAGTTCGTATTGCATCATGGTAAACTGGAGTAGAATATCAGCCCATCTGCCTTTGATTCGGGAGGGTGATAACTCTTTATGCAAGGATTCATTCTTGTGTGCAAATGTGTTAGACTGATTTTATTCAGGATAATTTGTATAGTTAGAGAAGTAGGTCATTCAGTCTCTCGCGTCTCTTCCACCATTCAGTTAGATCCTGGCTGATCTGTACATTAACTCTGTTTACCTGCCTTAGTTCCATATACCTTGCATTTTCGTCATTCCCTTAGACTTGAGACAAATGTCCTGGTTGCTCTCTCAAATATTTGCCACTTATTCTACGTGAAATAGGTTTGTGCAGTTCTGACCTGTCTATCTCACTCAGACAGGCTTGGCTGGTGTAGAGACTTGAAGTCGTGCAGTGTGCTTTTCTTGGGTTTTGGCTAATTTACATTTTGTTCAGATCTTCAGCTGAGTGCTGCTCTCTCTCAACCCCAGCAGCAATATAAAAATGGCTTGTATCTGGCCTGTTCTGTACCTGAAATGAAAGTGCTGGATGCTGACAATGGGGTGAAAAATGGGAAAATGCTGATTTTTTCCAGCACTGACCTCCTCTAACTTGATGAGCACAAAACAAAATCACGGAAGAAACTGTTCAAAAGAAAAAATAGTCTTGTGTCCAGAACCTGACAAGACTGAAGGAAGGAAGAATTCCCTCCCTAAACCTCTCCACCTCTCTTTCCTCCTTTTAAGATGCTCCTTAATACCTACCTCTTTGACGGAGCTTTTGGTCATCTTCCCTAATGTCACCTTATGTGGCTCGGTGTCAAATTTTGTTTGATAACGCTCCTGTGAAGCACCTTGGGACGTTTTACTATGTTAAAGGCGCTATATAAATGCAAGTTGTCGTTAAGAAAAAGGTTTTTTTTTAATTAAGAGCTGGTAGAAGAGCAAACTGAAGTAGAAAATGTAATTGTAAAGCTATTAGACAGAAAGGAAGCATCCAGCAATAACAAACAGAAGGAAATAAAAAGACAAAAGTAACTGGAAAAGGGAGTGAGAGAGTCTGTGGTAATCCAGAAATTGCTGCATTCTCGGGACAGATGAAAAAGACAAGATACTCGATACAAACTGAGTGACATTTGAAAAATGGATGAGATTTAAACCAGTAAAGCAAATTGAAAGGAAAATTGAGTAGGAAACTGGGTAGCAAAAGTTTATCTTGTAATGGACGTGAAAGAAAGATTGTGAACACCGTCGATTACAGTGGTAATTTGTAAATGGTTGAAGAGGAGCTCAGGAGATTGAGAGACAGCAATCTGTCTCCAGTAGAAAATGTAATGGTGTGAGGAAAGGAACGAAGGTTCGTGATGCACACTGTTGCAGTACTGAATTGATTAGAAATTAAATTAACCAAGAAACCTAACAGCAACACTACTAAGCAAGGAAATTCTGTCTTTAAAATGTCAGTTACAGGTAATTTTGGGGGGGAAATGGAGATAAAAGGTAGGCAGAAAGAAATGGAGGCGAGGATTAGAATCAAGAACCGAATCCCATGACAGCCCAGAAATGGCAGAGATGTTGCAGAAAACACTGGTTTAAAAAAAAAACCCAAAAAGAATCGAGATTACTATTGAAGGAACCGATTCGAACTGAGAAAAATAGTAGTTGCAAGATCCAGCAAAAGAATATAAAGAAAAAGACTTGCATTTATATAGCACCTTTCACGACCTCCGGGCATCCCAAAGCGCTCTACAGCCAATTAAGTACTTTTTGAAGTGTAGTCCTGCTGTAATATAGGAAACTGTGCACAGAAAGGTCCCACAAACAGCTATGCGATAATGACTAGATAATCTGTTTTAGTGATGTTGATTGAGTGATAAATATTGGCCAGGACACCGGGGAGAACTCCCACCTAAAGAGAGCAGACGTCTCATCTGAAAGACGGAACCTCTGACAGTGCAGCACTCCCTCAGTACTGCACCGGAGTGTCAGCCTAGATTTTTTTTTTTTTTTTGTGTTCAAACCAAAAGTTAAGATGACAAAATGCGAGCGGGCTGTCGGAAAACAACTTCTTCTGAAGTACTGTTGCAGATATTTGGTAAGGGCATAAGTTGCAAATAAGCACTGTTGAACTAAAGCTTTACACGTTTTAGCCTTCGCTCCAAAAAGCCACACCTCAGCAGATGGGCAGTAAAGATTGGTTCACCCATAATGCGTGCACAGATTTTATTTATGTATGTAAATATAGGGACAGATTTATTTATTTAAATTTGTTTGGTGTCAACTAGACTTGGTAGCAAGCTCATCTCTGAAACAGAAAATTGTCAGTTTGAGCCTCTCTCCATGACTTGAGCACATAATCTAGGTTGACACTTGAGTGCGGGAGTGGTGCAGTAATGGAGGTACTGTTCTTCGGTTGCAATGTGAAACCAAGGCCCTGTCTGTCTATTGAGGCACTATTCAACGACCAGAGTGTTCTCTCAATGTCCTGGCCAATATCGTTCTCACCAAAAAAAAAACACAGATTAACTGGTTTTCACCTCATCGTTGTTTGTAGGGCCTTGCTGTGCACAAGTTGACTGCTACATTACGGTGACTGCACTTCAAAAAATAGTTCTTAAAATCATTATGGGCTAGAAATTCGTCTTGGGCGGTGGCGCAAAGCGGGTGGTATCGGATCGACCGCCCGTTATACACAGCACCTGATATTCAGTTCCGTTGCAGTCAAGGAATATCAGCCACTGTGTATAACGGGCGATTTCCCCCCCCCACTCAGTTGCTGATAACAGTGCAGCGAGGGACCTGAATGAACAGGGCAGCCAACTGTCTGTCTCCTTAACCAACCAGATTGAAGGATTGTGAAATAAACAGCAGAAAAACTGAGAAGGAAGTGTAAATTACAGTGGGTGAAATCAATGTCAAATCAGGTACAGAAAGAGAAACCGAGGGAAAGAAATATTGGATTAAGAGAGAGAGGAATAAAAGAGACAGAAAGGAAAAGTTTAAAAAAATTTGATAATTTTAAAATCTCCAACAACAATTAGTACCTGGAGGAATGAGACTCCACACACGTAAAAGTTAATTTTCAGTGTCAGAGGTTTACTGGCAGTAATTAACACTTATCAGGTTGTTAAACGGGTACGAGCGCTTGAAATGACAAGTCTTTCTGTGGTGAGTTTAGTTCGTATCTACCGTGCAAATACACCAACTTCACAACATTCAATGTTGAGGCACAGCGAAATGCCATTTTCGTGAAACAACTCAGACAGCAACTTTTAGATATTGGCATTTAACCGTGCATCTGAGGTTTTTGTACCATTTACGTATAAATAACGGTGAGCGCCATTAGCAAAATCTGTCCCAATATTTCTCTTAAAAGGGAATTAGATATTTACTTGAAAAAAAGAATTGGACTCTGCTTCAACAGTGCTTTGTGGGAGAGAATTTTTTGGATATGAAGCACTTTGGGAAGTGCTGAGTGACATGATGAGGCACTTTATAATACAAGTTTGTTCTTTCTTTACTTACAGTTGATAAGGAAAATACTGTTTATGTTCTATTGTAGTGTGGAGACTTCTTGTAGCCTGACCGTCTGTGACTGAAGTGTCAAGCTGAGCAAATTGAATAGAACGACACCTAAGCAGCAAGGTGTCACAAAGAGCTTCTAAGCAACAATGCATTTGAAGTGACTCCTTTTGAATACTAAACTAATGTAAATTACCTCCAACTTGCAGAAAATAGCTATCCATGACTGATCTTAACCCTGTGTGACAAAAGCAAAATACTGCAGATGCTGGAAATCGAAATAAAAACACAAAATGCTGGTACTGTAATACTCAGCAGGTCAGGCAGGATGCGGTCTGACCTAAATATTTCCAGCATTTTCTGTTTTTAACCGTGTGACCTGTTTGTAACCTTGCACGTGCCTTTTCCAGTACTAAATAAAAATTCCACACAGATAATGTTTGAGCACAGTGGGGTAGATTGGTTCAGCATTTGCTCGAACATGGCCAGGAATAGGTGGTTTTATGGTAGAATAATTAGTGCCCAGCAATCTAATAAATATTGCATTAATATCCGTCTACAGTGAAATACTATGAAGTGTGTAAGTATGAAATTAAGTCAATGGGATTGTATTTATCTCCTGCCTTTTCTTTCTCCTTTTCCTTGGATGGTACCTAGATCTGACATGAGAAGGTTTGCTTATGCCACTCTCAGGCCATCAGGACATACATTTCAATTATGCCAGTCTACTCTCTCCCTTCCAGAGAGGAATTAAAATACGTGGGGTTACGGGGATAGGGTGGGATATGTGTCGGTGCAGGCTCGATGGGGATTCTGTGTGGGAAAGCAGGGACAGGGTACTGGATTTGGATGATCAGCCATGATCGTATTGAATGGTGGAGCAGGCTCGACGGGCCGAATGGCCTACTCCTGCTCCTAGTTTCTATGTTTCTATGTTTTCTATGTTAGGACTGGCCTGGTTACACTTGCCACCATCTTTCTTTTATTTAAGTTGTGTTGCTCCTTGGTGCAGCACATCAATGAAGTTAATAAGTATGTTATTGCACTGTCCTAGGGTAGTTATTAAATGTTTTATCTGTTAAAAAGCCTGTTGCAACAAATACACAGTCATTTAAAAAAAAATTGAAATCACTAAATTGCGCATTAAATGCTGCACAAATAATACCCTTCAGTGAATAGAGATAAAGTTTCTGTCTGCATGAAGCCTCACCTGCCAAGAGTGCATATCAGGACGTTGTGCATGTGAAGGCTCAACTTTTTTGTCCATTCATTTAAATGCGATTTCCCAGTATGTACACCTGGTGGGTGCCGCTTCACATCAACAATGCAAAGGTGGAAAATTTACCCTTTGTATATTGAAAACTTTGATTCCTTATTAATGATGTGCTCATTCCCCAGACCTGACAGTTGTGACATGTATCTGGAAGACATTATTAAACATCGATGGGAACTTGAAGAAGGCAGACCGAACCCACTGAAAAACACCAAGTTCAAAGGATTACCCATTCGTTTACGTGTCGAACTATTACACAGGCTATGCGACTATAGATTGGATGCAGATGACGTGTTTGATCTTTTAAAGGTACAATTTTAAATGGAGGGGGAGGGGCATGTTTCACACTATGCACCGAAGCTAACTACTTACAGAACCAGTTTTCTCCTCTTATCTCATTTTCTCCTCCCCTGAAGTCGTTCACTCCTGCAGAGTCCCCCATAGGCACCCTCTAATTCTTCACTCAAGAAACCATTATTCCTTTGTAAGCACAGATTGTAAGCGTTGGCAGTCTACTTCCAATTGCCTGGATGAATCACAACTTCTTAAAGCTCCAACAGTAGCAAACTGAAGCCATCCTGTTCAGTCCTCATTCATGCCTATATACTTCTGGACCTGACACAACGCCATCAATCTTCCAGGCTGCTTATTAAAGCTGAGTCTGGGACAGCCCCGTCATTCTCTTTAACCCCATAGCTTTCCATATCACGAAACTGCCTCACCCACCTCTGGATTTCTCATGGTCTTTTAAAATCATTGAGTTTTACAGCGCAGTAGGAAGACATTTGGCGCATCAAGCCTGCACCAGCTTTCTGAAAGATCTATTCACTTAGTCCCATTCCTCTGATCTTTTCTAATTTTTCTTTTCTAATATCCATCCACTTTCCTTTTAAAAGTTATTTGGATTCTGCTACCACCACTGTTTTTGGTAGAACATTCCATGTCTTAAACCCTCTGTAGTTTAAAAAAAGCTCAAACCTCTCCCTTTAAAGACGATCTTAAATTTATGCCCTCTAGTTACAGGCTCAGCATCCAGTGGAAATGGCTCTTCCCTATTTAACTAATGAAAACCTCTCAATTTTGAGCACCTCTACCAGATCTTATCTTCACCTTCTCTGCTTAAATGAAAAGAGCTCTAATTAATAAAAGCTAACGCCTTTCATCCCTGGTATCATCTTACTAAATCTCTTCTGTACCCTTTCCATGTTATTAACATCCTTCCTAAAGTAGGGCGCCAAAACCTAGGCACAATATTCTAATTGCAGCCTAACTAATGATTTATAAAGGTTTTGCATTA
The DNA here is from genome assembly GCA_030390025.1 of Squalus acanthias. Lineage (NCBI taxonomy): Eukaryota > Metazoa > Chordata > Chondrichthyes > Squaliformes > Squalidae > Squalus > Squalus acanthias. Next base: position 88,087,863 of record CM059435.1, read on the forward strand.
CCTCTTTGCTTTTAAACTCTATGCTCCAATAAAAGAAACATATTATCCCATAGGCTTTTTTAACCACTTGATCAACTTGCCCTTTCATTTGTATAAAAATTGTGCCTCTGAACCCCTAAGTCTCTTCGCTCTGCTGCTCCTTTTAAAGTTTTACTATTTAGTGTATATTTCTTCTCATACTTGCCAAGAGTTGGTGGTGGTGGTGGTGATTCCCGGTGAAGCCTGGTAGCCACTGTATTCCAGCATCTTTATTAATCTGTTGCCTTTATAAGTGAGGTTGGGTTATCAAGTCACTAAGACAATCCTGGAGTCAAACTATTGGACAGAATTTGCTTACAATTTTTAAAAGTATATAATTTGTATTAGATTTGACTGTTGTCTTTATCTATTTGTCAGGGTCTGGATGCTGATAATTTGCGAGTGGAACCTTTAGGAGAAGATGCCATTGGAGCAACCTATTGGTATTTCTATGGCACTCGTTTATACAAGGAGGGACCATCTTTGTCACTGGAGAAAAATCAGGCAGAAGAAATGTAATAATCGATCAGCATTTTATTTACATAAGTTAAGCTCTGTGTGTGTGTCTTCAATGGGTTAAAACTTCCACTCATTCTAGGACCAGGATTTGGTGCACCAGGCGATGCTTCCCAGTAGTTGGTGGAACTGGGCTGGATTTTCATAGGGCCGTTGAGGCGGGATTGGAGGCGTGTGGGGGGTTAAAATTGGAAAAAATGGCGGGCGGGCCCGATCCCGCACCCATCCCGCCTCCGCCGAATTTTCCCAGGTGCGCGTTTTCAGATCCAGTTCCCGACCCGCCTCCAAGAGGCGGGATAGGCCCTTAAGGCCATTGACAAGCTCCTAATTGGCTCCATAATGCCATTTTCACAGGCCTTTCGGATTTTTTACCGGTTTTCCACGTGATGCACGCCTCCTCTGAAACACGACGGTGAAACCTGGCGGGTACACATTTGGCTTGCTGGCTTTCAGCTGCAGCTCCATCATTAGAGTAGTTTGGAACAATCATCATTTGCAGGTGGCAGAACTTAGTTGTTTCAGGTCTGGGGAAACTTTAGCAGGCCTACTCATTGTTGTGGCAGTTTGGAGCCTGACACCCATCTCCAGTGTGAGCTCCTGGAAAACCCCTCACCCCACCCTGACTCCGCTTCCTCAACTGAGGCGTCTACCAGAAGAATGGGAACCATTCGGTTCCTTCCCCCCCCCCCCCCCCCCCGGTCATCAGATGAGGAGGAGAGAGAAAACGAACATCTGGCAGAGGCGCATCAACCAGCGGCGGCAATATGCGAGACCATTGCTGGCCGGGACGCAAGGAACGCACTCATCTTGGCCAGGTTTGCCGAGCCTAGCCAAGCAACCACTTGTGCCTCGCAGCTTCTTGCCACAGCATCGTTAATGGCCAGGACCCATCGTCTTCCTAGCACTCTGACCATCATTCTAACAACTGTTACTCCTCCTAAGCCTGCAATGTGGAAGTCCCAATAGCGAGATGACACAGGCCACAACTGCAGCAGTAGCCATCAGATTTTTTATTTACAGGAAGCTACTGATGGCTTATCACAATTAAACATAACATTTCACCCAAGTGACAAACCTTGTGACTATTTGTGCAGTTTCTTTCTCTTACGCGTGCTTCTACGTGGTGGTTCCCCCTTGGCATCAGCAGATGTGGAGGCCCCTTGCTCACTCTGTTGCTGCTACTGTCTCGACACCTTGGCCGGGCGTCCTCTGGGGTGCTGAGCCTGTGAGGGCTCGCCAACAGTCTGCTGCTCCTGCGGCTGTGCAGGGGTTGAGACGCCGATCTCAGTTGGGTGTGGACTCTGGTGGGGCTCTGACCGAGGACTTGTCAGTGGCATGGAAGTGTGAGCGCTTGGAGAGGAGCCCCAGTTCCTTGTTCTCTGCCACCATCAGCCCTCTCTTGGGTCAGGCCCACCTCAGCGCTTGCAAGTGGCTTGATAGCACCTTGCTGCACATCAGGGGGGCCATGGGGACCCGTATCTGCACTGGCAGTCCTACTCAGAAGGACTTCCATGAAGGTCTGGTTTCTCTGTTCAATGGATGTCCATCGCTCCTCCAGAGATGTCATTCTATTCAGAACACTCACCATGTTTTCTGCACTCTGGCGACTTATCACCTCCATGGAGGTTGCCATCATTTCCATGATGATGCGTTCATGCGCCAATGACTCTACAAAGGCTCTGCTCATGTTCGCAATGGACTCCTCCATTCGCTCCACACTCGCAGCAACCCTGGAGACAAAACCTGTCAGAGACTCCTGCATCTGCTCCTGGAGTTCCAGCACCGCTGATCTTGTGGATGGATCCAGAGGCATAGGGTCGACATGCAGCTGAGCCGAGCTGGGAGAGTCCTGCGCCCTCCAACGCGGACTCGCCACTGCTTTCCCTGTCTCCACCATCTGCTGAGGCTCACTTGTGAGCTGTGATATACCAGGTGACAACACTACTCTATCTCGCGAGGGTCCCACCGAGGTGTGAGTCTCTGCACTGGTGCTGGCCTGGCTGAATTGTGCTGACGCTGCGCCCTCAGAGGTTTCAGCTTCCTCTGAGGAGTCTTGAGCCTCAGGCTGTTCCTCCTGGATGGTGCGGACGGGTGCTTGCGATGGTCCTGTGAAGGAGTAAAGGAAAAAGTCAGAGATGTGAGGCCAAGGTGACATGCACAGTGCATATTGCAGATGATCATAAGTCCAACTGTTAGAGCTTCAGAATCATTATCAGCGACTCATGCAATGTCAATGAGAGAGATGAACAACTATTCTGTCACCGGCTTGCTCTGCTGCGCCCGTCTGCCCATCCCCCACTTGCGCATCATCATCGAGTCCCACGATCTCCAGGGCCGCCTCCTCCTAGGTGGTGAGCTGGGCTACTGAGGGTGGCCCTCCTCTTGTCCTCGCTCTTTCGCGCTTATTGTGAGCTCTCTTTTCCTGCAATGAGGGAGACAAGTGGAGTTTGAGTGAGAATGAAGAAGAGAGTTTATAGAATCCATCTCATAGATGCTTATAAGGAGGCAAAGATGGAGTGAGGTGTGTTGTAAGCTGTTTGCATAGCATGACCGTGATCGGGAGTGTGAGGGCTGCATAGTGGAATAGTTAGGTGAATGTGACCATAGAGAGAGAGGGAATGGGTAAGGGTGCAGGGATGTCGGTGTCAAGTGGGATGTGGAGGAAGAGGTTGCTAAAGCTGAGTGCTGGTGAGGAAAGGCAAAGGGCATCAGATTGAAGGTGATAGGAAAGTCATACTCTTCCAGTGCGCACAAGGTCATGAAATCTTTTGCGGATTGAATCCAAGATCTGTTGATCAAGGATAGAGAAGTCGCCACCTGGAGCCACACAGCCTTTGTTTGCTGAGGAGGCTTCTTTCTCCCTGAAGAAGGGAAGAGCACCTCCTTATGATCTCTTGCTCCATCTATCAGGGCTTGCAGGGCGGCGTCCTCGAATCTTGGAGCAGACTTGGGTTTGTTGGTACACATGATGCCTCCAGGTCAATGTAGGAACAAAGGCCAGAAGGTTGGCAGTCTGCAAAGGAAGCAAGGCCTCTTGCAGACCTTAAAAGCAGCAGCAATGATGACGTCATCAGAGGCGACTTTCAGACTGGAAAAGCTAATTGGGCCAGGGGTTCCCACACACTGGAACTCAATTGCCCAATCAGGAAAATCGCGTTTGTTACACACATCTCATGAGAGACGTGTGGATAACACGGAATTCGGATAACAGGACCCCAACCCGCCCCAGTATCAAAATCCAGCCCACTGTATCTGCTGAGAATGTGTTACTGTATTTTGGAACTAATTTTTTTTTAAATTAGCTAATTTGTAGCAGAGTCAAAATTTGACTAGAAATTTAAAGAATCAGAAGATGATAATGTCAACCAGGAGGAATTGTGCATGTAAGTTTTTGATGGAAGGAAATCAGTAATTTCATACCTTAGGGTTCTCACATCCTATTACATACAGATTGATGAATGGCAGTGATTGGTGACACCCATGTTAATTGTAAGTTTTTCAACCTTACAGGGAAAATGGAAAACTAATTAGTTCCGGTTACAAACTTGTAGACCTGAAACCTAAAAAGAGAGGCCGACCATCAAAACGGAAAAAACTAGAAGATATTTATTTAACAACCATGAGGTGAGTTGTTTCACATTTACTGTAAATAGCACATTGGTTACTGGATTAGGTGTGGCTAAGTCAATAGGCTCAGCCTTGGCTCTTGTCCCCTGGTGACCCACATTCACATCCAGAGAAAGAAAATAAATCTGTTCATTTCTATTCAGTACTCAGTTCGGCTTTGAAAACCTCCTATTAAGGAACTGTTGACCCGAGTCCATAGCATTAAAAAAAAACACATTTACAACAACAACTTGTATTTATATAGCGCCTTTAATGTAGTAAAACGTCCCAAGGCGCTGCACAGGAGTATTTTAAGACAAAAAATTTGACACCGATCCACACAAGGATAAATTAGGGCAGGTGACCAAAAGCTTGGTCAAAGAGGTAGGTTTTAAGGAGCGTCTTAAAGGAGCGAAGAGAGGTAGCGAGGCAGGCAGGGAATTCCAGCGCTTAGGGCCTAGGCAACAGAAGGCACGGACACCAAAGGCTGAGCGATTATAATCAGGGATGCTCAAGAGGGCAGAATTAGAGGAGCGCAGATATCTCTTGGGGGTGGGGTGGTGTTGTGGGGCCAAAGGAGATTAGAGATAGGGAGGGGCGAGGCCATGGAGGGAGTGGAAAACAAGGATGAGAATTTTGAAATCGAGGCGCTGCTTAACCGGGAGCCAATGTAGGTCAGCGAGCACAGGGGAGATGGGCGAACGGGACTTGGTGCGAGTTAGGACACGGGCAGCCGAGTTTTGGATGACCTCAAGTTTGCGTAGGGTGGAATGTGGGAGGTCAGCCAGGAGTGCGTTAGAATAGTCAAGTCTAGAGGTAACAAAGGCAGGATGAGCTGAGGCAAGGGTGGAGATGGGCGATGTTGCGGAGGTGGAAGTAGGCGATCTTTGTTATGCTGCGGATATGTGGTCGGAAGCTCAATTCAGGGTCATATACGACACCAAGGTTGCAAACAGTGTGGTTCAGCCTCAGACAGATGTTGGGGAGAGGGATGGAGTCAGTGGCTAGGGAACGGAGTTTATGGTGGGGACCGAAAACAATGGCTTCGGTCTTCCCAATATTTAATTGGAGAAAATTTTTGCTCATCCAGAACTGTATGTCGGACAAGCAGTCTGACAATTTAAACATCAGGCCTGAGAATGTGGAAAACTGAAAAGACATTCTGATGGAAGAAGTTTTTTTGGGGGTCACCTTTATGGTCAAGGCACATTGTTGCTGAGTGCACAAGAAGCTGCAAGTTGCATTTGCCAGGTCACCCCTGCCTTGAATGCGTTTTCCACCAGAATTATTACGAGAACTAGAAGTGGTGCGCGCAAATGCCAGGCATTCCTCCTTTTCTATATAAAAACTTACGTGGAGTAATTTCCTGAAACATCACCCCAGAAGAGAATTATGGTATTTGCAAGAATAGATTAAATAGTTAAAATTATAGTTACAACAACAGCAACTTGCAGCTACAGCAAACTAAATATACATTTTATAAATGGAATTCACCAACTTTTACTTCAAAACATTGGGCGTGATTTTCACCCAGACATGGCATCTTTTGAGAAGACTGGAGATCTAGCAGCAGGCATTGCTGGGAGTATTCGATACTGCTGTACCTCGGGGCAATTATATACTGTGAAATGCCACCTCGAGAACTGGCCAACAACAACAACTTGTATTTATATAGCACCTTTAACGTAGTAAAACGTCCCAAGGCACTTCACAGGAGCGTTATAAAACAGAATTTTGCACAAAGCCACATAAGGGAGATATTAGGGTAGATGACCAAAAACTTGGTCAAAGAGAAGTTTTAAGGAGCGTCTTAAGGGAGGAAGAGAGGTGGAGAGGTTTAGGCAGGGAGTTCCAGAGCTTAGGGCCTAGGTGACTGAAGGCACGGCCACCAATGGTGGAGCGATTAAAATCAGGGATGCTCAAGAGGCCAGAATTGGAGGAGCGCAGATATTTTGGAGGGTTGCAGGGCTGGAGGAGATTAGAGAAGGGGTGGGGTGAGGCCATGGAAGGATTTGAAAACCAGGATGAGAATTTTAAAATCGAGGTGTTGCTTAACCGAGAGCAAATGTAGGTCAGTGAGCACAGGAGTGATGGGTGAGTGGGACTTGGTGCGAGTTAGGATATGGGCAGCAGTGTTTTGGATGACCTCAAGTTTACGGAGGTTAGAATGTAGGAGGCCGGCCAGCAGTGCGTTGGAATAGTCAAGTCTAGAGGGTAAAAAAGGCATGGATGAGGGTTTCAGCAGCAGATGAGCTGAGTCGGGCAATGTAGAGGTGGAAATAGGCAGTCTTAGTGTTGGCGCTCATCTCGGGTTCAAATATGATACCAAGGTTGCAAACAGTATGGTTCAGTCTCAGACAGTTGCCAAAATTGAAACATGGCCCCCAAAAAGCTGGCAAATCAAAAATGATTTTGAATAAAGCCCTACAACATGTGAATGCAAATGGTTACATTGAAAGTGTAGTGGGATGCAGACTTCTGACTTAAGCTGTAGGTATATCCAATATTACATAGTATTTACAGCACAGAAACGGGCCGTTCGGCTCAACAGATCCATGCCGATGTTTATATGCGACACGAGCCTCCTCCCACCCTTCTTCATCTAACCCCATCAACATATCCTTCTATTCCTTTCTCCCTCGTGTGTGTTTCTAGCTTCCCCTTAAATGTATCTGTGCTATTTGCCTCAACTACTCCTTGTGGTAGCGAGTTCCACATTCTAACCACTCTCTGAGTAAAGAGGTTTCTCCTGAATTCCCTATTAGATTTATTAGTGACTATCTTATATTTATGGCCCCTAGTTCTGGTCCCGTCCGCAAGTGGAAACCACTTCTCTACGTCTACCCTATCGAACCCTTTCATAATCTTAAAGACCTCTGTCAGGTCACCCCTTAGTCTTTTCTTTTTTAGAGGAAAGTGCCCAATGGGTATAACCTCTCAGTTCTGGTATCACTCTAGTGATTTGTGTATCTGTAACCCCAGATCCCTTTGCTCCTCTACCCCATTTAGACACTTATTTTCCGAGGAGCCTCCTTACTCTTCCTACTAAAATGTACCACCTCACACTTATCTATATTGAAGTTCATTTGCCAATTACACGCCAATTCTGCAAGTTTATTGATGTCTTCCTGTATTTTGTTGCAGTCCTCCTCTGTATTAACTACACCCCCCAATTTGTTGTTGTACGCAAATTTTGAAACTGTTCTTCCGACTCCCAAGTCCAAATCGGTTATGTACTTTGTATTATACAATAATCCTTCACTTCAGGTACATGAATTAAACCCTGAAAGGGATCCAGTGTTGCATAGAATTACATAGAATATACAGCACAGAAACCGGCCATTCAGTCTAATTAGTCTGTGCTGGTGTTTATACTCCACACGAGTCTCCTCCCATTCCATCCGCCTCATCTCAGCCTTTCAGCATATATTTCTATTCCCTTTTAACATAAGAAATAGGAGCAGGAGTAGGCCATTTGGCCCTTTGAGCCTGCTCCGCCATTCAATAACATCATGGCTGATCTTCTACCTCATCTCCACTTTCCTGCACTATCCCCATATCCCTTGATTCCCTCAATATTCAAAAATCTATCGATCTCTGTCTTGAATATACTCAGTGACTGAGCCTCCACAGCCCTCTGGGGTAGAGAATTCCAAAGATTCACCACCCTCTGAGTGAAGAAATTTCTCCTCATCTCAATCCTAAATGGCCGACTCCTTATTCTGAAACTGTGACCCCTGGTTCTAGACTCCCCAGCCAGGGGAAACATCCTCCCTGCATCTACCCTGTCAAGCCCTGTAAAAAAAATTATATATGTTTTAATGAGATCACCTCTCATTCTTCTAAACTCTAGAGAATATAGGCCTAGTCTACTCAATCTCTCCTCATAGGACAATTCCCCCAACCCAGGAACCAGTCTAGTGAACCTTCGTTGCACTCCCTCTATGGCAAGTATATCCTTCCTTAGATAAGGAGACCAAAACTGTACACAATACGCCAGGTGTGGTCTCACTAGGGCCCTTTATAATTGCAGTAAGACGTCTTTACTCTTATTCTCAAATCCTCTTGTAATAAAGGCCAACATACCATTTGCTTTCCTAATTGCTTGCTGTACCTGCATGTTAACTTTCAGTGATTCATGTACAAGGACACCCAGGTCCCTCTGAACACCAACATTTCCCAATCTCTCACTATTTTAAAGAATACTCTGCTTTTCCTACCAAAGTGGATAACTTCACATTTCTCCACATTATATTCCATTCCATTTGCCATGTTCTTGCCCACTCACTTAGCTTGTCTATATCCCCTTGAAGCGAACTTGCATCCTCCCCACAACCTACATTCCCACCCAGCTTTGCATCATCAGCACACTTGGATATATTCCATTTGGTCCCCACATTCACTGTGGGCACCATGTACTCGTCTAGTTTCCTTTTGAAAGCATCTAAGCTATTCGCCTCAACCACTTCCTGTGGTAGTGAGTTCTGCATTCTAACCACTCTAAGTAGAGAATTTCTCTTTATTTCCCTGTTGGATTTATTCGTGTCTATCTTGTATTGATGGCCCCTAGTTTTGGATTCTCCCACAAGTCGAAACATTCTCTCCGTATCTACACTGTCCAAACCATTTAAAACTACAAGATTTATATTGAAGGGTCCAAGAGATGTTCCCCCCATCCCGGGACATTTTGATTTTTGACAATTACTTGGTGTATTTTCCTATGTTTTGGAATCTACAGTGAATGTGGGCATTGCATTTTGTATCATCTTAAAAAAAGGAAGCAACTTTTGTTCCATTTAATTGAAAATTACTCTAATTGCTATCTCTGGTTTAAAAAAAATATATATTTTTAAAAGCAAAAAGGAAGACTTCCATTTATATAGCGCCTTTACGACCCCAGGACATCCTAAAGCGCATTACAGCCAATAAAGTACTTTTGAAGTGTAGTCACCATCGTAATGTGGGAAACGTGGTAGACAATTTGCACACAGCAAGCTCCCACAAACAGCAATGGGCAGATAATCTGTTTTGTAATGATGGTTGAGGGATACATATTGGCCAGGACACCGGGGATAACTCCCCTGCTCTTCTTAGAAATAGTGCCATGGGATCTTTTAAGTCCACCTGAGAGAGCGGACGGGCCTCGGTTTAACGTCTCATCCGAAAGACGGCACCTCCAACAGTGCAGCACTCCCTCAGCACTGCACTGGAGGGTCAACCTAGATTTTTGTGCTCAAGTCCCTGGGGTGAGACTTGAATCCACTACCTTCTGACTCGGAGGCGAGAGTGCTACCAACTGAGCCACTGGCTAACACAGTCTTATTGACTGTTGAATCATTCCAGTCGAGTCAATAGGCTGTAAATTTACAAATGTAACAATCCTTCCAAATGCTGCCCCCTTCCCTCCAGAAAATGTTGATTAGTTTTACACTAAAACTCTATCTCACAAAAAGCAGTAGATGCTAACTCAATTAATAATTTAAAATCTGAGATTGATAGACTTTTGCTATACATGGGCAATGTTCCTCCTAATTTTTTGGGGGTCGGGTGGCCCCTTTAACGAGCTGCACAGCCCATTCAAACGTGTTTTTTTGCATTGTGAAGCCGGATCACCGGCTGCGCTGGAACTCTAAACAGCTGCGCAGCTTAAAGAGAACGTTGTCCATGGGTATTGAGGGATATGAAGCCAAGGCAAGTGGATACAGATCAGCCATGATCTCATTGAATGACAGAACAGGTTTGAGGGGCTGAATGGCCTACTCTTGTTCCTATGTTGCCTGGTCCAGCATCGACCCGACCCCCCCCCCCCCCAGCCATTCCCATCCCCGATGCTCGGCTCACCATCACTGACCATTAACCCACTCTTATCCCCGATGCCTGGCCCAGCATTGTCCCGGCTGCCCAGCACAGCATTGCCCCAACCCCCAATCCTTGACCCCTGGCAAAGCATTCTCTCTTTTTCTCTCTCTCTCCCCTCCCCCCCGGCCATTCCTTGCCCCGGCCCAGCCTCGCCCCCACCCCATCACCGACCACCAATCCTCGACCCCCCCGGCCACCGTAACCACTTACACATGGTAAGTCTGATGAAGGTTCAGGTCCTGGTTATGGGGTATTTTATCCAATTCTGGGCACCACACTTTAGGAAGGATGTCGAGGCCTTAGTGAGGGTGCAGAGGAGATTTACTAGAATGGGATGAGGGACTTCAATTACATGAGACTGGAGAAGCTGGGACTGTTCTCCTTAGAGCAGAGAAGGTTAAGGGGCGATTTAATGGAGGTTTTGATAGAGTAGACTGGGAGAAACTGTTTCCAGTGGCAGGAGCGTCATCAACCTGAGGACACAAATTTAAGGTAGTTGCCAAATGAACCAGAGGGGAGATGAGAAACTTTTTTACTTAGCAAGTTATGATCTGGAATACACTGCCTGAAAGGGTTGTTGAAGCAGATTCTATAGTAACTTTCAAAAGGGAATTGGATAAATACTTGAAAAGGAAAAATTTGTAGGGCTGTGGGGGAAAAAGCAGGTGAATGGGAACTAATTGGATAGCTCTACCAAAGCACCAGCACAGGCATGATGGGCCGAATGGCGGCCTCTAGTGCTGTATCATTCTGTGATAAAATGGCGTGTTGTGGTTAAGAAAGAATGAAAAAGCTTGCATTTATATACAGGAAACTCTTTATTAACCGGCACCGACGGGACCGACGTGGTGCCAGTTTATCAAAAAGTCCGGATAACGGAGAGTTATATCTACCAACGTACGAGAGCCCCGTACACATTGACATGCGCCTGCATTCGGAGCTCCGTCTCCCCGGGGACCGCCAGCTGACCATCTGTCGTGTCCGCTGCCTACCCGGGCTGCACATTCCCCTCCCAATCTACACGCTCCGATACAAGGCAAACGCCTCGGGTTTTTTTAAAGTTAATCTTAAACGAGAGATGAAGGAAAACCCTGGTTACCTACTCAAGAATTTTGCTGGTTAGAGAGATTTCGGATATTTGGGTGCCGGTTAATAAAGAGTTTCCTGTAGCACCTTTCATGACCACAGTGTCCCAAAGTGCTTTATAGCAAATTAAGAACTTTTTTAAGTGTAGTCACTGTTGTAATGTAGGGAAACAGGGCAGCCAATTTGCGCACAGCAAGGTCCCACAAACAGCAATGAAATAAATGACCAGATAATATGTTTTCTTTAGTAATGTTGGTTGAGGGATAAATTTGGCCAGGTGCTCGGAGAGCTCACTCCCCTGCTTCTCTTTAAATTGTGGTATGTGATATTTTATGCCCATCTGATCGGGCAGAAGGTCTATGGTCTCATCTGAAAGATGGAACCTCCAACAGTGCAGCACTCCCTCAGTTACTGCATTGAAGTGTCATTCTCGTTTATGTTCAATTCTCTGGAATGGTGCTTGAACCCATGACCTTCTGACTCGGATGCGAGACTGCTGCCACTGAGCCAAGGCTGACGCTTCATTTTAAACACTTTAATACTTCAAAATTGATAGAATTTTAATCTTAAAAAAAATAGTTTTCAACAGATCAATCAAATTAAGCTTTCCCAAAACTGTCTTCTCCCCCATGCTGCTTCCGGTTTCTCTCATTTTTCTTTCTCTCTCGCCTTTCTTTTCTTTCCTTTTTTCTCTTTCTTTTTCTTGCTCTCTCTTTCCTGCTATCACTTCCTCCTTTTTCAGTATCTGTTTCTTTCTATCTTTCTCTTTCTCCCTCCCTGTTTCGTTACCTCTTTCTATCCCAAAATGCACCCCCCACCATTTTGTCTCGCTCATATTTTCTCCTTCTCCCCTTTCCCAAAAAGCACTGCTCTTACTTCACGCACCATTCCCAAGACCACTACTCCACTGTGTGCCAATGGGTAGGAGCTTGGGGGAAGTGCCTGATTCACACTGATTTTGACCTGTGAACACAGACAGTGCCACAGATCACCATCTGCATCAAATAAAGATGATTGACATCTATGTGTACCTGCACAAAAATGTAACTTGATTTTTTTTTAAATCAATAACATTCTTTATTGCTTATGTCATTCCTGACTTTGGTGTCCTTGAGACTGTTAATTGATGGCCTGTTTTGCAGAAATTTTGCATAGTAGAAAGGAGCATTTTAAATCCTGTAATTGTGCTGATGTTTCTCAGCACTTTCCATCATATAAATAATGTTGCTCAAGAGTGAGAAACTGGTATTCCAGGGCACTGTACAACAGGAGGTAGGTTTACACCTATGACCTCCCTGCCGATATACTTCCTCCCCTCCACACGCACACACGTTCATTGGAGAGCCCATGGGGAGGGGCTCTTCACGTGGAGACAAAGATTTCCTTTGTTTGTCATTGCGTCTCTTATACTCGTGTTTGCAATTTTGCTACAGATACAAAAAAGAGGAAATCTTCCCCATGAAGATAGTCTGTGTTGGAGTTCAGAATAATATAGTACGCTGACATAGTTCAAGAGTGTTGTAAGATAAGTGGGCTTTCCTGCCAAGTAGGTTTTCAGTTTACTGAATGGTATTTTACAGTGAATCCACGATTGTAACCCGAGAAGTGCCTCCAATAGAAGACTCACAACAAGAATGCAAAAGTCGTGGTAAGCAAAACTCTCTTTTTTGAAATCGTGTTTTATTGTCTTGTATGGATGTTTTATCAGGATGCATATTACACACTACAGAATACACTGATACTTATTTGTCACCAGCACCCTGTGGACAAATTTTAAGAAAAAGCCATCATTAGATTTTCCAAGCCATCAATATTAGTTTTGAATTTATAACAGGATGCCACAATGGCTCTGAGCATAGAGCTACTGAGTGAAGGATGAACAGAGGTTCAAATCTTGGTCTGATTTTTTTTCCTAACCTGCGCCATGCCATGCAAGGATGTCCTGCGCAAAGGCTGTGGTGTCACCAGCAGGGTTGGGGCAAATGTGGGATGGAAGTGGGAGAGAATAGTCATGCTTCATTGTTCCCAGCTCCCAAGTTCCTTGTGGCAACTGTCTACAGCGGGGGACAATAGTGGTCTGGATTCAGGCTGCCTCAGCAGCACAGATGCCTAGAATTTACAAACAAAAAGCTTGCACTTAGTTGCTGTTCCTCTCTTGTGTATGTAAGTTAAAGCTTTCACACCATTTTCCATGAATTAACTCTGGTAGGGCATTATTTGTTCTGTATGACTGAGAACAAATTGATTAGGTAAAGCATGCCCTTGCCTTGTGCAACTGGCTGGGGCTGATTTTCCAGTTTGAGTCAATTACCACATGTTGGGCAAGCGCGGGGCAGAACTGCTTCCTTCAAATTTGCAAATTGGGGAGGAAAGTTTTGCACTGCCACAAGGCTTAATGACCCGTAGGCGAGTACATTCAGGCAGTTTTCTGGCCTGCTGGCGGCTGTCAGAAACAGCACCCAAATGGACACAACGTAGCCCTACCGTACCAAAGATTTGAGTTTGGTTACTGAAGAGGAACTTGCTTACAGATCCTCCAATCTGAAAGAGCAGCCCCGCAACCTCTACCACCAAGTTTGAATAGGTGGTTTTCAGGCCTGGCTTATGCCCAATGGAATCCTCAGAATATGATGGAGTCGTCGTTATGAGATTACTCTCTTGTGCCGCTTGTATGCCCTAGGAACTGGAACATGAGCAGAGGAAAATTGGCCCCCTCCCCTATGTCCTCGATGCAATTGAAATAATGTCAGATGCAAAGACAACAAATTCTTACACACACAATCCATTGCTTGTGCTATAATTTAAATTTAAATTGCACTTAGATGGTTTTAAGTTGTGTAATACAGTTGCCAAGTCTGCTATATAAGTTGTCCCTGTACATATGTTCCATACCTATTCTAAAGCATTCAATAAATGACCCTGAGTTTACTTAAGGGTTTAAAAATGGGCATCAAAATAGACATGTGCAACTGCCACTATGGTTCTCCTACGCAATAAATTTGAACTTGCACCTGGACTTTTCTGCCTACCTAGACAGGTGCACAGCAGGTATATTTTTGATTGTTGTATCAATTCCCTCCCCCCACCATTTTGCACAATTGCTGTAAAGATTCAATCTTGCATCATTGTGGGACTGAGAATAGCAGGGAAAGTGATACCAAACTCTGTTCTTAGTCATAATTGAGTTGCTCTCAATGGCTCCTAATTCAGATGTTGGAGATACAAAACGGTACTCTTTCAACGGGCAGCTCCAAAGTAAGTTTTTCTTTTGCTATTCTGCAAAAAAAAAAATGGAGCAGGGCATCATGCCTATCATGAAAGCTCACCTGAGAAAGCTTCATGATCACGGCACCAGGAATTCTTCATTGTCATCTAAGGTGAAATGAAAGGATGATCGCTGAAAGGTTTTTGTATCTGTCACATTTTGTAGATTAATATTGTATTTATTAGAATGTTGCTATTAATATTTTCCCCGATTATTAATTTTAGGATGTTGCTTAAAGTTCTTTTCTTGTCCCACCTACATCTTAATTTTGCATAGCAGGTATTGCTCTAATTAGACTAGGTGACCTGCGGAGGAGGTGTTACTATTGCAAGGCTACACAGAAGTTGTTCTGCATCTAGGAATGGTAACTCATTCATGCAATTCAATAAGTTATTAGATAAGACAGTGAGACTGCTTGTCAAGAAAAAAAGCTAACACACGAACCTTCTGTATCTGTATTCTCCAGCAATACGGTCTTCAGAGCATAGCATGGATAGTATTTGTTAGATTTGGCTGAAAATTATAGCAATATATATTGATCATCTTGAAGAAATTGTCCATTTTGGTATCCTCCAGGAATTATCTTTAGTGACTGTAATTTCGGTTGTGTTGCCTCCTCAAAATCAGGAAGGATCATACCTGTAGGATGGCTATTTTAAACATGCAGTGTGAGTTGGACTGTGTTTCATGTTTGAGCTTTCCCTTCCAGATCCATTGAAAGCCCCTGGAAGTTGTGGCACCTGGGAACTGGTGTGTCAGACAGAGGAGGAATGGAGGAAATTAACGGATGGCCTCCAGACAAACACTTCTGTTAAAGAAAGGCAGCTGCATGCAACTCTCACTGAAGACTTCCTCCCTGAAATTTGTAACATGATTGCTCACAAGGTTAGTCGACATAATCTAATACTTCATGGCAGTTCCCCAGAATTTATCC
The DNA here is from genome assembly GCA_030390025.1 of Squalus acanthias. Lineage (NCBI taxonomy): Eukaryota > Metazoa > Chordata > Chondrichthyes > Squaliformes > Squalidae > Squalus > Squalus acanthias. The sequence continues at coordinate 88,103,147 of CM059435.1, forward strand.
CAGAATAACGCAAGTTGTATAAGATACAATGTCAACTTTTATTTCTTTTAACAGGGGAAATTGCTTCTTAAAAATGGTTTTCCATTGGGGAAATTAGAATAACCAATTCAGAGCACATGATATTCCACATACAGTTTATTAACACAAAAGCTCTTGTTTGACACATTGTAATCAAGCTTTGTAAATAGAGATGCATAAATGAAATTGTGGAAAGCATTATAACTTTGGAAACACTCATCCCCAGAATGTTTCTAACACTTTCTTTTTCTGCAGTGCCTTCACAGCCTGCTTCCTGTGGTGAAACACTGGTGCTTAAATAGACTATTAAGAGTGACCTCTTACTCTTTTGGTGATTAGCTATATCCTGCTTTGTGACAATAGGTCAGCTCTCAAGATTGCACATAAGGTATTTAAACAAATGTAATATAAAGCAAACTTCCAGAAGAAAGCAATTACTGCTCATTACATAAGCATGAGCTGCCTAGTAGCAGAACGGTTAAGAACCATATTAACCCCTCTGATCGCAGTTCAGGTCTTGGTTGAACTCAGTTGGTCTTGTGTGATGAGTTTCATTCACTCCTGACTGGGTCACTTGGTTACACAACTCCTAAGGACCTCCGATTAGAGGCACCTACTCAATGTAGCTTGCTATCCAAGTCTTCGACTTTCAGGCTTGCTATGGGTGAACATGCAGTGGTGTTGTGGAAGAGGCTAGAATCAGTTTTCTCAATCTCAACAAGTTGATAATGTTTTGTTAAGGCAGAAGGTGAGGGATAGGAAAGGGGACTAAGGAGATGAACAGATGTGAAGTTAATGTAATGTTTCATTAAATCTAATTCTGTTCTTATCAAACATGGTAAAAAAGCATATTTAGTGTGTAGTGTAGCTTATTAAATAAAAGCTTCACTTCTACCATATTAGGTTCCAGAGGTGCTTTTCTTTCCCATTAAAAGACTTTGGTTTGGTCCTTGTCTAATTTTTAGATCATAAAATTCTACACGGGCATTTAAAATTTTAATGTTCTGAGTACTGAAAGAGCATTTCAGCAAGAACGCCACATCAAATTGTAATTTCAACAAAGCTGAGTAAATCAACACTAATCCTGACTTTCCAAGTCAGTTTGACTCAATCGAACCTCAACCTGGGTATAAACCACTATTTCCTGTCAAAATCAACAGTGGCTTATCTGTATTCACTTACATTAATTGGTTATGGCCCATTTGAGTCGATAACCAGCGGCGCATTCCCCAACCAGGAGGCCCGAGGCTGGCCATCAATTGGTCCCCGGGCCTCATTATTGGACACAGAATGTCCCTCTGATAAATTTGGCATTGCTGTACTGGTGTTACACCCGAAAAAACAGGTGCAACGTGCACCAATATATACCCCAGTTTGTCCTTTTTAAGATCATATTGCCAACGATGATAAGGGTGGCCTTGAAAACCAAATGAGAGGTTTGCATTATAGTAAGATGGTGTGTAACCAGAAATGTCTCTGATTTTGTGATGGAATGTTATTACAAGATCAAAGCTTGGGGCACAGACTGTTAGAAACAGCCTAGTTTTGTGACTTTTCTTCCAAACTTAACTGTTCGATTTGTTTGTTCTTATTTCATATTGCTGTCAGACAGAAGCAAATTTTGTGCTTCTGCAGCTTGATTTTTAAGTTTTTAAACTTATGCTGTAACCATTTTTCTACCATTAACAAAATAGGTTTTTAGCTACAATTTTTATTGATTAAGAAACCAAGATGAATAATGAAACTAGAGAGAGTACAGAGGAGATCAGCGAGAGTGATAGCTGAACTTAGATTGCATTAACACTATAACTGTAGAGTTGGTGCAGATCGGTTTTGATTTGCATTGCCATTGAGAAGTTATTGTGTAAATCTGGAGCAAAGCACAGTGAGGCTCCCTGCATAAGTTGCAGTGTGACAGCAGCCTTAGAACTCTTATTTACAAAGATTTAGGTATAGGGGGTTGGGGTTATTCATTGTGGAGAAACCTGCCTAAGGAAGGATATTCTTGCCTTGGAGAGGGTGCAACGAAGGTTCACTAGTTTGATTCCTGGGATGACAGGGTTGTCCTATGAAGAGAGATTGAGTAGATTGGGCCTATACTCTCTGGAGTTTAGAAGAATGAGAGGTGATCTCATTGAAACATAAGATTCTGAGAGAGCTTGACCGGGTAAATGCTGAGAGGCTGTTTCCCTTGGCTGAAAAGTCTAGAACGAGGGGGCATAGTCTCCGGAGAAGGGGATCGGCCATTTAGGACTGAGATGAGGAGAAATTTCTTCACCTGAGGGTTGTAAATTTTAGGAATTCTCATCCCCAAAGTGCTGTGGATGCTGAGTCGTTGAGTATATTCAAGGCTGAGATCGATAGATTTTTGGACTCTAAGGGAATCCAGGGATATGGGGATTGGGTGGGAAAGTGGAGTTGAGGTCGAAGCTCAGCCATGATCTTATTGAATGGTGGAGCAGCCTCGAGGGGCCGTATGGCCTACTCCTGCACCTATTTCTTATGTTTTTTATAGGGTTGGGAGATATAATTGAGTTTTTTTTTTAGTTATGAAAGGACTAGTTGTAGTACATTTACAAAATATGTTCAAAATGGATTACAGTAGTAAGACCAATGGGAGTGCTTACAAGGTACATAGACACAAGTCAGATTGGATGCCAAATAGTAGTTTTGTTCTCCGTATTCTTGCCCTTTGGAACAGATTACTGATGGATTTAGTACTTATGGGTATAGTGCTTAAAGGATTTGACAAGTTTCAGGAGGAGGAAGTCATTGGGGCACAGCAGGTGAGTTTGTTATGTCCATTTTGCGATGTGCCCTAGGCAGCTGTGGTTTCCTGGAGCTTGCTTGATTGTCTTACTTGGTCGGAAAGGAATTGCTCAAGAGTTTTTCCTAAACTTGTCCACAGGTTTTCCCCCCTACCCTGGGACTTGGTATTCTTCTTAGGCAGTCCCTCGGAACCGAGGATGACTTGCTTCCACATTAAAAATGAGTTCTCAGGTGACTGATGAGTCCAATGCAGGACCTACAGTCCCTGTCACAGGTGGGGCAGACGGTGGTTGAAGGGGCGGGTGGGTGGGGTGCTTGGGTTGACGTGCGCTCCTTGCGCTTGGCTTCCGCTTGCTCCCGGCCAAGAGACTCGGTGTTCGGCACCTTCCCGGATACTTCACCTCCACTTTGTGCGGTCCTTGGGCCAGGGATTCCCAGGTGTCGGTGGGGATGTTGCACTTTTTCAAGGAAGCTTTGAGGCTGTCCTTGAAGCGTTTCCTCTGCCCACCTGGGGCTCTCTTGCCATGTCGGAGCTCCGAGTAGAGCGCTTGTTTTGGGAGTCTCGTGTTGGGCATGCGGACGATGTGACCCCTCCATTGAGCTGATCGACTGTGGTCAAAGTTTCGATGCTGGGGATGTTGGCCTGAGCGAGAACACTGACGTTGGTGCACCTATCCTGCCAATGGATTTGCAGGATCTTGCGGAGGCAGCGTTGGTGGTACCTCTCCAGTGGTTGGGAGGCAATGCACCATTTATTGGATAGGAGGAGCATTGATGGGCCTGATGGTCTTCTCTCGCCCTTCTTTTCATATGTTCGTATGTATGTAACATCAATGCTCATAGTGTAGGATGCCACCAAGTTTAAAAAGAGTAAAAGAGATGATGTGGTAAATCAGGAAGTAATTATTAGGTGATGACAATCTTTGGTTTTAAAAGATTGCAGGAGGAAATGAGAAGTTGCACATATTGCACCTGTCCTGGTAACGAATAAATTAGATTACAGACTGCAGATTTCAGCAAAGTGAAAGATTTATTATTTTAAGATGGCTTTAATGATGGCCAAAAAATATTGCATTGGTATAGTTAGAGAGTTACACAGCACAGAAAGAGGCCCATCGTGTCCGCGCCGGCCATCAAGCCCTGTCTATTCTAATCCCATTTTCCAGCACTTGGTCCGTAGCCTTGTATGCTATGGCATTTCAAGTGCTCATCTAAATGCTTCTTGAATGTTGAGGGTTTCTGCCTCTACCACCCTTTCAGGCAGTGAGTTCCAGATTCCAACCACCCTCTGGGTGAAAAAGTTTTTCCTCAAATCCCCTCTAAACCTCCTGCCCCTTACCTTGAAACTATGCCCCTGGTTATTGACCCCTCTACTAAGGGGAAAAGTTCCTTTCTATCTACCCTATCTATGCCCCTCATAATTTTATACACCTCAATCAGGTCCCCCCTCAGCCTTCTCTGCTCTAAAGAAAACAACCCCAGCCTGTCCAGTCTCTCTTCATAGCTGAAACGCTCCAGCCCAGGTAACATCCTGGTGAATCTCCTCTGCACCCTCTCCAATGCAATCACATCCTTCCTATAGTGTGGCGACCAGAACTGCACACAGTATTCCAGCTGTGGCCTAACTAGCGTTTTGTACAGCTCCATCATAACCTCCCTGCTCTTGCCTTCATTAGCCGTGGCTTAGAATATAAGTATCCCATATGCCTTTTTAACCACCTTATCTACCAGTCCTGCTGCCTTCAGGGATCTATGTACATGCACACCAAGGATCCTCTGTCCTTCCTAGGGTCCTACCATTCATTGTGTATTCCCTTGCCTTGTTAGTCCTCCCAAAATGCATCACCTCACACTTTTCAGGGTTAAATTCCATTTGCCACTGTTCTGCCCATCTAACCATCCCGTCTATCGTCCTGTAGCCTGAGGCTTCCCTCCTCGCTATTTACCACTCCACCAATTTTCATGTCATCTGCGAACTTACTGATCATACCTTCTACATTCATATCTAAATCATTAATGTACACTACAAACAGCAAAGGACCCAGCACCGATCCCTGCGGTACACCACTGGACACAGGCTTCCAGTCACAAAAACAACCTTCGACCATCACCCTCTGCCTCCTGCCACTAAGCCAATTTTGGATCCAGTGTGCCAAATTGCCCTGGATCCCATGGGCTCTTACCTTCTTGACCAGTCTCCCATGCGGGACTTTGTCAAAAGCCTTACTGAAGTCCATGTAGACTACATCAACTGCACTACCCTCATCCACAACTCTCGTCACCCCCTCTCAAAATTCAGTCAAATTGGTTAGACATGATCTCCCCCTGTTGAAGAGCTGTATCTCAATCCTTGCGTGGGTGAGGGGGAAACAGAAACTAGATCATGTGTGAAAATTGACACATTCTCTGTGGTCCTACCCTGCAAAAAGAAATGGGTGCAGCCAGTTCTTGACACACCAGCTATTATTGGAGCAACATACCAAATAATGGCAACATAGCCGCCCTTCTGCAGTCCCCACTACCACAGATGCTAGTCTTCAGTCAATTTGATTCACTCCACATGACATTAAAAAACAGTCTAGTGCACTCAACACAGCAAAGGCTTGGGGAGGCCCGAAAACATCCCGGCTGTAGTGCTGAAGACCTGTGCCCCAGAATTAACTTCACCCCTTCCTAATCTGTTCCAGTACAACTATGACACTGGCATCTACCTGACAGTATGGAAAATTGCCAGAGCATGTCCTGCCCACAAAAAGCAGGACAAATCCAACCCGACCAAGTACGGAAGGAGTCTTCAACAGTTCTCTCGAGGCAGTTACTCACCAATAACTTGCTCAGAAATAACAACAGAAAACGCTGGAAAAACTCAGCAGGCCAGGCAGCATCCGTGGAGAGAGAAAGAGAGTTGACGTTTCAGGTCGATGACCTTTCATCAGAACTGGGAAGAGCTGGAAATCAAATAGATTTAAGGCCAGGGTAAAGCTGGGAAAAGGGGGAGGGGATAAAGGAACAAAGGAGGAGATGAAGCGACATTAAGAGACATTAAGAGATATGCAAGGCTAGAGGTGGTGTTAATGTGACAGATTAAGGCTGAATGAAGTGTGAAATCTACTGGCAGAATGAAGGACAGCTGCCAGCTTCTAGGAGGAAAAAAAAGGTGGGGGGGACAAATAAAAGGGTGGATAAAATAAAATATAAATGTGATTGGAGCTGAGGTTATGATCTAAAATTGTTGAACTCGATATTGAGTCCAGAGGGCTGTAGCGTGCCTAAACGAAAGATGAGTTTGCTCAGTTTGGGTTCAGCCAAGACCATTCGGCATCAGACCTCATTACAGCCTTGGTCCAAAGATGAGCATGAGCTGAATTCCGGAGGTGAGGTGAGAGTGACTGCCTTTGACATCAAGGCAGCATTCGATTGAGTGTGACATCAAGGAGCCCTAGTAAAACTGAAGTTAGTGGGGATTGGAGGTGGGGGGCTCTCTAGTGGCTAAAGTCATATCTGGCACAAAGGAAAATGGTTTTAGTTGTCTGAGGCCAATCATCTTAGTCCCAAGACATCACTGCAGGTGTTCTTCACTGCAGTGTCCTGGGGCCAACGATCTTCAGCTGTTTCATCAATGACCTTCCCTCCATCGTTAGGTCAGAAGTGGGGCTGTTCCATGATGATCGCACAGTGTTCAGTTCCATTCACAATTCCTCAGATAATGAAGCAGTCCATGCCTGTATTGAGCAAGATCTGGACATCACCCAGGCTTGGGTTGATAAGTGACGAGTGCCATTAGTGTCCCACAAGTGCCAGGCAATGACCATCTCCAATAAGAGAGAGCCTAACCACTACCCCTTGGCATTCAATGCTTTACCATCGTCGAGTCCCCAAGCATCAACATCCTCGGGGTCACCATTGACCAGAAACTCAACTGGACCAACTACATAAATGACGTGGCTATGGGAGCAGGTCAAAGGCTGGGTATTCTAGGGCGAGTGGCTCACCTCCTGACTCTCAAAGACTTTCCACCACCTACAAGGCACAAGTCAGGAGTGTGATGGAATACTGTGCAGCTGCAACAACACTCGGTAAGCTCCACAATTTCCAGGACAAATCGGTATGCCTGATCGGCATCTCATCCACCACTAGCGTACTGTGGCTGCAGTGTGTACTATCTGCAGGATGCACCTCGGCAAGCCACCAAGGCTTCTTCGACCGCACCTCCCAAACCTGTGACCTTCACCACCCGGAAGGACAAATCCAGCAGGTGCATGGGAACATCACCTCCAAGTCACACACCATTGAATCATAAAAATTTACGGCACAGAAGGAGGCCATTTGGCCCATCGTGTCTGTGCTGGCTGAAAAAGAGCTATCCAGCCTAATCCCACTTTCCAGCTCTTGGTCCGTAGCCTTGTAGGTTACAGCACTTCAAGTGCATATCCAAGTACTTTTTAAATGTGATGAGAGTTTCTGCCTCTACCACCCTTTCAGGCAGTGAGTTCCAGACTCCCACTACCCACTTGGTAAAAAAGGTTCTCCTCAACTCCCCTCTAATCCTTCTGCCAATTACTTTAAATCTATGCCCCTGGTTATCGACCTCTCTGCTAAGGGAAATAGGTTCTTCCTATCCACTCTATCTTGGCCCCTCATAGTTTTATACACCTCAATCAAGTCTTCTCTCCGCCTCTTCTGTTCCAAAGAAAACAACCCCAGCCTATCCAATCTTTCCTCATAGCTAAAATTCTCCAGTCCTGGCAACATCCTCGTAAATCTACTCTGTAGCCTCTCGAGTGCAATCACATCTTTCCTGTAATGTGGTGACCAGAACTGTACACAGTACTCTAGCTTTATAAAATTCCAGCATAACCTCCCTGCTCTTATATTCTATGCCTTGGCTAATAAAGGAAAGTATTCCATATGCCTTCTTAACCACCTTATCTACCTGTCCTGCTACCTTCAGAGATCTGTGGACATGCACTCCAAGGTCCCTCTGTTCCTCTACACTTCTCAGTATCCTACCATTTATTGTGTATTCCCTTGCCTTGTTAGCCCTCTCCAAATACATTACCTCACACTTCTCCAGATTGAATTCCATTTGCCACTTTTCTGCCCACCTGACCAGTCCATTGATATCTTCCTGCAGTCTACAGCTTTCTTCCTCACTATCAACCACACGGCCAATTTTTGTATCATCTGCAAACTTCTTAATCATGCCCCCGACATTGAAGTCTAAATCATTGATGTATGCCACAAAAAGCAAGGGACCTAGTACTGAGCCCCGCGGAACCCCACTGGAAACGGCTTTCCAGTCACAAAAACACCCGTCGACCATTACCCTTTGCTTCCTGCCACTGAGCCAATTTTGGATCCAACTTGCAACTTTCTCTTGGATCCCGTGGGCTTTTACTTTTCTGACCAGTCTGCCATGTGGGACCTTATCGAAAGCCTTGCTAAAATCCATATAGACTACATCAAACGCACTATCCTCATCAACCCTCCATGTTACCGCCTCAAAAAATTCAAACAAGTTAGTCAGACACAACATCCCCATAACAAATCCACGCTGACTGTCCTTGATTAATCCGTGCCTTTCTAAATGACGATTAATACTGTCCTGAGAATTTTTTCCAATAATTTGCCCACCACCGAGGTTAGGCTGACTGGCCTGTAATTACTCGGTGTATCCCTCTCTCCCTTTTTAAACAACGGTACAACGTTAGCAGTCCTCCGGCACTACACCTGTAGCCAGAGAGGATTGAAAAATTATGGTCAGAGCCTCTGCTATTTCCTCCCTTGCTTCTCTTAACCGCCTTGGATACATTTCATCCGGGCCTGGTGATTTAGCTACTTTCAAAGATGCTAAACCCCTTAATACTTCCCCCTCACTATGTTTATCACATCTAATATTTCACACCTCCTCCTTAACTACAATGTCTGCATCGTCCCTCTCTTTTATAAAGACAGATACAAGGTATTCATTAAGGGCACGAAATTTGGTTAAGCCCCATTTAGGGGCGGTAACCGAGTTAAGGCCGGAGATTTAGCACCCGACGTGGAAGTACCGCCCCGGCCGCTAAATTCGGCTTACTGCCCCGCACAGAAAGTGGAGCACAATCTCTGGCGCTCCACTTCCTGGTGGGGTGGTAACCGAGGCGATGTTTGGGCAGCGCTGCCGCTTTTCAACACCCCTCCCCTTCAGTTAAAGGGGAGGGCCATTACGCACTCTGCAGGGCCTCCAATGGACTACACTAGGGCACCAGGGCGCCGTGGTGCCACAGCCCGGCACCAAGACGGCGGCCAGGACCACGCCACGGCCCACCACGGAGGGCCGACCTGGAGGTCAGCCAAAAAAAGAAAATGGCGGCGCGGGTCGCAGCCGCACCTCCCCTTTAAATACCGCCCTGCGAGTGGATGTCAGCCCGGTTCGCGATCCGCAAGGCTGGCGCTGACATCGCCTGCGGCAGTCTCGCGGGGCACAACCGAATTTCTGCCGCGGGCAGTAAGGGGGCAGGGCGCTAAGGGGTCGCAGCGCACGGTGATGTCATTGCCGACGGCACAGCGGCGCTATCGGGTAACGCCCCAGCAATGCCCCGCCAAATTTTTAGGGAGGAGCTATTTTGCTCCCTCCCCCACGGACGAAAACGTCTTAGCGCCCCCCGGAGGTGCTAATGGGGCGCAAACTGCAGGTGCAAAGGAGCCAAATTTCTAGCCCTAAGAACCATACCCACAACTTCCGCCTCCACACACAAGCTTCCTTTTTGGTCTCTAATAGGCCCTACTCTTTCTTTAGTTATCCTCTTGCTTTTTGTGTATTTATAAAACATCCCAATTTGGTTCAAATTCCTGGCACACCCTACCTAACAGCATTGTGGGAGACTGAGCAGTTGAAGAAGGCCCACTGCCACTTTCTCAAGGCAATTAAGGTAGGGCAATAAATGCCGGCCTTACCAGTGACCCCCACATCCCAAGAATGAATTTAAAAAAAAGACTCCACCAGAAAGCATCTCCTGACTTGGATAGAAAACTGGTTGGCAGACAGGAAGCAAAGAGTTGGAATAAACGGGTCTTTTTCCGAGTGGCAGGCAGTGACTAGTGGGGTACCGGATCTAGACGAGGGAACTAGATGTAATATCTCCAAGTTTGCAGACAACACAAAGCTGGGTGGGTATGTGTGCTGTGAGGAGGATGCAGAGAAACTCCAGTATGATTTGGACAGGTTGGGTGATTGGGCAGATGCAGTATAATGTGGATAAATGCGAGGTTATCCACTTTGGTGGCAAAAACAGGAAGGCAGATTATTATCTGAACGGCAATAGATTGGGAAAAGGGGAAGTGCAACGAGACCTGGGTGTCCTTGTGCACCAGTCGCTGAAGGTAAGCATGCAGGTGCAGCAGGCGGTTAAGAAAGCAAATGGTATGTTGGCCTTCATAGCGAGAGGATTCGAGTACAGGAGCAGGGATGTCTTGCTGCAGTTGTACAGGGCCTTGGTGAGACCACACCTTGAGTATTGTGTGCAGTTTTGGTCGCCTTATCTGAGGAAGGATGTTCTTGCCATGGAGGGAGTGCAGCGAAGATTCACCAGCCTGATACCTGGGATGGCAGGAATGACGTATGAAGAGAGATTGGGTCGATTGGGCTTATATTCGCTGGAGTTTAGAAGAATGAGAGGGGATCTCATTGAAACTTATAAAATTCTAACAGGACTAGGCAGACTAGATGCAGGAAGGATGTTCCCGATGGCGGGGGAGTCCAGAACCAGAGGTCACAGTCTAAGGATAAGGGATAAGCCATTTAGGACTGAGATGAGGAGGAATTTCTTCACCCAGAGAGTGGTGAACCTGTGGAATTCTCTACCACAGAAGGCAGTTGAGGCCAATTCATTAAATATATTCAAGAAGGAGTTAGATATATTTCTTAAGGCTAAAGGGATCAAGGAATATGGGGAGAAAGCAGGGACAGGGTACTGAATTTGGATGATCAGCCATGATCACATTGAATGGCGGAGCAGGCTCGAGGGGCCGAATGGCCTACTCCTGCTCCTATCTTCTATGTTTCCTGAACCAGGAGAGACTTGGTCACTAAGCTGTGAAGATGCTTTTAAAAGGCTGAAGGAGGTTTTGTGCACAGATCCTGTTTAGGCCAGTGCTGATCATACCTGGGAATTCATGGTCTGTACTGATGCCTTGGTTAGGGGCATTACTGCTGTTCTGGTTCAGAGAACTCTGTTGTTTAATTGGACTCCAACTATTACTGAGAGAAATGGTACACAGCAGGTGAGGTAGAATGTATTAGTGTGTAGACATTATAAACTGTATTTATATATTTAAGTCTTTTTAAATTGCATACAAATTTCACATTGGAACTTCTCAAAACAGTTCATACAATTAATCAATTTCTGCAGTATTGTAAATCCTATGAAAATTATTTTACCACATATATTCTGACCACAATCCTCGGATATGCCTAAATTCAACTTGCAACAAAAGTGTGTTTGCTACAGTGGAGCATTGCCTTACAGACATATAATATAGTGATCACACAATATGTGGATCTTGCTAATGCTAAGTTAGACTGTGGTTTCAGTTTTGATTTGCCCATGGTTGCATAATCGTAATCAACAGAATTTCCATATCCAGAGTGAGAGAATGCTTTCTCCATTGTGAACGCCTAGAAACTGTGAAATCAACACATGCTTATGTATGTATTCAGATTGTTTGTGGCTTTATTATTTTTAAACAATCTAATGGCAAGTATTATCTGTGTACTCAGGATGCCATTTGCGAGCATCTCCTTAAAATTAGGATAGCATGTGTCATTGAGTTGCTTTAGCAGGTCAGAGGCTGGGTATTCTCGGGCGAGTGGCTCACCTCCTAATTAAAATTTCATAGAATTGATGCCTCTGGTGCCCAACAACTTAAAATCAGCAGTTATTGAGTTGTAAGACTTGATCAGACGGGGGACTCTGTAAAAGGAGGCTTACGTTAGTACATCACATCTGTCAATCTAGAGACTACAATAATTTCTCAAAAAAGATCAGTAGCCCAGTACAGACTTATTTTATTCCACGGAATGCAGTAGCTCTTCAGTACCTTGCCTGAATGACCATTTTTTATGTGTGAGCCTAGACAGTGAGAGTTGGCAGACTGTTTGTGGAGAGCATCACAGAAGAGCATGATCTTGTTCTCGCCCAACATCTACAAATGCGCACTTTCCAACAGAAACCACTGGATAGTGATCGAAGGCAAGAACCCTGGCTCCTGATTTCCTCTCCCCTATACCGGAAAGTTGAGGCCGATTGTAGCACTGTTACCACTGCCCCAGCTGTGATCACTAACTCAGGACAGACTGGGAATTGAACCTGTGCAATAGTGTATGAAATACTGGTATTTTTCTCTCTCTTTTTTCCCCCTGTCCTTTCTTCTGCTAAAGGTAGTAACTGTTTACTGGGATTTAGCTATACATTCACTCAGTCCCTTCTGGTTATTCACGTGTAAGATGTGACTGAGTGTGTCAAAGGCTATTCACCTTGGGGGTTGAGGGGACATCACAGCCAAGCCCAATTCTGCCCTATCCTGACACCCAAACATGGATTTCTGTCAGAGATCGCAAGATAGCAATCAGGAGCAGGTCAGTGTTCATTTCCCTAACCCAGGAGCGCTGAGATCAATTGTAAATCCCTTACTGCACCGGGGTTCACACTCACTAGCTTAGTAAAGGCTGAAGATTGAACCTGGGATATGTTGGGCCCACAGAACTCAGCTGCTCACTGGATAAATTCACTGATGCATCAGGAAATAGAATTCTGATGATTATTATTTGAATCATATTATCTTTCGTTAATAGTATCTACATAGCAGAATTATTAACCTTATCAGCAACTACCCCCGTTCTCCACTTTACCCCATGCCAAAACCTTGGTACAGAAAAACCTCTAATTTATTACCACCTTGCCACTCATTATTGCTTAAATAGATTAAGTCATTGTCCTGCAGCACCCGTGCCTATCAAAACCTCTCTGAGCTCTTGCAAGATGTTGATTTATTTCTGTAAAAACGAGTGGCTAACACTTTCTTTTGTGAGGGGGAGGGGGTAACAGCAGGAAGGTAGCTTCATATAAAAACAAAATGGTGTGAAGCAGTGACACAGCGGGGCAAACGGAAATCAAAAGTTGTAATGATTAGTTTACAGTGACTGACAAGTATTAGAATATGGTCTGTGATTAATCTATCAGGTCTGTATCCTGAAGGGGGTTATAGTGTAGTGCCAAGCACGGTCATTAACAGGCTGTCTGTAATAGCTGTGTGTTAGACCTCTGACCTCTGCTGCTTTCATTTCCAGGAGAAGCAGCTGCAGAAGAAGCTGTCTGAAATGGCTCCCAGGAGAATTTCTGACCGCCTGACCTTAAAACGGTTGCAGCAGGAAGAAGAGGTAAAGCAGATCAAGTTTCAAAATATCAGTTTGGAGCTAAACTTGGTCATTCTGTTAACCCTCATAAACCTGTCTGGGTTTGAAATTCCTCTTCAGTAGCCGGACTCCGCCACTGATGGATTGGTTTTCACTGAATTGAGCACCCCAGTCGAAACCTATAACTCTGTTTATTACATGCGATGATCTTGGAGGCATTCTGGATTCCAGCACTCCTTTAAAGACCCAGTTTGTTTTGGAAATGTTATCTCTTCATTCAATACAGACAAGTAATTTATTTACCCTGTGTTAGTAACAAAGCAATAAATCCGATGTGCCAAGTGGTGTAATATGGTTAAATATTGTGCAACTTCAAAGGTAAAGCAGCTGTATCTGGAAGTATTTACAACAGCATTGATAGGCTTAAGAGTCAAAACATTTTTTTCTCCTCATTGTTAACAAAGAATTGGGCAACCACTTAAACATCCAGCAATACTGCTGTCAAGCAATCCATTAGGAGATGTGTGCAAGTAGCTCAGTGATCAGCAATGTTCCTGCTTACTTTTTTGGCTGCGCGGCCCCTATAAGGGGCTGCGTGGCCCATTCATGCGAAACATTGAAAAAGCCGGTCACTGGCTGCGTGGGGTGGCCGTGCAGCTTATAGGGAATGTTGGTGATAGGATTCCCTCTGATTTTTTTCCCCTCCCTGCCTGTAGAGAAGTACCTGGTTTCCACTTGCATCTTGCAACAACAGTGTGGCTGAGATTGGGAACTCAGCAAAGTGAGCAAAAAGCAAGAGTTGCATCATTTTCTATAACGTTCCTGTTTTTGTGTGGTTTTTTTCCCCCCCTCCTAGAAATGTTAATTCAAATATTGTTTTGGGGGTTCCGTTCAATGTGTAACTGATCATACAGACCAAGAAGGTCCCAGGTTCGAGCTCAAGTATATACGGAGTTACCTGATCTCAGCCAGGGTGATGGTAGGGGGCTACATTTGCCTGAGTGTCACTGGGTTAGGAAGGAAAAAATGACCAGGGTTCCCATTCCTAACTAGTGGCCCCTGCTGGAAGTGCTTGTGCATGGAAGTAGGGAGAGGGCAGTGTCAGTCTTTGCTATGATTCACTCGGTTGATTCCGGAGATGAGGGGGTTGACTTATGAGGAAAGGTTGAGTAGGTTGGGCCTCTACTCATTGGAATTCAGAAGAATGAGAGGCGATCTTATCGAAACATATAAGATTGTGAGGGGGCTTGATCGGGTGGAGGCGGGGAGGATGTTTCCACTGATGGGTGAGACTAGAACTAGGGGGCATAATCTTAGAATAAGGGGCTGCCGTTTCAAAACTGAGATGAGGAGAAACTTCTTCACTCAGAGGGTAGTAAATCTATGGAATTTGCTACCTCAGAGAGCTGTGGAAGCTGCGACATTAAATAAATTTAAAACGGAGATAGACAGTTTCCTAGCTGATAAGGGAATTAAGGGTTATGGGGAGCGGGCAGGGAAGTGGACGTGAGTCTAGGTTCGGATCAGCCATGATCCTATTGAATGGCGGAGCAGGCCCGAGGGGCCATATGGCCTACTCCTGCTCCTACTTCTTCTGTTCTTATGATGCCCTCTGTAGTTGAATAGCCTGCTAAGTCTATCAAGTATCACACATCAGTAAAGGCTCCGGAGGGTAATCAGCACCTGTGGAACTGTATCCAAGCAAAAAGTCAACAGCTTCAAGAGAGATGGGGAGTAAAGAACTTTATGCTTCAGTGTCATTTGTGAACTACTTACAATTATTGAGGGTTTTTTTTTTAAAGAGGGACTGGAGAGGAAGTCTCATTGTGGCTGTCACTAATTGGAACCATCAACCAGCATCACCAATGTAATTTTTGCAGATAAGAAGGTTATTACAAAAAATGTGTTCATTTTATAAACATTAAATACATCCTAAAAACGAATGGTCTAGATTGGAAGTTGCTACAATATGATGTATGTGTTACAATTGGGCCGCTTCCCAAGATTTATTCGGGTTCACAGCAAAAAGGCAGTTTCCATGAGCAAACCCACATCTCCTAGGAGCTGAAACGTATGACCTTATTTATGCATGTCATGTTTGAGTTAGCATGTTCCAGAACTAACCATTCACCTATTACCACAGCGTTGAGCACTGGAGACTCACGTAGATTGTCAACTATGCTCTTCTGCCCACTCTGAAAAATGGAATGCACCACACTATTCATTTGTATCATTTAGGCAATACAATACTTAACTTACACAATACTTTAAACTGTCCTGGAAATAGTAATAAGTCCAAAATCTTTGCATCCTTTTAAGAACTTTTAGCCAAGTTTTTGATCAACTGCACAGAGCTACCCTGATGAACAGGGAACTGAACATCCCAGGACCAGTAATGAGATATAGTGCTTTTTATCTTTGAGGTGAAGACCAACTGCTAGAAAGAACAGAGTGATTCTTTCTTTCAAGGCAGGCAATAATGTTATTAATCAATTTCACCTTTTTGATGGCGTATAAAAAGCAGATTTCTGTCCATTCTGGTGGGTTTCACTTTTGACACCCGACTTGCATAGCAAATAGCTGACTTCGACAACAACCTCTACATGTCTGATAGGTGCACATTTTTAACAATTTGAAGACCTGAGGGAATTTCTAATGCAATTAACTAATGAGTCCGCAAAACCATCTCAACCAGAGAGCCTCCCATAGAAATATAGATTTCCCCAGATAGACTGTGTCTTTTGAGTGGAAAGACAAAAGAACTCTTAAGAATACAGCTTACTGCAGTTACCCTTTTAAATGCATAGGGGTAGGGTTTATGCTAGTAATATCAGCGCAATCCGGGAGGAATCGGACAAAGTAGCGCAAAAGATCAAAGAATTCTAAAAGTAGGTGAATTATACACCAAACCACTTACGTTCGTATTTTCCGCTGATTCAATTTGGCCGGATCAGGCCCCGCCCACAAAACTGGCCATGCCCTCTGGTCGCAATTACGAGATCCTGCCAATTGCGTTCATGTTCTTGGGCGCACAGGCACGAGTAGGCTCATTTTAAAAGTTTTTTTTCATGTCAAAATATATTTAATTTACTAAGAAACTGACTAGTGTACACCAATGAAACTATCAAATGATTCAGTATAGTTTTCTTTTTGAAAAAGTCATTTTCAGTGATTTTTAAATTGCGTTACAGGTGGAGGACTGGACACCCTTATTTAAAAATGCTTATTTTTGGTGATAAAACCCATTTTCAGCTGTATTAATAAAACTGCACCAGGTTACCACTCTTAAATGCATCAAGGAATACTTTTTAATGGAAAGAAAAGAATTGATTACGTTCTATTACGCTGCCCGATTGCGCTGGTTGATTGAAGATTTTACATTTGTGATTATGCAAATGATTTTTAGCGAACACTTGAACTGTAACCTAACCAACACAATTTTGAGCATATTTTGGGCGCAATTTCCCTATTACACCCAAAGCGGAAACTCTATCCCATAATATTTTGGTCTATCTAAAGTTTCATATGGAAAGAGTATAATCGAGAAACTTTGTATGATGATGCTCTGCTGCTATGATATAAAGGCCAATGAGATGTTAATGTACGTTCCAGGAAAAAATGTCTGCTATTGCAAAGGTAGAGGAACAGAAACGAAGAGAGGAGGAAGCAGAACGTCAACTACTGTTGGCTGTGCAGAAGAAAGAACAAGAGCAACTCATGGAAGAAGAGAGGAAGAGGGAGTTTGAGGAGAGAGTCAAAGCTGTAGAAGGTATAAATCTAGAATAAGTCGTTTTAGAGCACTGGCAGTAAATGGTTCCATGGAGCAGGAATGCAGCCAGCAAGCTGTGTAACCGGTTCCCATCCATAATTACTCGTACGGCACTGCCCAAAAGTGAGGAATGTCAATTGGTTACACATCAACGAGTTACCCAACTGGACTGGAAAAGGTTTTGGAGCAGTTTTCCTGCCTGGCTGACCTTGAAGCTGGAGAATGGTTGTTATTTTTGTATCTTCACACTCTTCCCTTGGATAACAGTGTGCAGTAGTGGGAGGATTTGCAGGCTGATTAATAGTCTGACAAGCTGCGACACGAATTCACCTTCCAAGGCCGTAACCATCTTTATACCAGTTGATAAGATGGTTAGTCCTTTATGGCGGGAGGGTTTTGTGGGATCATACCCATACAATGAGGGCGGGGCACCCACACCCACACCCACCTGACATGAATATCCCCCTGAATGTCAACCTAGAATTCAGAGCTGGAGTTCTGGTCTCTACTCGCTGGGACTGTCTGCAACCTTGCACCTTCTTACTCAGACGAGAATGCTAGCACTAAGCCAAAGGCTCGCTTCAGTACTGGAGAATGGTAAATGGAGTAAGTGGGCTGGTGGTATGGAACAAGGTTACTTCAACTAAGTAGAAAAGCATGTTGTATATTTTTTTCTTTTTGAAGCTCACTGACCTGGAATAAAGTAATTTCAGAAAAAGGAGCAATGTATTTTTAATGCACAAGATTCAACCATTTTGCTTTACTGTTGTTAATAGAAATGTGTAGCAACTCCATATGGAAATTTCAACAATTATTTTCTGTTCTTGAAGAATGTTCTAATGAAATTCCCCAAATCCAAGTTAATATGTTATTTGCTTTTAGTCCTTTTACCTGTAAGCTGAAGATACAACTATCTCTTAATGCAGTCTTGGGAATTTCTAAACTTTTTAAATGATTTTCTAAATATTTATTTTCTCTCTTTATCCAGGTCGTGCTAAAAGGAGGAAGATGAGGGAAGAACGAGCCTGGTTACTTTCTCAGGGAAAAGAACTGCCTCCTGAACTTATGAACCTAGAGCCATTCTTCCCCATAAAGAAAGATAAGAAGACAAAAGACTTGTATGTATCTATTTTTGACGGGGGGGGGGGGGGGGGGCGGGTGTATAGTGAAAGCTGAGTTCAGTCTTCTGTACAGTCACTGATTCCTCTGAAAACTACAAAAAAGATCAAATGAAATTTACATAAAACCTCAATAAAGTGGAAGAAGTTGCTTGACGGTTAATGGAATCAAGCTGGAAAACCCCATCTGGATGATATTTATGAGTTTGGTAATTAAATAAGAGAAAGAATTGCATGGTATTTCAAATTGAATTAAAGGAATTCATTACGCACCTGAGGGTGGAAGCCATATGGCAGCCATGCTTTCTCGTCGATGAGGATTCAACTTCAGTTAAAGACAGTTGCTTTTCTGGTTGTAGCCCAAAAGGAATAGCATCCCCGGGATAATGTTTGTTTTAATATTAACTCTCATACAACAAATGCATTTAGGCTCCTATTTAGCAGCACCAATAAAGCCCACCAGAATATTGCAATTTGAAATAGTACTTCAGAAGAGAAGATATGAGGATAAATTTAACATTTGTACGCGCCTGCCAGGAGCACATAACGGGAAATGTTGTGTGCACGGTCCACAATTTCTACTCGTTACGTAGAATTTACAACACAGAAACAGGCCATTCAATCCAACTGGTCTATGCCGGTGTTTATGCTCTACACGAGAATTCTTCCACTCTACTTCATCTCACCCTATCAACATATCCTTCTATTCCTTTCTTCCTTATGTACTTATCTACCTTCCCCTTAAAAGCATCTATGGTATTCGCCTGAACTACTCCTTGTGGTAACAAGTTCCACATTCTAACCACCCGTTAATTTCAACTAATGGAAAATCATGGGCTGCACATGTGCGATTTCCCAACATGTGCTCCCAACAGGTGAGGTTACAAGCCCGGTGAACAATTGAAAAATCTACCGTACTGAGAAAAGCGGTGCTCATGCTCCACAGCACAGTAACACTCTGCATTTAAGGATCAAACTATCCTCTGCCTATATTTTGATTTTTAAACTGTTCTGCTTCCCTTTCCTCCCCACTTTCTCTGTCCGTGACAGTTTACAACTGAAACTAGTGCAATGGAGATCAGTAGAATGTATTGTGCCATCTGGTACTTCTGTTAACTAACAGAAGATGCATGAGAATCACAGGTGTTAGAAAGTACACTGGACTGCTGCTCATCGCTAATGCACAGACTCCAGATGAAGAGCCTAGATTGTGGTCGTCATCACTAGACTACTCTAACTATATCACTCTATAAATTAGATTTCCTATTTCAGCAGTGATACCAAGCAGCAATATCTGGTGCACATAACTGCAGATAGTGTGTGGATTATGTGTCAAAAAGTGCTGTGTTTTTATTCCAAGCCTTTTTTTTTTAATGAGTTATTCATCAAAAATCTTCCTCACTTGTGCGATGCATTCTGTATTTCAAAACTGGAAGTTGTCATGGACCAGAAATGGTTTAATATGATTAGAGAAAACTAATCAGTGTTATGTAAAATCAGTTAATGGTTGATTTTGAATCTCTTTTCTGTTGTAGATTTGAACTGGATGAAGATTACATTGCCATGTATAAAGGTAAGTGGGTAATTTTTTTAGGTTTTTAAATAACTTGATGTTGTTTCATAAATATCAATATTATTTATATAACATGTTGAGATTCATTATTTGCTTCCTTCAGTCCTAGATGCTGTAAAAGCCCACAAGGATTCTTGGCCCTTCCTTGAACCTGTAGATGAATCTTATGCCCCAAATTACTACGACATAATTGAAGTAAGAGAATTGCACTTGTCATATTCTATTCAGATATTTACTATTTAATGTATTAACTGTTGTACCTTAGATGGATCTTCTGCAAAAACCAGGGAAAATAAATTAGCCAGACTTTATTTTTCAGCACCAAAGTACAATTGTTACTGCTTAAACTCATGGGTTTACAATGAGTTACAGGTTAAGGAAAGGGGTGATAGAATTTTGTAAAAGATCATTAGGCACAATAAACGTTCAAATGAGGTTCCAGAGGAAAGAAGGGATCATTTATATCCACTCAGTTTGAATTAATGTCAACTGTTATTTTTCTTGCTTCCCCTTGTTTGCTTAGCAGTAAATAATGGGAGGCTAGAATTTGAACTGCTGCCATATATTTGGTTGAACTATAAAGTGTGTGCTGAATTGTGACCTAGAAAATTTGGTCTCTTTTGGATCGCCTATTTCCAAGTGCAGATTGTAAAGTGATTCTAGAGTTGCCCTGGTGATAGTAAATTAATGTTGTGCATTGAGTAACTGCTGATTATTTTGCAGCAACTCTGGAGGTATGGAAGTACTTAACACCTTCACCAATATACCGAGTTGATTTTTGTTTTAAAAAAAAACA
Organism: Squalus acanthias; assembly: GCA_030390025.1. Classification (NCBI taxonomy): domain Eukaryota; kingdom Metazoa; phylum Chordata; class Chondrichthyes; order Squaliformes; family Squalidae; genus Squalus; species Squalus acanthias. The sequence continues at coordinate 88,123,586 of CM059435.1, forward strand.
CCTGATCAGTGATAGCACAGTGGGTCCCATTTTTTTTTTTCTTCCAAAAAGCATTTTTGTTTGTGCTCATCGAGATGAGGGGTGTTACTGCTGGTAAATTAAACTCTTCAATTCCAAGCATGCCATGGCCTAGTATAGAACAGTTAGATGCAAATGAAAGCTCCGAATACTCTGCTGTAACAATGTACTTCAGCCCCAACCTCAGAAGATTGTCTGCTACAGCACCACTGTTTGTTTCATTTTCTACACCAGCCATCCTGTGTACTCCTGAGTGTCTTTACCAATTAATGCTGAATTGTAATCGTAAATCTGTGGAATTCTCTGCCCCAGAGAGCTGTGGAGGCTGGGTCATTGAATATATTTAAAGTGGAGATAGACAGGTTTTTGAACAATAAGGGAGTGATGGGTTATGGGGAGCGGGCAGGGAAATGGAGCTGAGCCCAAGATCAGATGAGCCATGATCTTATTGAATGGCGGAGCAGGCTTGAGGGGCCAAATGGTGGTCTCCTGCTCCTATTTCTTATGTTCTTATGAATCAGGAACAGTTTTGTGCGGTAGGCCCATGCCTGCTAGGAAATGGATTGAGATTGCCCAAACTCATTTGTCAACCAAATTCTGGTGGCCAAGCTGCAGTGGATTAATGATCCCTACATGTACTATAGGATTGCAACAGTCATGTCATGTGAGGGACCAGTAAAGAGTTTTATTCTGTTGCCTTTTTAGAAACCTCTTGAACACAAATAGTTTTATTTTTCAATGGTTTCTTTTTGGCATATTGTATTGTTAAACAACTTTTCTCAATCACCTCCTTAAACTGTGTTTTTAACACTTTCAGACACCTATGGATCTATCCACTATTGAAAGAAAACTTAATGAAAAACAATATAATGTGAAAGAAGAATTTGTTGCTGATATGAAGGTGATGTTTGAAGATTGTCTGGAATATAACGGTGAAGGAAATGGTGAGTCAGGAGCAATACATTTTTATCATTTTTATCAACATTGTATAACAATTACTTTTAATAGAGCAAGTGTACATTAAGAACTGAATCCAACTATCCAAGAGCTCAGCATCGGAGTCTAAATAAATTGTGATAATGTCCCAAGTTGAGGAGGGAGTGGGTGCTGTGTGGCACAGTGTGTTACCATATGTCCCTTTCATCTCTGGGACCTCAGTTTGAATCCGCCCTGGATTGATAGCTATTTGCTTAAACCACCCACACTAGCTTTGGTGCAACTTGGATGCCTATTGGAGGGACAGGAGCAAAATTCAGCACTTGAAAACAACATGGGGGTAAAACCTGGAGACTCGCTTAACAGTGCAACTAATTTTCAAACTGGCCCTCTTTATATGTGCTCTCATTTCTGGGGTGTTCCAGGCCGTGACCCTGGCCAGGAACACCACTATGGGCCCCACTTATGTACTCCAGTGAACTGGATACTGGCATCCAGTTCATTCCGGGCTCAAAAGACAGGAGCTGGAGAAAATCTGGCAGATGATGCCATCCTGCAGGCCCCGCCTCCTTTTGCAATGCCAGGCTTCCGGACTAGACAGATCTTCCACCTGCCACTATTGCCACCGGAAACTGCAGTGGCCTGCTCTTCGGAGTGGAGACACAGTGTTATGTATATGAAAGGAAAGGCCTGAATTCCTGGAGAAGGAATGTAGGAGATTGGGAAGCAGCTGTAGGAGCGCCACTTCAAGGGTGGTAATCTTTGGATTACTCCCCCAGCCACGTGCTGGAATAGGGAAGGATAAGACGACTGGGGAGTTCAACATATGGCTATAGGGGTGGTGTCAGGAAGAGGGTTTCTGTTTGTTTTATGTGGCATGGGCACCAGTTCTGGAGAAGATGAGAGCTGTTCTGCAAGGATGGGCTACTCCTGAACAGGAAGGGAGCTAGTGAACTAACAGAATGGATAAAAAGGGAAGTGAAGTCATTTAAACCAAGAAAGAAGCCGGTCAGGGAAAATAAAGGCTATCAGAAAGAGCAAGTAAAGGTAGAAATAGATAAGGGAAAATATACAAGTAAGAAGGATTTAGCAAAAAGGATAGCATGCAGAAGAAATAAAGGACCGAGAGGAAGAAAATCAAATTGAGATAATGGAATGAGGTGCTATCTTGGGCAAAAAAAATCAAGTAAAAAGGTGCGGTGTTAAGGCAATTGAGCTATTGGCTGTTACTGATCTGGTTAAAGGAAAGAAAAAGGAAGAGACTGGCATTTATATAGTGCTTTTCAAATTCCCATTACATTACAAAGTGCTTCACAGCCAATCAATTACTTTTGAAGCCATTTGTACACAGCAAGATCCCGCAATGAGATAATTGACCAGATATTCCATTTCTTTAATGCTGTTTGTTGAGTAATAAATGTTGGCCAGGACACCAGGAGTACTATAGCTCTACTGAGCAGGAAGACGGGGCTTCAGTTTAATGTCTCATCCAAAGATGGAACCTCCCACAGTGCAACATACCCTCAGTACTGCACTGAAGTGTCAGCCTAGATTACGTGCTGAAGTCTCTGGAGTAAGACTTGAACTTGTAACCTTCTGACTCAGATGCAAGCACTACTATTGAGCCAAGGCTGACACCTAGGCCACAGTTGGAGTGTTGCATGCAACTTTGAGCGTCCCTTTATAGAAATGATATCTGGGCCATGAAAAAGGTATAATGAAGATTCACTAGAATGATATACAACAACAACAACTTGTATTTATATAACACCTTTAACATAGTAAAATGTCCCAAGGCGCTTCACAGGAGCATTATAAAACAAAATTTGACACCGAGCCACATGAGGAGAAATTAGGGCAGATGATCAAAAGCTTGGTCAAATAGGTAGGTTTTAAGGAGCGTCTTAAAGGAGGAAAAAGAGGTAGAGAGGCAGAGAGATTTAGGGAGGGAATTCCAGAGCTTAGGGCCTAGACAACTGAAGGCAAGGTTGAGCGATTAAAATCAAGGATGCTCAAGAGGGCAGAATTAGAGGAGCACAGATATCTCCGGCGGTGGGGGGGTTACAGAAATACGGTACGAGAGATTATAATTATGAAGAAAGGCTTGAAAAATTAAGGCTTTTCTCACTGGAACAGAAGGGAGGGAGCCTAATCAAGATTTTAAAAATCATGAACGGTTTTGTGAGGGTAAACTGTAAAAGATTGTGTCTGCTGGTTGGTGAATCTGTGACGAGGGGGCATAGACTGAGGGTTAGGACTTGGAATGCTTCACCACAAGTAGAAATTGTAGGCAGATGCTATAAATGGAATTTGCTAAGTATATGAAAAAGAAAGGATATGAGCAAAGGGCAGAGATGGGATTAGAGTAAAAAGCTCCAGTTGAATAACAAGCCCCAGCACAAGTGCAATGGTGCTGAATGGCCTCCTGTGCTATAAACTCCATATACAGCATCCCATTTGCCTTTTTAATGGCCTTATCTACCTACACTCCCACCTTTAAAGGTCTTTGTATCCATACTCCAAGATCTCTCTTCCTCCACTCTGTTAAGGATCTGATCATTTAGGGTGCAGTTCCTTTCACCATTCTTATTCCCATTTCTTTGAACTGCATCTGCCACCGATCTGCCCACTCTGCTAACCTGACTCTGTCCTCCTGCAGTCCTCAGAGTTTGTCATGTCATCTACTTTGGTATTATCAGCAAGCTTTGATGATATTTCTCTTGCACCTATGTCCAAGTTATTACATAAATAGAAAACAGTCCTCACCTCGATCTCTGGAGGATGCCACTACACGCATCTCATGAATCAGAGAAACATTCATTTACCCTACTCTTTGATTTCTGCCCCCTAACTATCTCTCTCTTCATGAAGATACACTCCCTTTATTATCACATGCCTTCAATTTCATGACCAAGGCTTTATGTGGCACCTTATCAAATGCTTCCTGAAAGTCCATATATGCAACATTAGCTACATTACCTTCATCAATACATTCTGTGATTTCCTCAAAAAATTCAATTAAATCAAACCTAACTGTCCCTGCTTAACCCATGCCTCCCTAAATATTCACTAATTTCATCCTGTATTATAGACTTTAGAAGGCTGATTTTATGAATGAAGAAAAATTGCAGGCACACTGCTCAATATTTTCCTTACATTAAAACTAATGGACAGAATATCATGGGGAGAGTACCCCCAATTTCCCGTCATGTGCACCGGGTGAATGAGACTCCCCGACAGTAGTGTGCAAATTGGCACTGAAATGAGGCAAGACTAACTGGCTTGTAATTTCTGGTTTATACCTTTCCCCTTTCTATTCTTTTGGCACAATTTCTGTCTAAGATTTTGGGAAAAATTTGATTAGTGCTACTGCAATCTCCTCATCAGCATCATTGAGTATTCTGGGATGCATGCCAGTTTATACACTAGGATATACTATTTCTGAAACAAATGCAACTAAATGAAGAAAGCAAAAAAGCAGTGTATTTAGGAGGGGGAAAAAGGGAAAATCTGTTGGCTTCTGAAGTTAGCTTAGAGTATTTTAAATACGTATCCCCATAACCTTAAATCCCATTCTTAAATAAATGTTTTTCTTGCTCCTTTTTGAAGGAATTAATTGAAAAGCATTAACTGGTTTTACTACGGGCCTGTTCCACATCTCTGTGTTGGTGGTACTAGGCGGAGAAATTGTTTTTGATCTTATGTCTTGCTTGAGATTTAATTTTGTGCTCATGTCCTCTAGTTCTGCACTCAACATTTAAACCTTTATGTCTGCAATATCCATGCTTTTCAGCATTTTAAAGACCTAGATCATGTTCCCCCTCAAATCTTCCTTTCTCCAAGAAAGCAAGTTCAATTTTGTGAGCTTCTCTGCCTAAATTAAGAATTTAAGTCCTGGAATCATCCTTGTTGCTCTTCTCTGCGCCCTTTTCAATGCATCAATATCCTTTGAAGGTAGGATGCCCAGAACTACACGCACTAATCAAATATAGCCTTATCAATACAACCTGTTGCAAGTTGTTTTCAAATGCCCTTGATATGTATCTCAGTACTTGACTGGCCTTGTTGAGTGGATTTATTCAGCAAATTAGCAATTGCACCCAAATCCTTTTCCATCTTTGCTCATTTAATCTATACCCATTCAATATGTGCACATATTTCATGTTCTAATGTGCACTGCCTTGCATTCATCAGTGTTAAAATCCATCTGCATTCCTTAGCCCAGCTGCTAAATATATCCAGATCGTTCTGAACGTTCTTAATGTACTCTATAGTAGTCATCTGGCCATATAGCTTTGTGTTAGCAGATTTTATAGTAGTAGAACTACTCTGTTGCATATTCTTTATGAATAGTGTAAACAGCATGGAAGCCAGAACATATTTAAAAACACCTGCTGCATTCTTTTGCCAAACCAGTCTTCAATCGAGACAGTTAATTTTCTATTAATTCTGTGAAGCGCAATTTTCTTTTAAAGATCTGTACACTGAATTTTACCAAATGCCTTTTGAACCTATTAGGATGAGCAACCTGCCACAGCACCGTGGAACGGGGTGCCATTCAAGAGGGGGGAGTAAATAGAAATGTTGTAGTGGTAGGGGATAGTATTATTAGGGGGATAGATAGAGTTCTCTGCAGCAGAGAGCGAGAGTCCCGTAGGCTGTGTTGCCTGCCCGGTGCCAGGGTTAAGGACATCTCCTCTGGGCTGGAAAGAAACTTGCAGTGGGAGGGGGTGGATCCAGTTGTCGTGGTCCATGTTGGTACAAATGACGTAGATAGGACAAGGAAGCCGGTTCTGTTAAAGGAGTATGAGCAGCTAGGGGTCAAATTAAAAAACAGAACCTCAAGGGTAATAATCTCTGGATTATTACCTGAGCCACGAGCGAATTTGGCTAGGACAAATAAAATTAGAGAGTTAAATGAGTGGCTCAAAGACTGGTGTGGGAGAAATGGGTTTTGCTTCCTGGGACACTGGCACCAGTACTGGGGCAGGAGGGAGCTGTTCCGTTGGGACGGGCTTCACTTGGCCAGTGCTGGGGCTAGAGTCCTGGCGGATCATATAACTAGGGCTGTAGAGAGGGCTTTAAACTTACTAGTGGGGGGGAGGTTCCTAGAGAGCAAATAATAAAAATGACAACAGAGAAGGTCATAGACTTAGGTAGCAGTGGGGAAATTAAAAACCAGAGTGTGTCAGGAAGGGGCAGAAGGTATGGAGTAAAAGGTAAAGTAATAAAAAGGGCAAAAGCAGGAACTAAGTGTCACAAAACATATTTGAAAGTTCTCTATCTGAATGCACGTAGCATTCGTAACAAAATAGACGAATTAATGGCACAAATAACTACATATGGGTATGATCTTGTGGCCATTACAGAAACATGGCTGCAGGGTGACAATGCCTGGGAATTAAACATACCAGGTTATTTAACGATCAGGAAGGACAGGCAGGCAGGAAGGGGAGGTGGGGTGGCTATGTTAATAAAGGAAGGAATCACTGTAATACAGAGAAATTATATTGGGTCAAAAGATCAGGATAATGAAACAGTTTGGATGGAGATAAGGAATAATAAGGGGGAAAAAAACACTAGTGGGCATAGTCTATAGGCCTCCGAACAGTTGCAACTCTGTTGGACGGAGTATCAATCAGGAAATAGTTGAGGCTTGTAATAAGGGAACATCTATAATTATGGGGGATTTTAACACTCATATTAATTGGACAAATAAAATTGGGCAGGGCTGCCTTGAGAATGAGTTCATTGAGTGTATTAGGGATGGGTTTCTTGAGCAGTATGTAACTGAACCGACCAGGGGGCAAGCAACCTTAGATCTGGTCCTGTGTAACGAGACAAGATTAATTAAAAATGTCTTAGTAAAGGATCCCCTTGGAATGAGTGACCATAACATGGTTGAATTCCATATTCAATTAGAGGGTGAGAAGGTTGGATCTCAAACAAGCGTGCTAAGCTTGAATAAAGGAGACTATGAAGGTATGCGAGCGGAATTGAGTAGAGTGGATTGGGAAAATAGATTAAAGGGTAAGACGATACATGATCAGTGGTGTACATTTAAGGAGTTATTTTACAACTTCCAAAAAATATATATTCCACTGAGAAGAAAAGGGTGTAAAAGACAGTCATCTGTGGCTAAGTAAAGAAATTAAGGATAGTATTCGACTAAAAACAAGGGCTTATAAGGTAGCCAAATCTAGTGGGAGGATAGAGGATTGGGAAAACTTTAAAAGACAGCAAAAAATAACAAAGATTGGTTAAGAAAGGGAAGATAGATTATGAAAGTAAATTAGCAAAAAATATAAAAACAGATAGCAAGAGTTTCTATAGTTATATAAAAAGAAAAAGGGTGGCTAAAGTAAATGTTGGTCCCTTAGAGGATGAGACCGGGAAATTAATGGTGGGAAATATGGAGATGGCAAATACACTGAATTAATATTTTGTATCAGTCTTTACAGTAGAGGACACTAAGAATATCCCAACACTGGACAAACAGGGGGCTATAGGGGGGGAGGAGCTAAACACGATCAAAATCACTAAGGAAGTGGTACTCGGTAAAATAATGGGACTCAAGGCGGATAAATCACCTGGACCTGATGGCTTACATCCGAGGGTCTTGAGGGAAGTGACGGTAGGGATTGTGGATGCATTGGTGGTAATTTTCCAAAACTCCCTGGACTCAGCAAAGATCCCGGCAGACTGGAAAACTGCTAATGTAACACCCTTATTTAAAAAGGGCAGTAGACAGAAGGCTGGAAACTATAGACCGGTTAGCCTAACATCTGTGGTAGGTAAAATTTTGGAGTCCATTATTAAGGAGACAGTAACGGGACATTTGGATCATAATTTAATAGGACAAAGTCAGCATGGTTTTATGAAGGGGAAGTCATGTTTGACAAATTTGCTGGAGTTCTTTGAGGAAGTAACATACAGGGTGAATAAAGGGGAACCAGTGGATGTGGTGTATTTAGACTTCCAAAAGGCATTTGACAAGGTGCCACACAAAAGATTATTGCTTAAGATAAAAAATCACGGGATTGGGGGTAATATTCTGGCACGGATAGAGGATTGGCTATCTAACAGAAGGCAGAGAGTTGGGATAAATGGTTCATTCTCAGACTGGCAATCAGTAACTAGTGGTGTTCCGCAGGGGTCAGTGCTGGGTCCCCAACTCTTTACAATCTATATTAATGATTTGGAGGAGGGGACCGAGTGGAACATATCAAAGTTTGCAGATGATACTAAGATGGGAGGGAAAGTAGTGAGTGAGGAGGACATAAAAAATCTGCAAGGGGACATAGACAGGCTAAGTAAGTGGGCAGAGATTTGGCAGATGGAATACAATACTGGAAAGTGTGAGGTTATGCACTTTGGCAGGAAAAATAGTAGAGCAAGTTATTATCTTAATGGCAAGAAACTGGAAAGTACTGAAGTACAAAGGGATCTGGGGGTCCTGGTGCACGAAACTCAAAAGGTTAGTATGCAGGTGCAGCAAGTGATTAAGAATGCCAATGGAATGTTGGCTTTCATTGCTAGGGGGATAGAATATAAAAATAGGGAGGTATTGCTTCAGTTGTACAAGGTATTGGTGAGACCGCACCTGGAATACTGCATACAGTTTTGGTGTCCATACTTAAGAAAAGACATCCTTGCTCTCGAGGCAGTGCAAAAAAGGTTCACTCGGTTAATCCCGGGGATGAGGGGATGGACATATGAGGAGAGGTTGGGTAGATTGGGACTCTACTCATTGGAGTTCAGAAGAATGAGAGGCGATCTTATTGAAACATATAAGATTGTGAAGGGGTTGGATCGGGTGGATGCGGGGAGGATGTTCCCGATGATGGGTGAAACTAGAACTAGGGGGCATAGTCTTGGAATAAGGGGCTGCTCTTTCAAAACTGAGATGAGAAGGAACTACTTCACTCAGACGGTAGTAGGTCTGTGGAATATGCTGCCCCAAAAAGCTGTAGAAGCTACATCATTACAGAAATTTAAAACAGAAATAGACAGTTTCCTAGAAGTAAAGGGAATTAAGGGTTACGGGGAGCGGGCAGGAATTTGGACGTGTCTAGGTTCGGATCGGTCATGGCCCTGTGGGTAGTGGAGCGGGCCCAGGGGCTGTGTAGCCTGATCCTGCTCCTATTTCGTGTGTCCAATTCTGTTAGGTTCAGGAGATGGTTCTGTGATAGTAGATTGGCGGTTAGGATCAGATCAGCCATGATCTTATTGAATGGCGGAGCAGGCTCGAGGGGCCAATTGGCCTACTCCTGCTCCTATTTCTTATGTATAATCACTGGATAATTTTCAACCATTAAATTAGTCACTTTCTCAAAGATTATATTGTTGATTTGTGAGTCATGATCCATTGTCACTAAAACAATGCTAATTATTCTCTATAACCTCCAAGTTATTAATGAACAGTGACATTAAGCATTTTCCTGTGCCAAATTTAGAATAACAGATGTCTAATTCCTCGATTTTTGTATCTCATTCCTATTTTGAATTAGAATGATATTAGACAGTAACTCATTAGTCCCCAGGTACAGCCACTATAAATATCCACAGAGCCTTGCCTGCTTCCTCACTCATTTAAAGATTCTAGAGTGTAAAGGATTTCCTCAACCAATTTAACTGGATATGGAATTTATCCAGGTTTTTTTTTTTTTAAGACTGATAAGAATTAGATTAATGTATCCATCCTTTGTTGGTCTCTTTCCCCCTCTGCAATAATACATAGGATTACATAGGATATACAGCAAAGAAACAGGCCCTTCGGCCAAACCAGTCCATGTCGGCGTTTATGCTCCACTCGAGCCTCCTCCCGTCTTTCCTCATCTAAATCTAGCAGTGTAACCCTCTATTCCCTTCTCCCTCATATGCTTGCCCAGCCTCCCCTTAAATGCATCTATACTATTCGCTTCAACCACTCCCTGTGGTAGCGAGTTCCACATTCTCACCACTCTCTGGGTAAAGAAATTGCTTCTGAATTCCTTATTGGATTTCTTGGTGACTATCTTATATTGATGGCCTCTAGTTATGCTCTTCCCCACAAGTGGAAACATTCCGAAAATTAGACGTAATACGGGAGATTACGCACTGTGTACTCTCGCGTATTAGGTCCCGAAGTGCCGGTTTCCTGCATGCACTGCGCATGTGCGGGAAACCGGCACTTCGGGTATGGCAAAGGGGGCGGTTCCTAAGTGAACCGCATGCGCGCTACAGGTTGCGCGCACGCAGCACACTTAGTTTTTTTTTTCAGGTTTGAACGTGCAGGTAAGTGTTGAAGATTTTACACATGAAGAAAGCAGGCGTAAGACCCCCTTTTAACAAGGTAAGTAGTTAATTAAGTATTTAAAAAAATTTTCAACAGGTTTATCTTTTTTTAGAGACTTTAAAGAAAGGTAAGTTTATTTTTATAACTTTTAAAAAGAATTTAAATTTTTTCAAAAATTTAATTTTTTTTTAAAGTGGTTAATTTATTTAACTATAGTTATTTTATTAATGTGATGGCTTTTTTCAAAAATTTAATTGAGGTTTAGCTGTTCTTTTGGGGGCTTGTTGTATTCATAGTTTTGACAGCTCTTCCTGTCAAAACTATGAATGAAAGATGGTGTGCTGCCATTGGCTCTAACTGGCCCACATGATCCCAGAGGTAGCATCGAACTAACTGCACCTCTGGGACACGCACACACTGCGCGCCGGCACCAGGGAGAGGCCTAGGAACTGAAGTTCGTGTGGGCCAAAACCATAAAGGTAGGCGTGGAGTGCGATATCGCGGGGGATCCTTACCCCCGCGGCAACCATCAAAGTCCAATTTCTGGGCCATTCTCTCTGTGTCCACTCTATCAAAACCTTTCATAATTTTAAAGACCTCTATTAGGTCACCCCTCAGCCTTTTTTCAAGAGAAAAGAGACCCAGCCTGTTCATCCTTTCCTGATATGTATACCCTCACATTTCTGGTATCATCTTTGTAAATCTTCTCTGCACCCTCTCCAGTGCCTCTATATCCATTTTATAATACGGCAACCAGAACTGCACGCAGTACTCTAAGTGTGGTCTAACCAAGGTTTGATACAGGTTTAATATAACTTCCCTACTTTTCAATTCTATCCCTCTAGAAATAAACCCTAGCGCTTGATTTGCTTTTTTTATGGCCTTGCTAACCTGTGTCGCAACTTTTTGATTTGTATATTAGTACCATCATATTCCTTGAAAGAGCAATCTGATCTACAATATTCTATGTTTTCATAGCTTCGAAAACCCCTCTCTGGATCCTCTTGCTGCTACCCACTATTGGCCTTTCATTTGTTCTCTTATCCCATCTAAAACTCATTTGTTTTTCGTCCACTGATTTGTACAGCTCAAAACAGTCTGCAGTACATTTCAATTTTTCATATATTTTCAAAGGATTTATTTTAGTATTTAAGTTGTTTATTGACCTCCTTATTGTGATATTTATCTTCTTCTTCTGTTTTTGTTCTTTTTTCATAGGGGTATATTTCCTTTCCACCATCCCTTAAAGTAATGTTAACATTTTTAACTTGTTTTCTAGTTCTACTTCTCACTTTAATATCCCATAGAAGTCTTTTCATTATCCAGGTTACTATTAATTTCTTAGAGCTGTTAAATAATAAATACAAGCTCCACCTAAATACTCTGCTCCACAAGTGTAAGAAGCAGTCCTTTATTAACTTTATTACTGGTACATCACAGTGTCAACTGTGGCTCAGTGGGTAGCACACTCGCTTCTGAGTCATAAAGGGACTTGAGTACATAAAGCTAGACTGACACTCCAGTGCAGTGCTGAGGCATGCTGCACTGTCGGAGGTGCCGTCTTTCAGATGAGATGTTAAACCGAGGCCCCGTCTGTTCTCTCAGGTGGACGTAAAACATCCCATGGCACTATTTCGAACTATCCTTCAACCAACATAACAAAAAACAGGCCAGGCAGCATCTGTGGAGAGAGAAATATAGAGGAAAAAACAAGTCAGCCTGGAAGGCAGAGCAAATATGTAACGGCACAAAGGAGTATGGCAAGGCTGGATGGCATTTATTTTAATGCAAGGAGTCTTGCGAGTAAAGCAGATGAATTGAAGGTGTTGATGAACACATGGGAGTATGATATTGTTGCTATCACAGAGACATGGTTGAGGGAGGGGCAGGACTGGCAGCTCAATATTCCGGGGTATAGAATCTTCAGGCAAGACAGAGGGGGGTGTAAAAGAGGGGGTGTAGCAATATTAATCAAGGAGTCAATTACTGCTGTAAGGAGGGATGATATCTTAGCAGGTTCCTCTAATGAGGCCATATGGGTAGAACTTAAAAACAAAAAGGGGGCAAGCACTTTGCTGGGAGTGTACTATAGGCCCCCAAACAGTCAGGGGGAGATAGAGGAACAGATATGTAGGCAAATCTCAGAGAAGTGTAGAAATAATAGGGTAATAATAGTAGGTGATTTCAACTTCCCCAATATTAACTGGGATAGTCAGAGTGTGAAAGGCTTAGAGGGTGCGGAATTCTTAAAGTGCATCCAGGAGACCTTTTTGAGCCAGCATGTAGAAAGTCCTACGAGAGGGGGCGGTACTGGACCTAATTCTAGGGAATGTAGCCGGGAAAGTGGTAGAAGTGTTAGTAGGAGAGCATTTTGGTGACGGTGACCATAATTCAGTGAGATTTAAGGTAGTCATGGAAAAGGACAAAGATGGACCGGAGATAAAGGTTCTAAATTGGGGGAAGGCCGATTTTAATATGATACGGCAGGATCTGGCCAAAGTGGACTGGGATCAGCTACTTGTAGGAAAATCCACATCAGAGCAGTGGGAGTCTTTCAGAAAGGAAATAGAGAGAGTACAACGGCAACATGTTCCCGTAAAGGTCAAGGGTGGGACCAACAAGCCCAGGGAACCCTGGATGTCAAGGGATATACGAGATGGATTAGGAAAAAAAGGGAGGCTTTTGGCAGATACAAAGGACTAAAAACAGTGGAAGCCCTAGAGGAGTATAGAAAGTGCAGGGGAGTACTTAAAAAAAAAGAAATTAGGAGAGCGAAGAGGGGGCATGAAATAACACTGGCGGGCAAAATAAAGGAAAATCCCAAGGTGTTTTATAAGTATATTAAGGGCAAGAGGATAACCAGGGAAAGAGTAGGGCCCATTAGGGACCAAAGTGGCAATCTGTGTGTCGAGCCAGAAGATGTAGGTGGGGTTTGAAATGAATATTTTGCATCTGTGTTCACTATGGAGAAGGACGATGTAGGCATAGAAATCAGGCAGGGGGATTGTGATATACTTGAACAAATTAGTATTGAGAGGGAGGAGGTACTAGCGGTTTTAGCAGGCTTAAAAGTGGATAAATCCCCAGGCCCAGACGAGATGTATCCCAGGCTGCTGTGTGAGGCAAGGGAGGAGATTGCAGGGGCTCTGACACACATTTTCAGAACCTCTCTGGCCAAAGGGGAGGTCATGATGCGGAGATGCCGGTGTTGGACTGGGGTGGACAAAATTGAGAGGTCGCACAACACCAGGTTATAGTCCAACAGTTTTATTTTAAATCACAAGCTTTCGGAGTTAAAACTCCTTCGTCGGGTGAAGTGAGGAGATACAGAATCGTCAAAGCATATATAGATAGAGAACAATGCACGTGTAACTTACAATTGCAGACAACTGAATTCAATCATCCTGATTGTTTATCTGCCGAGGTGTGATAAAGTTAATCAGGTCAGCCAGGAAGGTACCACATCAAGATACAACTGAGACAATGAGGTGGAATCGCATGGGGTCTAACGTGTCAAAAGCTGCCGTCTGTATGTAAAACGATTAACTTTAAAATTTTTACTTTTTTACTGGGAATCACATCTGTGAACAAGCCAACGACGACTCGAGTCCGGATCACGTCATGTATCGTGACATAAACCCAAGATCCCGATTGAGACCGTCTTCATGAGTGCGGAACTTGGCTATCAGTTTCTGCTCGATGATTTTGCGTTGTCGTGTTTTCCTAAGGCCGCCTTGGAGAACGCTTACCCGCAGATCCGAGGCTGAATGTCCTTGACTGCTGAAGTGTTCCCCGACTGGGAGGTAACAATCCTGACACTGAGACAACGTATGAACGAGCACCGCGCAACAATCGCCAGGCAGGATTGTTACCTCCCAGTCGGGGAACACTTCAGCAGTCAAGGACATTCAGCCTCGGATCTGCGGGTAAGCGTTCTCCAAGGCGGCCTTAGGAAAACACGACAACGCAAAATCATCGAGCAGAAACTGATAGCCAAGTTCCGCACTCATGAAGACGGTCTCAATCGGGATCTTGGGTTTATGTCACGATACATGACGTGATCCGGACTCGAGTCGTCGTTGGCTTGTTCACAGATGTGATTCCCAGTAAAAAAGTAAAAATTTTAAAGTTAATCGTTTTACATACAGACGGCAGCTTTTGACACGTTAGACCCCATGCGATTCCACCTCATTGTCTCAGTTGTATCTTGATGTGGTACCTTCCTGGCTGACCTGATTGTTTATCTGCCGAGGTGTGATAAAGTTAATCAGGATGATTGAATTCAGTTGTCTGCAATTGTAAGTTACACATGCATTGTTCTCTATCTATATATGCTTTGACGATTCTGTATCTCCTCACTTCACCCGACGAAGGAGTTTTAACTCCGAAAGCTTGTGATTTAAAATAAAACTGTTGGACTATAACCTGGTGTTGTGCGACCTCTCAAAGGGGAGGTGCCAGAGGACTGGATAACAGCTAACGTCATACCATTATTCAAGAAGGGTAGTAGGGATAAACCAGGGAATTACAGGCCAGTGAGCCTAACATCAGTGGTAGGGAAATTATTGGAAAAAATTCTGAGGGACAGAATTAGTCTCCACTTGGAGAGGCAAGGATTAATCAACGATAGTCAGCATGGCTTTGTCAAGGGGAGATCATGTCTGACCAATTTAATTGAATTTTTTGAGGGGGTGACTAGGTGTGTGGATGAGGGTAGTGCAGTTGATGTAGTCTACATGGACTTCAGTAAGGCTTTTGACAAAGTCCCGCATGGAAGACTGGTCAAGAAGATAAAAGCCCATGGGATCCAGGGCAACTTGGCACATTGGATCCAAAATTGGCTTAGTGGCAGGAGGCAGAGGGTGATGGTCGAAGGTTGTTTTTGTGACTGGAAGCCTGTGTCCAGTGGTGTACCGCAGGGATCGGTGCTGGGTCCTTTGCTGTTTGTAGTGTACATTAATGATTTAGATATGAATGTAGGAGGTATTATCAGTAAGTTCGCAGATGACACGGAAATTGGTGGAGTGGTAAATAGCGAGGAGGGAAGCCTCCGGCTACAGGACGATATAGATGGGTTGGTCAGATGGGCAGAACAGTGGCAAATGGAATTTAACCCTGAAAAGTGTGAGGTGATGCATTTTGGGAGGACTAACAAGGCAAGGGAATATACAATGCATGGTAGGACCCTAGGAAGGACAGAGGATCAGAGGGACCTTGGCGTGCATGTACATAGATCCCTGAAGGCAGCAGGACAGGTAGATAAGGTGGTTAAAAAGGCATATGGGATACTTGCCTTCATTAGCCGAGGCATAGAATATAAGAGCAGGGAGGTTATGATGGAGCTGTACAAAACGCTAGTTCGGCCACAGCTGGAATACTGTGTGCAGTTCTGGTCGCCACACTATAGGAAGGATGTGATTTGCATTGGAGAGGGTGCAGAGGAGATTCACCAGGATGTTACCTGGGCTGCAGCGCTTCAGCTATGAAGAGAGACTGGACAGGCTGGGGTTGTTTTCCTTAGAGCAGAGAAGGCTGAGGGGGGACCTGATTGAGGTGTACAAAATTATGAGGGGCATAGATAGGGTAGATAGAAAGGAACTTTTCCCCTTAGTAGAGGGGTCAATAACCAGGTGGCATAGTTTCAAGGTAAGGGGCAGGAGGCTTAGAGGGGATTTGAGGAAAAACTTTTTTACCCAGAGGGTGGTTGGAATCTGGAACTCACTGCCTGAAAGGGTGGTAGAGGCAGGAACCCTCACAACATTCGAGAAGCATTTAGATGAGCACTTGAAACGCCATAGCATACAAGGCTACGGACCAAGTGCTGGAAAATGGGATTAAAATAGACAGGGCTTGATGGCCGGCGCGGACATGATGGGCCGATGGGCCTCTTTCTGTGCTGTATAACTCTATGACTCTATAAACAGAGTTAACATTTCAGGTCTTCGACCTTCGACCTGAAACGTTAACTCTGTTTCTCTCTCCACAGATGCTGCGTGGCCTGCTGAGTTTTTCCAGCGTTTTCTGTTGTTTCGGATTTCCAGCATCCGCAGTATTTTGCTATGATGACAAAAAACAGATTATCTGGTCATTATCACATTGCTGTTTGTGGGCCCTTGCTGTGTGCTGCCACGTTTCCCACATTACAACTCCATTTCAAAAGTATTTAATTGACTGCAAAGCGCTTTGAGACGTCCGGTGGTCGTGAAAGGCACTATATAAATGCAAGTTTTTCTTCTTTCTTTCTCCCTTTGGCCTTTTCTGATTTGTCCACTTCATTTGCAAGATACTGAAATTCTTTATAATTATGATGTGGAGATGCCGGTGTTGGACTGGGGTGGACAAATGTGAAAAGTCGCACAACACCAGGTTATAGTCCAACAGGTTTATTTGAAATCACAAGCTTTCGGAGCGCTGCTCCTTCGTCAGGTGAAGTGAAGAGATACATATAGGCACAGCATATATAGTCAGAGAACACAGCCAGATGATTACAGTTTTTTGTTTTCCATACAGACCCCAGCATCTGCCACATTGGCCCGTGCGTACTCTCGCGTATTCTGTCTCCAATTGCCGGTTTTCTGCATGCACTGCGCATGCGCTGAAAACCGGCACTTGGTGAATGGAAAAGGGGGCGGTTCCTAAGTGAACCGCGTGCGCGCTACAGGCTGCGCGCATGCAGTGCACTTAGTGGTTTCAACGCGCAGGTAAGTACGGAAGATTTTACACACAAAAAAAGGAGGAGTAAGACCCACTTTTAACAAGGTAAGTAGTGAATTAAGTATTATTTTGAATTTTTTTTAACAGGTATATCTTTTTTAGAGACTTTAAAGACAGGTAAGTTTATTTTTATAACTTTTTAAAAGATTTAAAAAAATTTCAAAAATTTAATTTTTTATTTAAAATGGTTAATTTATTTAACTATACTTATTTTATTAATGTGATGGGTTTTTTTTAAATTTAATTGAGGTTTAGCTGTTCTTTTGGGGGGCTATAGTATTCATAGCTTTCACAGCACTTATGTGAAAGTTATGAATGGAAGATGGTGTGCTGCCATTGGCTCTAACTGAGATACGTGATCCCACAGCTCGCACGAATTAACTGCGCCTGTGGGATACGCAAGCCCAGCACAGCAGCTGTCCAGAACATCAAGTTCGTGCGAGCTGAAACTGAAAAAGCCAACGCGCAGTGAGAGATCGCGGGGAAGCCTTACCCTCGCACGAAGGCTTCCTCACGAATTTTTGGGCCATTGTCTTTGATGTAATGTTTTGCTGACTGACCTGTTTGGACACCATCCACACCTTTGATTGCCGTGATTATCTCTGCCGAGGTGTGATAAAGGGCAGTTGGAAAGATTAACTGTAATCATCTGGCTGTGTTCTCTGACTATATATGCTGTGCCTATATGTATCTCTTCACTTCACCTGACGAAGGAGCAGCGCTCCGAAAGCTTGTGATTTCAAATAAAACTGTTGGACTATAACCTGGTGTTGTGCGACTTCTTTATAATTAGGTCTTAATTGCCCACAGCCTTTTACATTTAAGCAGCTCACTAGCTACTTGTCCATGTTGAAATGCTCAGTTGAATCTTACTGGGTTCTTAGTATAAGTCATCACTAAGTTGCATCAAATGAATTGCGACTCATTCCAGTGCATTTTAGTTTATCACAGCTGTTGCTGTTCGTGATACCAAGATAGTCACCAGTGTCTATAATTTAAAATTTGCACTTAAAAGGTGCAATTCCTGTCTACAAAACCTTACTTCTGGTTGTCAAATTCTTGTCACAATTTTTGTGTGAATTATCTCTCAATACATATTCCTGTGTCTGCATTTATAGTGGAAACTGCCTATGTCAGCTAGCCAGACAGCAATTATCAAAATGTAATTATACCCTCCTGGCAGGGGTGGCGCTGTAGCACCTTAATTTTGCATCTCCCAGCTCCTCCGGCTGTGTACTGGACAGTAACATCTATGCTCCAATGAACTCCACTTCTCTACTTCCCAAACTGCTGTAAGTTTTGGTATTTAATTCTAAATAATATTCTGAAACTCATACAGAATGTGTAACTTTAGAATGGGGACTGAATTAGATCCATGTGCCCTGCTCCAGCTGTCCCCCGCCATCCAACTCTGTTTGATATGAAGATTGCGCCCAAGTCTTGACTCCCCGTGTGCAACAGCACAAGACATTGACTAGAAACCAATATTTTTGCCGATTGCAGAATGAAACTGCATTAGAAGGCACATGTTTTGGTTTTTTCATTCCTCTTGGCATGTGTTCTGGAAATCGTTTCCTTCCAATAGGTCATTTCTCCTTTGGTTAAATAAATTGGCAAAATATTGGAGTAAAAGGGGTGAGGGGGGTAGTCAGAGAAACAAAAGTGTGAACTAAGTCATTACTGACACTTTCTAAATTTTATAGGGTAAATTTGTTGTGCTAAGGGAAGGAGTAATAAATTAATCTTGTTTATTGGATCTCATTTTTACTTACTAATAAAGTTAATAGGCTTATCATTGGAAGTCAAAAAAATCTTGCCGTATGAAACTTGCATGATAAACTGAAAAGAAGAGCCTCTATTTCGTGGTTCAGTGAGTAATATATTGTGTGTGTGCTTTCATTTCATATTCAGCAGCTTTTTAGAAAAGATGTCAAACTTAATCAGATTGCTGTGATCATAAAACATCCTCCATGGCAACAATTAGATGACTGTGGATATGGGTAGAATTAAAATCCGTTTCTCATAACTGAGAGAAACTTCGCCATGCTTTTAATGATTAAACAAAAAAGCAATCCCGAACTGTGTAAAACATGTCTCCCTGTTAATAAACAGCTGAAGAAAATACCATGTCCTTTTTATTATTTTACTACTGCAGTCCTGAAACAATTAGTTTGGATTAAATGGGTTGTTCCAGTCATCTCTGAGCCATAATAAATTTTCTTTTTACATGAGCTTGTTCAGAACCTTGTGGGTGAGTGTGCTGTTGGCTGCGTGTTCTCGCTATTCATCACTTAATTTTCTTGTTCTAATAGAATACACAAAGATGGCCGAGGCTCTAGACAGGTGTTTTAACAAGTCAATGTTGAAACACTTCCCTGCAGAAGATGCTGACAGTGATGAAGAGTTTAATCTACGTTGGGAAGATAGGGAAAAGAAAGACCGGAGACGAAGCAAATCAAACCGCTTTGGAAAAGAAACCACTGAAACTTTAAATAAAACTACTGATGAATCTCTCAGAAGACAGCAGCAACAGATAAATGGCGAAGTGCACAGTGCTGGAGCGGAGATGAATAATGACCAATTGCAGCATGTGCCTCCTTTAAGGACACTGGGACTAGTAAATGGACAGAGTTTCCCTCTTGCACCACCCTACAAGGGAATGTCATGTGCTGAATCACCGCGCCAGATGTATCATCTCCAAGGCCAACAAGTAAGATGTCATTCTTTTCCCTTTCATATACGGTTTGTTTGTGTGTACGCATGTGGAATCTGTATGTCTGTTGGGGCTAGAATATTGTTTCAGCCCTCAGTGTTGGTAATTAAGTACTCACTGATTTCTTCCCCACCCTTTGGTTTTCTGCTCTCCTTTCCTAAAGGCTCTGGTACAATTCCATGGGAGCCAGCTGACCTGCATCACCTTATCCAAGTGGCCATTCTTCATTTATGGGCCTAGGCAGTTAGTGTTAGTAGTCTATTCAACCATAGAGCCACACAGCAAAGCTCAGTCATATTCTCGCCTGACATCCACCTGCCCAATGTCCAATACAAGTCACAGTTAGCAGTCGGGAGTGAAAATCTTAGCTTTTTTTAACCCCGCCCCCCCCCCCCCCCCCCCGGTCCAGAGATGCTGAGGCCAATTGTAGCAGCCCCGGGAATTTGTTTTGACAAGTACTGAATGAACTTTCAAAGTTCTTATGTGTAAGGGGACTTGAACTACAGTAACATTCATTATTGCTGCTCCTTGTTTAGTTTTTTTTTACTGTGACCAAGGACATAAGCTTGGATGAGAATCTCAAACGTATGATTGAATGCAGTGCAGTCCTGTGAGAAAGGTAGTTTCACTGTTGTTGACTGGCCTCAGCACTGTTGCAACGCTTTCCAATCAAACAAATATTGTAACTACAGTTGGTTTCTTCTATGAATACAAGCATTTCATCATTTGGCTACAGAATTAAACGGGGTCTAGTTTCTGATCTTATAACATCTATCATTAACTTTACAAAGTGGAAACACAAGACAGAAAAAACAGCAAATAAGCACCGTTCTAATTATTTTAAATGCTGAAAAATATTAACCTAGAAATTACTGTTGGTGACATTAGCAGGCAAATGCTTAACAAACTCATGTGACATTCTTCTGCCTGTTATTTTAATGGGTGTGTTAATCAATTTATCTTACATGGGTTAACACCTCTACTAAAATAGCAGAGAGGAATTTCAAGTTAGGCATTTGTATCGCCAGTAATTTCCAGCTGATTGCATTTTAAAAGAAACAAGTAACTGCAGGTGAGTCATGAATTTCTGCACACGAAGCAGAGTCTTCGAAGCCATAACACATTTACAACCCTGTGTAAAGCAGGAACTAGAACAAAAGAGCAATTCATGGCTTTGAAAGTGCTATAGAACTTGTACCCGAGTGCTACTTAGGCCAGTAATCACAAGTAGGCTTCATTTGAGTTGAGCAGTGACTAGGTTAACACTGTTGCTAGGTGAGAAGAAGTCTAGCAGCTCGTAGAATAAGGAGGGAGAAGGTATGACTCGTTTAAAATAAGATAAAAGGGTGCCTGCTTTACCTCAGTGATAGCATTCTTGCCTCTGAGTCAGAAGGTTGTGGGCTCAATCCCCACTTCAGGAGACATATATAACCTAGGCTGACATTTCAGTGCAGTACTGAGGGAGTGCTGCACTGTCGGAGGTGCCAAGTTTCCGATAAGACATTGAACCAAAACCATGTCTACCGTCTCAGGTGGATGTCTCCACCCCGCCTCAGACCACCTGCTGCTGAAATCCTCATTCATGCCTTTGTTACCTCCAGACCTGACTGTTCCAATACTCTCCTGGCCGGCCTCCCACCTACCACCCTCTGTAAACTTGAGGTGATCCAAAACTCTGCTGCCCATATCCTAACTCAAACCAAGTCCTGCTCACCCATCACCCCTGTGCTCGATGACCTACATTGACACCCGGTCCGGCAATGCCTCAATTTTAAAATTGCCATCCTAGTGTTCAAATCACTCCATGATGTTGCCCCTCCCTATCTCTGTAACCTCCTCCAGCCCTACAACCCTCTGAGATATTTGTGCTCCTCCAATTCTGGTCTCTTGCGCATTCCCGATTTCCTTCACTCTACCATTGATATCTGTACCTTCAGCTGCCTAGGCCCTAAGCTCTAGAATTCCCTCCCGAAACCCCTCCGCCTCTCTCTTTAAGTCGATCCTTAAAACCTAGCTCTTTGACCAAGCTTTTGGTCACCTGTCCCAATATCTCTGTGGCTCGGTGTCAAATTTAGTCTGAAAACGCACCTATGAAGCTTTGGGACGTTTTACTATGTTAAAGGTGCTTTATAAATGCATGTTATTATTGTAAGAGATTCCATGGCAGTATTTGAACAAGAGCAGGGGAGTTCTCCTGTTGTCCTGACAACATTTATCCCTCAACCAACATCACTAAAACAAATTATATGATTTATCTCCTCACTGTTTGTGGGACTTTGCTATGTGTAAATTGGCTGCGCGTTTCCCTACAATACAACAGTGACTACACCTCACCATACTTCGTTAGCTGCAAGGTGCTTTGGGATGTGCCGAGGTTATGAAGGTGCAATATAATTGTAAATTCCTCCCTTCCTACCATTCAGGATGGTAGCCCACCAATTGAAATGTTTTCTTCATCTAGAGACCGCCAGTGCCATGTATGTTTGGATCTCGGCCTACTGTAGAGTCCCAGTATCGATATTGTTCCCCACGAGAACCACGGCTTGCAGATCAAGTACGGCAGCAATTACATCATCAATTTATAATGCAGGTAACTTTCAAAGAGCTTTGTTCTATAGTATGTGATCTTCTATGTTGACCTCCATTAGAAAGAGATACAAGTATTTGTAGTTGTGCAGCAGAAGGTGAAGGACACAGGCCATTCCTTAAAGCAAACTACTTGGTTAAAATCTGAGTTTGATGGCTTTTAAGCCGCCTTCTGGGTAAGCAGGTGTTGCAAATAATGGCACAAAAAGTAAGGAAAAGCTTGTGGTTTCAGGCTATCTACAGAGCAACTTCCAGAGGTGGCAATTATGGAAAATTGACCCAACCAAACTTCAAACAGTACTTGGTGTAAAATCTCAATGGTCCATCACCATAATGACTATCGCTAAACTAAGTTGCTCAGTAGGCAGGTAGAATTTTATATTAACGATGTTTGTCAGGGATTTATTTCTTACAAATGAAACATCCAGGACATGAAAAGAACTTTCAGTCGGGGGACAATTTCCACAGCCAAAACAACAGTAAGATTTTGCTTTCAATTGTTCTTGGCAAATATACATTTGTATATTTGTCACGGGTGGTGACACAAAAGGATGGTACATGCATGCTTTTGCTATGTTTATGCCACTGAAAACAATATGTGGAAGATAATGGGTAATGATTTGTTCCCACATCACTGCAACACATATCTGAAACACATATTTGATGACCAGTTGAGTTGGAGTATATTAAAAGGCTGTACTGCAACTAAGAGGTTTAGGTAGCCTTTTGAAATGCGAGAATGAAACCCAAACTGCTGCTGAATGCTAACCTCCACACTTTTAAATTGTGTCTGAAAATCTACCAGTGTAACTTGCACCAAAGTCCATACGGTTAGAGTCTTCTGATTATTTTATTTATTTTTGTTTTGCTCTGAAATTTGAATTATCCAACAATTTGAATTTAGCAATATAAGTACCAAAGCAGAGTGGGGAATTAGTGTTTAAAAACCCAATTATCAGATAATTTGAATTAAGAGACTTTTAAGTAAGAGGAGTGGACTGTACTCTGTAATTGGTAGGGTGCTGTAAAATCCAGTACAGCTGTGGAGTCAGAAACATACAGTATTAGCTATAACTGAAGCTTTGGAAGTCTTGCCTTTCTGTCATAGTTACCTATGCACCTATACGCACCTCTGATCCATCTCCAAAGTAGGTGTTTCCCATGATGCCACTCACTTGAGGGTAGTCAAAAGCAGGCCTTGCACCTGTTGCAAGCTCCTGAGGGCTCTCCTGCTCCTGAGCTACTGTTATCCCTCCTTGCTGGCTCTTGAGGAGCACACAAGCACCCCCACCCCAAGCACCCATGTCTTCATCCCCGCTCATGCCTTGGAAAATAAATATACCCGCATTCTGAACCGTGACTTGGGAACCGACTTACTAAGGTAGTAAGTACTTGAAACAACTTAGTCGCTTCCCAGGTCACAGCCAGAAACACAGCTATAGGTTTTTCCTAAGGGGAAGAATTCCTGGTGATGCTGTCCTAGTTATTTAAATTGCTTAAAACCGCTTTGTTGGGAAAGCACTATTGAAAGACCGGGGGGTTGTGGCGGGCAGAGGGGGCTGGGGGTGGTGTGGAGGGAATCAATGGAGGTGCACAGCCCTCATTTTACTTGACCAAATAACAAGAAAACTCTCTCGGCCATATTTAACTTATAGCAATGAGAGATTCAGATCTTAATGGGCAGTGCCTACTTAAACATAGCTCCACCTTAGCAGTAGAATAACACATGCTGCATTACATAATATAATAAGTACTCTTGTCTTTATAAAATAGTGTTTCATCTGATATTGTGAGCAATGGCACAGAAAATCCACTAGTAATGCATTAAATGAATAAAAATTGGTAAGATAGCATGTGTTTCCTGTCGCTCACACTTGAGTCCATACGCTCTGGTGTCACATTTTTTATTTGTCTCAGACTTTGTATTTGTAAAAGGAACAAATCAGGAATGATCTAGGAGAATTGCCATTTTTTTTCCCCAAAGAGCAGAAACTGAACCAGTCCAATCACACACAATATTTTTCCAAATGTTGCTCCTCAGCCAACCCATTATTCACAGATAAAAACGTTGAAAATAATGTTTTTAACATAAAGACACTTAAAATAAAATGTTTCACCATGAACTGATTGATTGTTGCCTGTAAAACTATCTTGTGTTTTTAAATATCTTCATTATGTAGAGTTTTTTTTACTTGGAAGCCTCAGCCTCTCTGGAAAAACCTAGGGTTTGAGCTGAAATTCACCCCAGAGATATTACTGTCCGCTGAAAAGAGATTAAAAACTACACAATGTTGTTACAATTCCCAAAATGTTGCAGTCTCAGCATGTGCACTGTAGAGAATCTATCGACACAAATCAGTATGATTCTCAGCTAATCGTGCAACAACTTGGAAGAATGTCTTTACTCAGTCTATAATGGTAATTGAGTCTGTTTTTCCAAATGATTTTTTAAAAGAAAGTGTGTGAACATCTTAAGTTTTTTTTTGAATTTTGACAGAGATACTATTTACAAGTGCTTAGTTTTACTTCAGAGAAAGGTTTCTGAGACAGGTCAGGTTAACAGCTAAACATCACAACAATAATCCAGATTCCAGACTATCCACGAGCAACATCACAGGAGTCTATGTTAAAAAGGTTAATTTGAAAAACAAATGTCTAATTTTGAGATACAGAAATAGTAAAAAAATATATTTTTTGTTCTAATTACAGCATCAGGTGACTGTGAATGACCATCAAGGGCCCCGGATGGTGGGACCTGACAATAAACCAACTTATGCCGGGCCAGTACATGGGCCTTCTCTCGGCCCTAGACCCCCATCCGTGCCACCTGGAACAGTGAGTGCTCCACCTCAGGAAGGAAGTATGTACCCAAGCCAACCATTTCAGCCAGGATATACAGCACACCGCCTGGAGGGGCCAGTTCATCGGCCAAACTCTGATTTTCAGGCGAGGCATATGTACAACCCATATGGTCATCCGAATGGACCACGTCGTGGACCTCGTCATGTGTGGAATGGCAACAACGATGGTTCAATTGAAAGACCTATAGGACCTGCTGACAAAAATCCACTGGTTGGTCCGGGCCAGTCCCCACAGTCACAGCATCACCCATTTCCCCAAATGGTGGACCCCAATCTAATGAGACCATCTGTGCCACTCAATCACTGGCCAGATCAGCCAGGTCGTCTACCTCATAATGGGCCTCCAGGCTATCCGAGACTTCCTATTTCACCTCAAACGCCTAATATACAGAGAATGCCTCCTCCTTTCCTGAGACCTCCACATCAAGGACTCCACATTGATTCTATGCTGTCTAGTCCAGAGATGATTGCAATGCAGCAACTTTCTGCCCCTGTCTGTCCACCAGGGCATTCTTCACCATATCTTTCTGGCCCTCATGCACCAGCACCACAACAGCAGCATGCTGGAGCCCGGCAGCATATCGCTAGCATGCAACCTCACAAACAAGCATTGGAGGGCAGTGCTGATTCATTGGGAACATCACAGGATACTGAGCTGCCAGAAAATATTGAAGAAACTCAAGGTAACTACTTGCATGTCGAAAGCTGAAGTCCAGAAGGCCAACCCTAGATTTTGTAAAATACATTTTTAATGGCATTTATGGTAGAAGTTAAATGTATATTGATTGGTTCCTCCCAGTCACACTCCTCCTTCCCGCACAAATGTTGTAAATTTATTTGTTTATTTCGCACATCGTTCCCCAAAGAAGAGTGAGACCAGGGTCAGTTGATGTGGGATGTGATCACCACTAGTTCACTTGGAAAGACTTGAGATTGAAAATCTAAATATGGTGATGTATGTTACTCAGTTTAATTTGTTTTTCCTTTAACAGAAGCGGTGTCAATCAAAAACACATCAACTGCAGGGGAGCAAAAACAGCAATACACAGATTCAGGAATCTCACCTCCAATTACCGAACAGACCGCACCGCAGCTCTCTGAAGGCAACACCAAACCGAATTTAGCCAATTTTACTGAACCAGGCACAAGTGAGAGTCAAAGTAATGGGTTGGGATCTATCAAAATTGAAGAGGAAGAAACGCAAAACATTAAATTGAAAGATATTAGCAGTCCAGTTGTAAAGACACAAAAAGAGCCAAACAAACAAATTCCAGATTCAAAAAAAGGGGCTGTAAAGAGCAGGGCAAAGAATAAGAAAATCGGCAGCAGAGTAGGCAGAGAGAAAAAAGTTAAAAATCAAAATGAAGCTGAGGTCAAGGGCCAGAATGATAACCTGGTCAACCAAAGTGTCTCCAACTCCATACATTACACTGAATCTTCAGATCAAGTGGCTTCCACTAGTTCGCTGAATACAAATGAGGATTCTGTGAAAAATACCAACACTTTAACACAAGGCAAACAGGGAAAAAATAATGGAACTAATCCTGGGATGATGGGAATGATGACGCACGCACAGTATGGACATAACCCAGACTACTCGGTTGCAGGTCAGTATGGTATGGCTCGTGGTTGTAGACCCTTTGGAAGAGGCATAGGTGGACCCCAGCCATTCGCGAACCGGCAGACTTTTCCTAATCCAAATTTTTCTCAGCAGTTGCCACCAGGGATCTACCCTGCATATCAGCACCAAGTCCAATGTTATCCATATCATGCTTCCCAGCAGCAAATTCAATCCCCCTACCACCAGTATCAACATCCTCATTATTACCCTTACCCTCAAGGACAAAGTTATTCTACGGAGGACTGGCCCCAGGCCCTATCACCCACAGGCCATCATCTCCAGCAATCTAGCCATTTGTTGGTACATAATGGGAATGGGAAAACAGCAGGGCCCGGCATCCCTTTGCAGGGTTCGGAGGGGTCATCTGACAGTCATACATCAGCAAATGCTATGCAGGAAGGGATGAATGGAAACTCTAAAGAAAACAAAGACACGAGCCAGGGGACCAGCAATATGTCACACCCTATAAAAGATGAAAAATTGGATAAAGAACAGGAAAGGCCTGAAAGTCCAAAGGAAATCCTGGATTTAGACAGTCATAATGCTGCTGCTAAAAGACAGAGTGCACAGCCTGTAAGTGGACTGATATACAGGGGACCTGGAATGCATCCAGGGATCCAAGGACCCCACGGTATTCTTTCACATTCATCTGTCTACACAGCTCAGCCTCCTGCTCTTTTTAACACGAACCCTCATGCAACTCAGCGACCTCCTCACTCTTTGTTGGGGACGACACGTCATCGTATCCCACCTCATCAGATAAATGGCCAGCCACAGGCCAGAATGCCTTTGTACAGTCGACCTGATGAAAGAATGGGTCAGTATCATAATATGATGATGCAGCAACAGGGAATTAGACCACCAGAAGATCCTTACAATATAAGAGGGTAAGACAAGTGACTTGCATGTTCTTTTTGATTTTGTAAATGTGGGATGTTTTTTTTTTTAAGGACTGAAATAAATGTAACAAGCATAGTCCCATTCAGTATGCAGTGCTCTCAATTTTTAAATTGGCTTCTTAAAAATATTCTCACCAAACATACAAATCCACTACATAACTGTTGGTCTTTTGCCTGGCCTACTGTAAATTTAAAAATGTAACAAGATGGGATTTTTGCAGTATCTTTCCCAAAGATGCAATAATATAAACTTCTTAAAAACAAGTCTGAGATGCTTGTATTAGATTAGACCGCTTTTAATAATACATATATGTATACAAATAAAGTATGCAAAAAAAATACTTGTTCAGTGCAAACGCAGCGTTTATCGCAGTGAGAGTTCTATTTTTTATAAAGTTCCCCTACAAAATTTGAAACAACTTTTGTTTTTAAAGGATCTCCAAGCAGTGTTAGACTTCATCTTGCCTACAAGATGAGATCTAAGCTTTGTATTTGCAATACCCTTATGCAGTGCCCCTCATGGGAGATGTAAGAAAATGGAGGTAACAAGGAATTATTAAAACAACACAAGGAGACCATATGCAGACTCAGTAACTGTTGAGTGAGATTATGTTGTATAGTGAAATGTTATAATGAGCTGTTAGATCTGCAATGAAAAGTTTAATTTTTTTTTAAGAGTCCAGCCACTTAGTGTAATTAAACAGCCCGGGGCTCCTAATTGAATGAAATTGTGAAGTTTAGCACCCTATTAAATCTAAATTGTGCTGGGGGAATTTTTACTACAAATTCATTTTGCCATTTAAAAAAGGTATTAAAACATTTTCTAATTGCTGTATTGAATAGTGATTTTAGCCCATTCATACTCTGAGAGGTGGTCTATTCATGTTGAAACTCTTAACTTAATATTGCTGTAGGCAGTTTCAAGATTTATGGCTCTGCGTAAAAAAAAAAAAAAAAATTGTTTTTTCTCCCCCACAAGCCTTTCATTAATGCTGCACTACACTTCAATTTAATACTTGTTAACCTGTACAAAACAAGCTTAGATTGGCAAAAGGTGTGCTTCACGCTAGATTTGGGCAGCTGGGTGAGGGGAGAGACAGAAGTCCTAGGACAGACCAGTATTATCACATTGGTGGGTCAAATTTCTGTGGCCTGTTTCTGTGCTATAACATTCTGATTCGAAGTGCCTCGATACTATGCTCCAGCATCATCCAAAGTGATGAGTTCAGAGCAGTAAACTTAGCAGTGCTGTGCTGCAGTAAGGGGGCAGCATTTTCTGAGGAGGACCTGGTTCTCTGCTGCAGGTCCGCAGTCACATTCCAAAATTGTCATGAGAGCAACACGAGCAGAGAACAGTGCATATGTGATATTGGAGTGCAAAGTTGATTGTAACTGGGAAAGATTATTCTTTTTAAAAATTCATATAATATCGTGATCGACATATATAGATCATGAAGAGCCTGTTCAGTCCTTAGTCTGTCCAGGGATGAGGGACTTCAGTTACGTGGATAGACTGGAGAAGCTGGGGTTGTTCTCCTTAGAGCAGAGAAGGTTGAGAGGAGATTTGATAGAGGTGTTCAAAATCATGAGGGATCCAGACAGAGTAGATAGAGAGAAACTGTTCCCATTGGCGGAAGGGTTGGGAAGCAGAGGACACAGATTTAAGGTGATTGACAGAAGAACCAAAGGCGACATGAGGAAAAACTTTTTTACGCAGGAAGTGGTTAGGATCTGGAATTCACTGCCGAAAAGGGTGGTGGAGGCAGACTCAATCGTGGCTTTCAAAAGGGAATTGGATAAGTACCTGAAGGAAAAATATTTGCAAGGCTATGGGGAAAGAGCGGGGGAGTGGGACTAGCTGAAGTGCTCTTGCAGAGAGCCGGCACGTGCTCGACGGGCCAAATGGCGGCCTCCTGTGCTGTAATCATTCTATGATTCTATGAAATAGATGGTCTCGTATAGAACAGCAGTTTGGCTGGTACATTTGCCTTTAGCATGCCTGAGCCAGTGAAGGGAAAATAAGCCACGACTCCAGTTCCTGATCGCCATCCAATGACCTCTGCTGGAAATAGCTCATGTCCAGATGTTGGATGAGCACAAGAGGAAGTTTGGTTGTGGCTTCCCTTCTCTTTCACTTCCCCGGCCCCACCTTTTCAAGTAACCTGCTGGCACTTGTTTAGGCTCACACATAAAGAATGGGCAATTGGACGAGGTACAAGAAGGCTACCAGCTACTGTGTAACAGTAGAATATAAATGTAAAAAGTCAAAATTTTTCTACCATACAGGGGATGTAATGCTCCTCTTAAATCATGGCCACAAATTTCTCCAGGGCTATAAATTCCATTCCGTAAAGTCCAAAGGAGACATTATCGACCACTTTAACATTGTGGTTACACCGCACAAGGGAATGGAGCATCTGAAGAATGGCTGCAAGCTGGGGGGGGGTGATGGAGGGGGAGAGAAATGTCATTCCCTTACTTCAAACTCCCAAATACCCTTCTGATTTCAAGGGGTACAAAAGTATGGGACTGAGTTGGAGCTTGATAGAGCATTAAGAAATCAAAGTTAATGGTGGTGCAGAAGACTAGTGTATGACTTGATAGAATCAAGTGTTGCTGCAATTGACCATCTCTGAAAATGCTCTGACGGTGTCCGTCGGAGTGCTGAGAGTAAACCAGAACAAAGTGCTGTTGAGCTTAATAGATTTTGATCTATCTAAACTACTCAGGAATGCAATTTAATTTCACCCTGCGATGTGATGTGTTAACAAAGCGAAGTAACCGGATTATTTGAAGTAGCAATTATACAAGCTAATAAATTAAGAAACACAAAAAATGTAACTTTTTGATCACAGTCACGAAAAGCAGGACTCGTCTGCTAAGTTTTCACACTAACTTGTATTTGCCAAATCAAACCAAGAACGAAATGTGATCTCAGCCCAATTACAAACTCTTCCTATAAATGTTGTAACAAAGAAAGGTTCTCAGTGTTGAAGTTTGCATGTTTGTTGGTTTCTTTTTGCCATTCTAAAGCTTTTATTTAAATTAAAATGGCTTAGTTTTCTGACCTTGTAATTTCTGTTCACCATCAAAGAACCTAATTTCTCAGTTTCATTAACACTTCATAAAGTAAAATAAGATGGTTATTTCAAGAAATGTAAATTTTGAAAATGGGCACATGTCAAAATAAGGAACTTAGATTGTGCATTGGGTTTGAATACTCTCTTTTCAGTGGTCCAGACTACTGGTAGGAACATTGGCCCTGAAATTCGCCTCTCCGGCTTGCCGCAGGGGTAAGGATTGCGCGCGCACTTACCTACCGCGCCTGCCGTTGTGTTTTGGGCCCACGGGAACTTCAGCTCCTGGGCCTGCTCCAACTGCCGGCGCGCAGTGCGTGCGTGTCCCAGGGGCGCAGTTAGTGCGATGCGTCCCCTGGGATCACGTGGGCCATGGAGAGCCAATGGCAGCAGACCATCTTTCATTTATAGATTTGACAGGAAGACCTGTCAAATCTGTGAATTGAAATCGGCCCCAAAAGAACAGCTAAATTTTTTTTAAAAACCATCACATTTATATTTTTTTTGTTAATTTATTGACTTGGATAGAGAACTGGTTGGCGGACAGAAAGCAAAGAGTAGGAATTAATGGGTCTTTTTCCGAGTGGCAAGCAGTGACTAGTGGGGTACCGCAGGGATCGGTCCTTGGACCCCAGCTATGCACAATATACATTAATTATCTAGATAAGGGAACTAAATGTAATATCTCCAAGTTTGCAGATAACACAAAGCTGGGTGGGAGTGTGTGCTGCGAGGAGGATACCGAGAAACTCCAGGATGATTTGGACAGGTTGGGTGAGTGGGCAGAAGCGTGGCAGATGCAATATAACGTGGATAAATGCGAGGTTATCCACTTTGGTGTCAAAAACAGAAAGGCAGACTATTATCTGAATGGCAATAGATTGGGAGAAGGGGAAGTGCAACGAGACCTGGGTGTCCTTGTGCACCAGTCGCTGAAGGTAAGCATGCAGGTGCAGCAGGCGGTTAAGAAGGCAAATGGTATGTTGGCCTTCATAGCGAAAGGGTTTGAGTATAGGAACAGGGATGTCCTGCTGCAGTTGTACAGGGCCTTGGTGAGACCACACCTTGAGTACTGTGTGCAGTTTTGGTCGCCTTATCTGAGGAAGGATGTTCTTGCCATGGAGGGAGTTCAGCGAAGATTCACAAGGCTGACACCTGGGATGGCAGGAATGACATATGAGGAGAGATTGGGTCGATTGGGCTTATACTCGCTGGAGTATAGAAGAATGAGAGGGGATCTCATCGAAACATATAAAATTCTGACAGGTCTGGACAAACTAGATGCAGGAAGAATGTTCCCGATGGTCGGAGAGCCCAGAACCAGGGGTCATAATCTAAGGATAAGGGGTAAGCCATTTAGGACAGAAATGAGGAAGAATTTCTTCACCCAGAGAGTGGTGAACCTGTGGAATTCTCTACCACGGAAGGTAGTTGAGGCCGAGTCATTAAATATATTCAAGAATGAGTTAGATATATTTCTTAAAGCTAAAGGGATCAAGGGATATGGGGAGAAGGCAGGTACAGGGTACTGAGTTTGGATGATCAGCCATGATCTCATCGAATGGCGGAGCAGGCTCGAGGGGCCGAATGGCCTACTCCTGCTCCTATCTTCTATGTCTATGTTTCTATGTAACTATAGTTAAATAAATTAACCACTTTAAACAAAAATTAAAATTTTTGAAAAAATTAAAATACTTCTTAAAAGTGATAAAAATAAACTTACCTTTCTTTAAATTATCTAAAAAAGATAAACCTGTTGAAATTTTTTTTAAATTATACTTAATTAACCACTTACCTTGTTGAAAACGGCTCCTGCGCCTCCTTTTTATAAGCGTAGGTTCTTCACTACTTACCCTCCCGTAGAAACCTGAAAAAAAAATCTAAGTTTGCTGCGTGCGCACAGCCTCTACCGCGCACGCGGTTCACCTAGGAACCGCCCCCTTCACCAGACCGGAAGTTCCGGTTTCCCGCGCATGCAGGAAATCGGCACTTCAGGACGCCTTACGGGTGAGTACGGACGGTGTATTCACCCGGGAAGGGCTGCATTTTTGGCCCATTTTGTGTATGTTTCTAGTTGGAGGGTTGTATGTAAAATGAGTTTTCCACATTTCAATCTAGTTCCCAGTGGATGGAAGTCTTCAGTACATCGTAAAACTCCTATGACTGGAAACTTAATGGAAATTACTGTAAATTTCAGTCTAAGAGATGGCTAGAGTGAGAAACTGAAATGGCGCGCTGGCGCAGTAGAGGTGATCTCTCTGGTTGAGACAGAGTAGAATGAAGCTTTAGCCTATATCTAATGTATGCTGTACCTGACCTGGGAGAGCTTGATGCTGGTGCTTGATGCAAAAATGTTCCATTCGTCAGTACCTTGATGAGCACTAAACATGCACCCAAAATCTCACGTGGTGGCATTCAGCCTTTTAGGCCAGCAAGATCTTGGGTTGTGACTCATTTGATCTTCGCCAGGGAAATAGTGGGGAATTAAAATTAACCTAAGTACTGGGCGAGGGTTGGAATTCAGATTTAACCATGGCTTTTGCTTGTGACATCCAACAACATTCTGCTGAAGGTGCATGTGTGTAGATGCTAAGTGAGCAAAGGATAAGGCTTGGGCTCGGTGCTGATGTACCCATGGTTGAATAGCCCATTAACACTCAATGCCCAGACTAATATGAAGAATGGTCACTGAAGTTGGCCAGAACATGAATCGCCACCTTCAGGGGAGGAATGGTTGAGGAGGGGGGGGGGGAATAGTGGAGGAAAGGAACATAAGATAAGAAAGCATGGAATGATAAAAAGCCATTCCACCCATATAGACCACTCCTCTGTAGACTACATACAATCAACTATTCCAACATGGACTCTACTCCACCCACTTAATCTGAGCGATAGTTCTATGCAAAAACAGTTAATTCCCTAAAATTAATCAAGCAGAATTCCAGAAAGTTCATCCATCTTCTCATCTCCACTATTCAGTTCTGACCTGCTGCCTTCCCCAACATTCCCCTCTTTATCAGACATGTTAGCTGTTCATGTTCTGCAGGAACAGCCAGCTGTCTTGGCTCTGTTCGCTATAGTTGCACAGGCAGTGCAAATGGGGCCTGAAAATGGTTGGCATGTTTTGCAGCTTCCAGCTCATGTAAGTGACAAGAAAACCCTTCAGCCTCTGTGCTGACTCTGCCAATAACACTGACATAGCAATTTGGGACCTTATTGAAACAAGCAGCTCCTGTAAAACTGGAGTACAGTCAGCTCTGGGAGAATTAAGTGGCAATTTTTGTCGTCCGATGGAAATATAGGGCTGGATTTTGAATGGCCCATGGAGTCGGGTTTGGAGGCGTGTGGGGGGTTAAATTTGTGGGGTCGGGGGTCCCAACTCCATCCTGCCTCCACGCAATTTTGACAATCTGTCGCGGGGTTCCCGACTCCGTCCCACCTGCAAGAGGCGGGAGAGGCCATTAAAGCCCTTAACAAGCTTAACATACCAATTGGCTCTCTAATGCCATTTTGAAACGTTTTAGCTAGTTTAACCCTTTTCTGACGTGAAGCACGCCTGGTGTGAAACACTCCACTGAAACCTGGCGGGAGCACAAGTGGATAGCTGACTATCAGCTGCAGGTCCACTATTACAACGGCGATGTAATGAAGGTAGTAGTAGTATTAGGTCTGAAAGTTGCCTCTGATGCTGCTGCATTGAATGTCTTCAGAGACTGCATGGCATTTGGTGTGAAAGGACTTGGATGCAAAAAAAATCTCTCTCTCTCTCTCTCTCTCTCTCTTTTGCATCCAGGTCCACTCACATCAAAAGCAAGCCAGGCAGGTCCTCTCTCACCAACAGCCAGACAGTCAGCAATGATGACATCATCAGAGGCGACTTTCAGACTGAAACCACTAATTAGTTCATGGGTTCCCACATGCTGGAACTCAATTGCCCAATTAAGTGAAAATTGCATCATTCATCCACATTAATCTGGAGTCCGGGGGGGAACCACGAAATGCGGATTACACGACCCCAACCCGACCCCAAGACAAAATCCAGCCCATAGTGTCAGGGACAGAAAGGTGAAGAAAAATAAAGGAAATCAGAAGGTGGCAGGAGAGATCAGAGGATCTGAAAACCAACTGAGGAAGAAAATTTATTAGAACAACACGAATTATCTAAAGTATTGGAGAAACAAAACTTTAATTGTGCATAAGTGAAATTTGGAGTGGATCAGAGGGAAAGCAGAAACACATAATTGAAGTGGAAGACCATAGGAATCTGCTGATGACTGAACAAAACAACTTGTATTTATAAAGCATCTTTAACCTAGAAACATGTCCCTAGGTGCTTCATGGAGGTGTGAGGAAAATTGGACACTGACCCAAAGAAGGAAAAGTTTGGGGGCAGGGGCGGGGCAGGGAAATGTCCACAAGCTTAAGGAAAAAGGTGGGTTTTGAGGGGGTCCTAAAGGAGGAGAGGAAGGTGGAAAGGGGTTTACAAATGAAAATTCAGAGTATGGGACCGAGGCGACTGAAAGCACAGCCACCAATGGTGGGGCAAAGGGAGGGAAGAATTGAAAAGAGGCCAGAGTCAGAGAAACAGAGTACGGTTAAGGAGGGGCGAGGCTATGGAGGGACAAGCAGTCTGATAGCATGGAGGTAGTGGAGGGGTCAAGGAAGGTTGTGAAGAGGTACAGCACATGTGGACACTGGTGCTATGTCTATGGATTATGTCTCAAAGGGCAACATGTAGATGAGCAAGAGGAGGGGTTCCAAGGATGGATCGTTGGAGAACTCCAGTGGTTTTGTTCTGGAGTGAGAAGAGAAGCTATTGTTAGAGTTGCAAAAGCAAAATACTGCGGATGCTGGAAATCTGAAATAAAAACAGAAAATGTTGGAAATACTCAGCAGGTCAGGCAGCATCAGTGGAGAGAGAAACAGAGTTAACGTTTCAGGTTGATGGCCTTTCATCAGACTGGAAAATGTTAGAGATGTAACCGGTTTTAAGCAAGTACAGAGGCGGGGGGAGGGGGAGAAAAGAACAAAAAAGAGGAAGGTCTGCGATAGGGTGGAAGGCAGGAGTGATTTAATGACAAAACATATGATGGTGCAAGGCAAAAGAGGGCGGTAATGGGACAATAAAAGAAACAAAAGATGGGTCTAGAGGAGCTGAAAATGACAAAAGCAGAATCATTACCAGCCACTGCTGTCTGAAAAAATGGGAGCAGTGGTTATGATCTAAAATTGTTGCAGTCAATGTTGAGTCCGGAAGGCCAGAGAGGTCAGAGAATTAAAATGACAAGCGACCGGAAGCTCAGGGTCACGCTTGCAGACTGAACGGAGGTGTTCCACAAAGCGATCACCCAATCTGCGTTTGGTCTCCCCAAAGTAGAGGAGACAGCATCGTGAGCAGCAAATACAATACACTAAACTGAAAGAAATACAAGTAAATCGCTGTTTCACCTGGAAGGAGTATTTGGGGCCCTGGACGGTGAGAATGGAGGAGGTAAAAGGGCAGGTGTTGCATCTCCTGCACTTGCACAGGGAGGGGGTGTTGGGGGTGATTGAAGAGTGGACCAGGGTGTCGCGGAGGGAATGCTCCCTTCGGAATGCTGAAAGCGGAGGGGAGGGGAAGATGTGTTTGGTGGTGGCATTGTGCTGGAGGTGGTGGAAATGGCGGTGGATGATATGTTGAATGTGGAGGCTGGTGGGTGGATGGTGAGGACAAGGGGAACCCTGTTGTGGGAGGGAGGGGAAAGGGGTTAGAGCAGGAGTGCGGGATATGGGAAGGACACGGTCGAGGACCCTGTCAAACACGGTGGATTTGATTCCTCGGTTGAGGAAAAAGGAAGTTATATTGGAAGCACTATTATGGATGGTGCGACAGAAACCGAGAAACTGTGAGAATGGAATAGAGTCCCTACAGGAAGCGAGGTGGGAAGAAGCGTAATCAAGGTAGCTATGAGTCAGTGGGCTTATATTCGATATTGGTCAACAACCTATCCCCAGAAATGGAGATAGAGAAATCAGGGAAGCGAAGAGTCGGAGATGGACCACATGAAGGCGAGGGAGGGGTGGAAATTGGAAGCAGAGTTGATGAAATTTTCCAGTTTGGGGGTGAGAGCAGGAAGTGGCACCAACACAGTCATCAATGTACCGGGGGGAAAAAAGATGAGGGAGTGACCTGCTATTGCTAGAGATGCTCTGGCTATGATTGGATAGGTAAGATTGGAATCCAGGAGGCTCTGTGGGTCATCAGCAGTAACCAAATTGTATACCATCACAATCTGTAACCTCATGGCCCAGCACATCCTTCACTACTTCTTGTTCAATGCAGATTGTAGAAGGGCCAGTAGCAGCACCAGGCATAGCTTAGAATGAGGTATCAATCTGTTGAACTTACCACACAGGGCTACCTACATGCTAAACACTAAAAGCAGCCAGTTCTGGACATAGTTAAGTGGTCCCACAACTGCGCATTAGAGCAAAGCTCTGTTGCCCTACCACATACATTCGAGAATGGTGGCAGACAACCAGGCAACTAACAGGAGCAGGAGGCTCCATGAACATTCCCATTCTCGGCCATGATGGAGCCCAGCATGTACACGCAAGAGACGAGGCTGGTGTGCTTGTGTCTTCAGACAAAGTGCTGAATGGATGATCCTACTCGGCCTCCTCCTGACATCCCCACCATCAGAGACACCAGTGTCCAGCTAATATAGCTCACTCCACGCCATATTAAGAAATGGCTATCTGCATTGGATGCAGCAACGGCTATGGGCCCTCACAGCATCCTGGCTGTAGTGCTGAACTGCAGAGCTAGTGGCTCTCTCATAAACCAAGATGTGAATAGAGATGAGAAACCATACAATTAATCTTTTTTTTACCACATTCAACCTTTAAGCCACTCAAAATTCTCAACTAACAGTTAGGAGCTCTAAATGTGTCCATCGTCAAATTGGAGCAACATTCCAACCAACTCTAATCATTTTCAGAGGGTGAAGCATACATGCCAACCATCACCTTTTTATTCAGTCCAATTAATTCCCGATCATATATTTATTCAAAACAGGGAAAAAAAATGGATTTATGTTGCATTTCCACTTCTGAAGTGTGTTTCCCACTTGATAAGTTTCAGTACTTTAGTGTGCTAGTTTGAATCCCTCCAATCAGGTTTACGCCCCTGCCACAGTACTGAAATAGCTCTCGTCAGTCACAAATGACAAACTTTGTTACTGTGATAAAGGTAAACTATCCCTCCTTGTCCTTCTGGACTTGTCTGCAGCCTTTGACACAGTTGGCCACTCCATCCTTCTCCAACGCCTCTACCGTCGTCCAGCTGGGTGGGACTGCACTCACCTGTTTCCATTCTTATCTATCTAATCGTAGCCAGAGAATCACCTGCAACGGCTTCTCTTTCCGCTCCCGCATCGATACCTCTGGTGTCCCCCAAGGATCTATCCTTGGTACCCCTCCTATTCCTCATCTACATGCTGCCCCTTGACAACATCATCCGAAAACACAGCTTCACTTTCCACATGTATGCTGACGACCCCCAACTCTACCTCACCACCACTTCTCTCTACCCCTCCATGGTCTCTTAAATTGTCAGACTGCTTGTCCGACATCCAGTTCTGGATGAGCAGAAATTTTCTCCAATTAAATATTGGGAAGACCGAAGCCATTGTTTTCGGTCCCCGCCACAAACTCCGTTCCCTAGCCACTGACTCCATCCCTCTCGCTACATCTGTCTGAGGCTGAACCACACTGTTCGCAACCTTGGTGTCATATTTGACCCTGAAGTGAGCTTCCGACCACATATCCGCGACATAACTAAGACCGCCTACTTCCACCTCCGTAACATCGTCCGTCTCTGCCCTTGCCTCAGCTCATCCGCTGCTGAAAGCCTCAGTCATGCCTTTGTTACTTCTTGACTATTCCAACGCACTCCTGGCTGGCCTCCCACGTTCTACCCTATGTAAACTTGAGGTCATCCAAAATTTAGCTGCCCGTGTGCTAACTCACACCAAGTCCCGTTCAGCCATCACCCCTGTGCTCGCTGACCTACATTGGCTCCCGGTCAATTTCAAAATTCTCATCCTTGTTTTCAAATCCCTTCATGGCCTCACTCCTTCCTATCTCTGTAATCTCCTCCAGCCCCACGACCCCCCCCCCCCCACACCGAGATATCTACGCTCCTCTAATTCTGCCCTCTTGAGCATCCCTGATTATAATCGCTCAACCATTGGTGGCCGTGGCCCTAAGCTTTGGAATTCCCTCCCTAAACCTCTCCAATTGGCGACCTCTCTTTCCTCCTTTTAAGACACTCCTTAAAACCTACCTCTTTGACCAAGCTTTTGGCAATCTGCCCTGATTTCTCCTTATGTGGCTCGATGTCATTTTTTTGTTTTATAATAGTCCTGGGAAGCACCTTGGGATGTTTTATGACGTTAAAGGCGCTATATAAATACTTGTTGTAGTTATACTGAGCCATGTTTTTGGAGTCTGGGCTTTTTAATCCATAAAAACAGGTTTGGGAAATTCACACCAATTATGTTGGCAGTGGTTTTGAGGAAAACAGTCGAAACTATCAAGGGATCTGGATTTTGTTTGTTCTAATTGCCTGAGAGGAAATCATTTCTCAGTAGTGGTATTTTGCCCAACTTGCAGTCATTCTTCAGATGCTCCCTTCCCTTGTGCCGTGTAACCGCAATGTTAAAGTGGTTGATAATGTCTCCTGTGGACTTTCTGATTACGAAATAGAATTAACAGCCCTGGAAAGGTTTGTGACTGCGATTTAGGTGCAGCATCACATCCCCTGTTCGGTAGAAAGTTATTGACATTTAAAAAATATATATTTTGCTCAACAACTGCTGAGAATGCATCTGTCTCTTGAACTTGAATTCAGGAAATGTACATTTACCAAAGTGGTGTGGAAACATTAGTGAGTTTATGTTGCTTGGTTTAATAGAATGCCTGTACAGGAGCATCCGTATCAGAAATCGGTGTCGGGAACAGAAATGGGGAAGGAAGTTGAGCAGAAGATGCCTACTTCATTTGCTGATCAGGTGAGTAATCTTTCTTGCACAATGTTTGGAAATACAGCAGAGGTAATTTTAATCATTTCACTCTGCATCCCATATTTATTAAATTGCAAAAGTTTGTGTTTGTATCGTGTCTTAACATAGAAAAACATCCCAAGGCAGAATAAAAAATATGTATGTCGAGTCAAAGAAGGAAGTAGTATGAGGGGTGACTAAAAGTTTGGTCCAGTAAGTGAGTTTTAAGGATGGTCTTGAATGAGGAGAGACAGGTGCCATTGCAGAGTGCTTTAGCGAGGGAATTCCAGATCTTGGGGCCTAGGACTTGGTGTGTGATAGGATACGGGCAGCAAGTTAATTCCTGTGTTTGTGTGGTTTTAAATGTTAGTTAAAGGTGGAAATGAAGAAATTGTTCCTGATTATTAAACTCTGTCTCAATGTGAATCTGTTTTGGGAATATTGTTATCCTGATCCTGTTCAGCTCTATTCCAACAATAATTTCTAAAGCTTTGAAAGAAAAAAACTTGCATTTATATAGAGCCTTATCACATCCTCAGGATATGTCAAAGCACTTCATATGCAATGAATAACCTTTTGAAGTGCAGACACTGTTAGTGTATTGAACTTTTTTTTCCAAGTTATGTTAAGTAAGAAAGACTTGCATTTATATAGCTCCTTTCACCACCTCGGGACATCCCAAACCGCTTTACAACCAGTGAAGCACTTTAGAAGTGTAGTCAGTGTTGTAATGGGACTGGTTGGGATAGGCTTCCCACTCACTGGGGAAACCGAAACAACAGATTTCCAAGTAACTTGATTTGGAGTCTCTTAAATGTGGTGATGGGTTTCTGCATGCCAGATATCTGGCCAGCCCAAAAGAAATTAGCTGACTAATCTCTGAAGAGGAAATGTAGTGTACTTTCCCCCCTGTATATACTCAATTGGCAATAGTTATGCCAATTATTCCAGTAGCTTGCTGGAAGAAGACCCGCTGGCCAGAGGACCTGGTGGACACGCCTTACCAATGGCTGTCAAAGTCACCAGTGCCCTCAACTTCTTCACCTCAGGCTCCTTCCAGGGATCTGCAGCAGACATTTGCGGGATCTCTCAGTCGGCCGCCCACAAATGCATCACCCAGGTGACCGAGGCCATGTTTCACAAGTCAGCCAATTATGTAAACTTTGCCACTGATGAAGCCAGTGTTACTGAACGGGCGCTTGGCTTTGCGGTTCTGGCTGGCTTCCCACAGATGCAGGGCGTCATCGACTGCACACGTGACCATCAAGATACCCCCAGATCACCCAAGAGTGTTCATGAACCGGAAGGGCTTCCACTCCCTCAATGTGCAGCTCGTCTGCAACCATAAAAAATCATCATGCAAGTGTGTGCCAGATTCCCAGGGAGCTGTCATGACTCTTTCGTTCTCCGCCAATCTACCCTCCCTCAGCTCTTCACACCTCCAAACAGACTTACCGGCGGGCTGCTTGGAGACTAGGGCTATCCACTGAAGACGTGGCTGATGACACCCTTGAGGAGGCCAAGGAGCGCTATAATGAAAGCCACATGTCCACCAGATATGTCATACAGCAAGCAATCGGCATGCTGAAGATACGCTTCAGATGCCTTGACGGGTCTGGAGGAGCCCTTCAGTATGCACCAGCCAGGGTCTCCAGAATAATCGTTGTATGCTGCACGCTGCACAACATAGCGCTGCAGGAGGAGCAAAGCATAGAGCGCACAGCCTCTTCGGAGGAGGTGGAACACGAGGAGGAGGAGAAGGAGGAACCTGAGGTGGAGATGGCACCAGCAGCAGCGCACATTGCTGTCTAGGATGGCCTCATAATGGCCCGATTTAGTTAAGTTGCACCAGTGCACCCATCTAGCTCCCAGATGCTGTACCAACTATGCCCCCACCAACACCATGTAGCAGTCCTAAAATTACCAAACCATTCCTGTCAAACAAATACCCATTGCTCGAGGTTAAGTAATGTTTCACCATTCACTCCAAGTGACGAGGCCATTTCCCAGGTAGCAGGCAAAAATGGACAAGATGGGAAAGTGGTGCAAAGAAGTAAATTTATGTGCATCAGAAATAGAACTGAAACTTAACACTAACATTTTGGCAAGCACCATGTGCATACCCTTGTGCATCTACGATTGTGTCATTTTTCTTTTCCGAGTGCTTCTACGAGGTGCAACCCCTGTGGCTTCAGCAGAGGTAGAGGCAGGCTGCTCACTTCCCTGCTCTGACTGCTTTGACACTTTTGGCGGACTTCCTCTGGGTTTTGGAGCCTGTGAGGGCCCCTCCAAAGACTGCTCCTCCTGCAACTGTGCAGGGGCAGACTCAGCCATCGGGATCCGAGGCAGCAAGTGAGGCTCTGACTGAGGGGGAGGCAACGGGGGAGAAGTGGGAGCGCCTTGAGCAGAGCCCCCATTTCCATGTCCCCTCTCACCATCATTCCTCTCATGGGCCACCCGCACTTTCCTGCTAACAAGGAGCTGGAGAGCACCTTGCTGTACATCAGTGGGGCGATGAATGCCCAAGTCTACGTTGCTGTCTGTCCTAGAGATGAGGTAAATGAGAGTCTGCAATCTGTTTCACAGCAATCATGTTCTCGTTCGACTGGTGCATTTGCTGCTCCATGCAGGTGGCCATCCTTTCCATGGAACAGCACATAGCACCATATCACAGGCGATGGTGACAGCTCATGCTGGAGATGGACTCCTCCATTCTCTGGACAATCGCATACATCGCGGCTGGAAAAGCTGCCAGAGTCTCCTGCATTTGTTCCAGCTCCTCCAAGATCAACCTCTTTGTCGATGGCCCCCGAGGTTCTGCATCCAGCTGAGCAGAGCTTGGAGCATCCTGCGCCCTCCGGCGAGGACTCTCCACTGCTGTCCCTGTCTCCACCATCTGCTGTTGCTCACTTGTGATGTGTGAGACACCAGGTGACAACACTACTGTCTCTCACAGGACCCACCGCCATGCGCTTTCCGCGTTGGTGCTGGATGCGCATGGGTCTGGTGACGGTGCACCCTCAGAGAATGGAGCTTCCTCTGAGGAGTCGTCTTCCTCCTCCAGTTGGACAGTAGGCGGGGGGTGGGGGGGGCGGCACTTGATGTACCTGTGGGAGAGGAAAGACATGAATTGGACCTCTTATGAGAAGAATGTTTAATGTTACCATTATGCACATGATATTTCACTGGCTGCTGACATCAGTCACTGAATGACTGTTGTACGCCATGTGGGATATTTAATTCTGTCACCAGGTTGCTGGGAGGTCCCCCTCTCTCTGTCTCCCACCAGCAGCAGCTCTGTGTCTCCACTTATTTCAAGAGCCGCCTCCTCTGCTGGCGTCATTTAGTGTATATTGGAGGGCCACCTATGGTTCTTTCTCTTTCTCTCCTGTTCTGCGCACTCTTCTCCTGCAAGGAGGGAAAGAAGAGAACTTTGAGTGAGAGCAAGGGAATGAGTGTAAGGGTTGGATGGGCTACATCTGTAGAGGGTGACATCACATTGCCAAATGGCCTCCTTCTGTGGTGTTACTTTGTAGGATTGCATTAGGCTGAGGGTGAGTGTCAGTGGTGATTAGTCAGATGAGGATG
The DNA here is from genome assembly GCA_030390025.1 of Squalus acanthias. NCBI lineage: Eukaryota > Metazoa > Chordata > Chondrichthyes > Squaliformes > Squalidae > Squalus > Squalus acanthias. The sequence continues at coordinate 88,166,920 of CM059435.1, forward strand.
TGAGTAGGTGCGTAGACAGAGAGGGATGGGTGCACCTGCAAGGTAGGTTGGTGTGAGGAGTGACGAGAGGGAGTAGGCTTGGGAAGGCAGAGTGTTGGGGTGACACGCACATCAGGCTGTAGTTGAGTGTGGCATTGTACTTGCCTTTCCTGACCGCAAGTGATTATTAAACCTCTTCCGGCACTGTATCCAGGAGCGGCTGACAACACCTCTGCTGCACATTTCTTTGTGATCTCCAGCCATGCCCTCTTGGTTTCACTAGCTGGTCTCTTCCTGCCGCTACCAGGGAATAGGACCTCCCTTTGTGCTCTGACTCCCTGGACTTGGACTCCCAGGGAGGCATCGAGAACCTGGGTTCAGCCTTCTGGTGCTGTGACTCCATTCTTGCTTGCACCCACCCACATCTCTTCGATATATAGCAATAGTCACCTCTCCCAACCACCTGTAAGCCTCCTCCAACAACCTTCAACTGTAATGTGTGCAAGGCTCCTTTAAATATCTGAGCTGAAAGTCATCAGTGACGTCATCAGACCCGCTCCATTTAATTGGATGGGAAACCCGCATGACTGTTTCAATTGATCCAATTCAGTTAAACGTACAGTGCAGAACGCGCTGTTGAAAACCTCGGGATGGCGGCCCGCACACACCCGCCCCGACTCTAAGGTGAAAATTCTAGCCAGTGTGTCTACAATAGATTCATTTAGAGACTGCATCATTTGTTCATCAATTTGAGCATCAGCTTTTAATCTATTATTGTAATATTCTGTGCTGTATAATTAAAGCTAATGACATCTTTACTAGAAAATGGATAAAGACCCAATCTTGCCAACAACAGATTTGGTGTGATCATGACTTCAAGGGGTGAAATTATGCAGCAAGAATGGAGGGTTTATACAAAGGAGTTATTGCTGATGGGTCTTCAAATTGCAGATTGTATTTTAAAATTAGAAATAAATAAATATATTGAAAACTATTTATTTGTTTTATTACTGCAGTGAGTTTTTATAATGACCAGAACAAGTAAATTTGCTGTCCCTTTTATACTTTGATATTTAATTTATTATTTCTAATGCAATTGCTATGTAACAAACTATTTACCTGCTATATAAGTGCTAAACAGGCCTTATCCATTTTTATTTATGTGGATATTTTTTTTTAATATTGATAACTGCTACTTGGACGAACATGTTGGCTATTCTTCATTTGTATTGGCTGAATGAACACTGATATCCTTTTCTATCCCACAGAAATGAGCAAGATGGATGATTGCAAGTGGAGCCAAGATCTAAGAGGACATTGTTGTGACAGCATTTCAGTGTTCTAGTTCAATGGGTAGATGCAATTTTTCATTTTTTTTTTAAATAGGTATTATGAGAAACTCAGGTGTAAAAAATGTACTTTAAATTGTAGCATTTCTATCTGTGTAGGGATTTGGTTAAAACTGGTTTACAAGAATAAATGATGATGCCTTTTTCTCTAGTCTGTTGAATGTATCTATGAACAGGTAGCAGCCAAGTAAGCAATATCTTATGGATGTAGCACTGCAGTAAGATACCCAAGCATCCTTTTAACAAACTGAGAATCATTTTGGAAGATTTCTGTGGAAATCAATTCTTGTTACCAATACATACCCACCGTTTTTTGTGATGCAGTAGTTTAGTTGCAGGGTTGCAAGCTTTTGTTTCTATTTTGTATATTTTTCCCCTGCTTTATTCTATAATGTTACAGTGGATACACTAAATTGTTGACATGAAAACCATTCTGCACTGATGCACAGAATGTTTGTTGTTCTGCATTTCTTTGTTTAAAATTGTCTTGCTGTTTTTTTTGTAACATTTGATGTGTTCTCTGCTGCTGAAATTGTAATATTTAATCGCCAGTCTCAGGTTTGCTTGCAGTGACTATACCACAAATGCTGAATCCCAGTAAGAAACCCGAGACAACACTAAAATAAACTTTATTTTATTTAAAATATTTGATACAGGTTCACCAGCAAAACATTTTAGTTCCTGTACTGTATAAATCAACTGAGATAAAAGATAGGGTTTAGACTATAGGCCATTTATTGCTGTTGGATGCAATCAGCAGCTCTATGGTATTACAGCTTCAAAAACACAATTGATATCTATCACAGGTTGTGCATGTATAGTTTTTTTTTTAAATAAACCAGTTAAGTTGTTGGTGTGGGTACTGGCATTAGTCAATTAATTTTTTTTTTTCCAGTCAGCCACCTCCATTTTCATTTTGGCTCTCTCATGGGCAAATTAATCTATTACAAAGAAATTATGATTGGGCCTATTAAGATGTATATTGTCACTGTCCTCTCTACTGCCCTCTTGTGTACTTGTTAATCAGTACAACTGGTGACCACTAAACCCCATCAGTCAAAGGATGTTTGCATTTAGTCCTTTGAATCAGCCTGCAAAGCAGCTAGTTGAGAGGAATGTTTGACAAGATGGGGCGTGGTTCACATACAAAAAACAATCTGCTTTTAGCTCCAAACAGACCAGTTTCTGTAAGAATACCTAAGCATGAAGTGTCCCATCAATGTGTCTGCTATGCCACCCCACCATCAGCTGGACAAAATATGTTGAGGCCAGGGTAGAGGGGGGCAGCCATGATTCCCTGGGCTAGAAAGGGGAAAACTAACAAGGGTTCCCGGTCCTGATCACTATCGATCAGCCCCTTGCTGGAAAGCGCATGTATGTGTGGAACTCATTGAGGGCAGGTTTGGGCTAGGTTATTATGCTGCTCAGTTAAAAACCTGCTGACATGTGATGTTTACACTCTTAAATGAAAAATGGCCATTTGTGAGGTACCAGAGGACTGCCAGCACCTATGGATCAGAACCCCAGTACAAAATAAGGAACTTGCATTTAATTAGCGGCTTTCACATCCTCGTGATGTCCCAAAGTGCTTCACAGCCAATGAATTACTTTTTTTTTAATGTAGTCACTGTTGTTTTGTAGGCAAACATGGCAGTGAATTTGCACACAGCAAGGTCCCACACGCAGCAATGAGATAAATGACCTGTTTTAGTGATGATGATTGAGGGATAAATGTTGGCCAGGACACTGGGAGGAACTGCTCTTCTTTAAAAAGTGATATGGGATCATTTGCATTCACTCAATCCAGGCAGACGGTGCCTCAGTTTAACGTCATTCAAAAGACGTCACCTCCAACAGAGCAGCACTCCCGCAGTACTGCAGTGGGGCTTGAACCCATAACCTTCTGACTTAAAGGTTAGAGTGCCACCACTGAGCCAAGCTGGCACTAATGTCAGCGCCTTCGGGAGAGCAGCGTAGAAATTGAGAACAACGAAAGTGCATTGGACCCTGTTTCTCGATTTCTGTCTCTTTTTTGCAGCTACTTAAGTTGCTTCCAGAACTCTGGAAAATCTATGCAGCAATAACCCCATTTATTTCTTTTATCAAAGTCTTGCTGTAGCATAATAATGATCCCATTGTATAAAGGATATTTGTCTTGTCTGGAGGCAGCTATGATCGCACCCACTTAAAACACTCCCAACAATTGTTGATCTTTGATCAGACCACATGGTTTTAGCCATTTTTTAATTCTATAAAAGACAATAACATACCTCAGACTGTCAGTCCTGCAGTCTTCCACCAAGTCTGCACTAGCTACAGCCAGTATTTTACTCTTGTCCAAGGCACTAGATGCTGGGAAACATGAAACCTATTTATTTGTACTTTATATTTTGTATATGTTGAAATTTTTTAATGAAATGCAATGTCAAGTCACTTTGGTTACAGTTGTGACACATACCTCAGTTGTTCTGTACTAGGGCCCTTATTATGTAAGAAAACATTTTTATTGTTGCTTGACTGACATAGATTATTTTCCATATGAATTTACTATTTTCTATATTGTACATACTTAGAATAAATGTTTGAAAATCTCAGTCTAGTGGAGTCTATCTGTATGTCCTGGAGCAACAGAAAATTTATTTGAATTAGCAATTTGACCATGTGTGTAAAATATAACTCGTTCAGTATTCTGAGTAAAAGTACAGTTCTGGAGTGATTCTTAAAACTGAGGTACAGAATACTATTAAGTTGTACTCCATTTCATAGAAAAAATATAAAACAATAAGGATGTGAAAGGCCATTCAGTCTGGCTATAGAAAATCCTACTGTTTTTTTTTAAATCTACGTACATCAGACTATTTTTATCCACTGCGGATTGAGCCCCGTCTCCCCCTGCGGACTGAGCCCCGTCTCCCCCTGCCCTAATTGAATCAGCAATCTTTCCACTTGTTGTGTGCTCAAACTGAGCTCTCAATCACTGCACGGTGGGAGCTGACTCTACGTCTGCAATTGTTCAAGTTTCATTCATCTCCATTTCTTCTACCTACGTGTATGTATGTGCTGAGAGATGTGTTTTAATACAAAAAGCATAGAATTACAGTAAAACAATCCAGATACAATACTGCCAAATAGGCAAAATCAGAGACATTAATCCTGAAATGTCATAGTAGAATTATGCTGTGCTATCCAGTGGCAGGATACAGACTTGTGTCCATAATTCTGCACACACAGCTCCCAATATCAGCTGTGCAGTTGGAGGGAGGTGCTGAGCAGAGGCTAGGTGCGCCCCTATGGGCAGAGGAAAATTTGAGGGCAAGGCTTGTAGATCAACTGACAGCGGGTTAAAAGAGTGACATTGGCAGAGGCTGGTAAGGCAGTCATTGGCATATAGTGCAGTATGAGGGGTACAGAATGTAAAAGGAAGGAAAAAATGTGATTGAGTTTTTTTTTAAATGGCAAAAGTTTGATACCATGGGCGCGATCTTGCCAGCCCTAGGGAGGGTATGAAGATGGGACTGCCGGGAAAATGGCAGAATTTGGGGGCAGGTGCCCAACCCGCCTCCATGCCATCTTCCCAGGAGGCGGGTAGCTGTCCCATGCCGGGTCCCGTCTCCTTGGAGGCGGTAAGGCATTAAAGCCTATTAACTGCCTGTTAACAGGCAGAAAATAGGATTATCCCCTTTTTGCCCTCATGTGCAGGCTTCCCGAAGGCTCCGAAACCCACCAGCTCAGCGAGGTGAGTAGTGGGTCTGCGGGGGTCGGGGGGGTACAAAAGTGTGGTGTGAAGGTAAGTGATGGGTGCAAGTGTGGAGAGGTGAGTATCTGAGGTAAGTGCAAAGTGTTAGAAATAGTGTACTTACCTTTGTTTCTTCTTGCAGGCTTCAGTTGGTGGGTATGCGGAGAGTCTTGCACCTCCGCGGCAGAGATGACAGATGGCCGTTGCATTCTCCAATGCAACAACCATCTCATTTCTGCAAAAGAAAGAGGTTTGATGAGGTCTTGAATTCAAGACCTCATCAAACTACAGAGAATGTCAGTGTTTGACAGCTTCACAGAGCTGTCAAATGATGACAATTCATCTGTCAAAAATTTTTGACAGATGAAACGTTACACATTGACGTTCTCTGCAACCGACTTTCCCTTAATTGGCCCCAACGGGCTTAACAAGGTCAGTCAAGGGAAAATAGCGTTGGTTGGCCTGAGTTGTTGGAGGCGGGACTGAAAGCCGACAAGTGGGAGTCCCGCCTCCAAAACTCCCCATTGGCAAAATCGCCCCCTTTGAATCTAATTACAATGACGTTACTTTTGTAGGCAATATGTCAATAGCTCTGTCTCTCTGGATTTATTTCATGTTGCAGATGATTAATGATCCATGAACTCGAGGTAATACCACCCTGGTGGTACATCTTGTTGCGATGACTCCGACTACCACAACATATTAGGAACCAGATATTGTATGTGTATTTCCCCATGGTGAACATCTGATCTCAGCCAGGCTAGCTGGGATGCTGCAGTGAGCTACTTTCCCAGCAGGAGGAAGTGAAAGTCTGTTTGAGAACAGCTCTACACCACATTGGTTCCCGTCCCAAGTGCAGTTGCTGTTGTCGAATGTCTACTCATGCACACATTCCACAAGAACAAGTTCTGGTTCAGCTATGACACCCCACTTCCCCCTCTTCCCCCATCCCCAACAGTTGAATGAAAACAGAAAATGCTGGAGATACTCAGCAGGTCAGGCAGCATCTGTGCAGAGAGAAACAGAGTTAACGTTTCAGGTCGATGACCTTTCGTCAGAACGGTTGAATAGCCCACGGAAACTCACTTTCTAGGTCCACACATGAAAGATGAGCACTTGGGTGAGGTATTGAAATGGAACTTCCTGAGCATCTGTACTCCAGTAAAGGAGAGAAGAAATGGCAAATATTATACTTGTACAGCAAGATGTGTTCTTCTGAGTTTAAGTTGGAGTGTAGCTCAATGTACTGGACTGCAGCTGATGTGTGCTAAATCCAACCTGGGCATGAATGACTGAGTGAAATAGAGAAACATTGCACTTCTGAAAGCCAACATCCTTCACCTTGGTGAGTATGGTCACTAAAAAGGAAAGAGAGGGAGTGCTGATTTCAGAACTACAATCAGTATGGAACACTTTTTCATAGCTGTATTTGCAGATCTGTTAAAATGAGTGTTACAGCTTTAAAATTACTGCATGCAATGGTATTGTAAAAAACACAATGCGTTCATATCAAACTCCTCTCTGCTGAGGTGTTAACCCAATAACTCAGGCATTTTTTTTAAAGGAAAATTTCATACATTTATTTTGAGTCTGCAAAGTGAATATTATGCATGCTAATTAGATCCAATGTGGTATTATTTGACTTTACTCAGCTCACTAATCCTCCAGCACAATCCCCAACTCACTCTCTCTGTTCTTTTAATTCATGCCCTACCCTTTTTTAATCCATACACATTTTAACTGCAGGAGGAATTGTTTTTAGTTTTCTATAGACCTCTATATGTTCAATTATGGTATGTGGCGTCTTAAGTTCCTACCTAAATATTTTTACACTGAAATTCTACCTGGGGAAAATCATCACCTTCTAAACTTATCTTTCTTGCACAAGTGGCATCAAACAAGGCACCGAAAGATAATAAACATCAGAGGAACTTGATGAGTCCTACCATTATTGTGAAGTCCAACTCTAAGATTATTGACTTTTTCTTCAAAAGAAAAATGGGTCTCCGCACAGATTGAATCTTTTCACAGATGCTCTCTATGCTGCTGTTTTCTACCATCCAATCCATAAACCTTTTTTAAAGAAGATCTATATCATAGCTGTGACTTCTGAACTGAAGGAATTGTTGGACTGCTTACCTTTGGCATTTTCCAGAAGTCGGATCTGTTCTTTTGAGCAACTCATTCTTTTAAACCCTCTGAATCCTGGCAGGTCCAGGGAAACCTCTGGGCCTGACCGGTTTCTTTTTTACGTTCAGCTTGCACACTGTAATTCTCACTACAAATTCACATTTTTGTACAAATAAGTTTTTCCTTGACAGATGACCTATGTTTGATTTGTTCTGTGGGTATTAATACCTTTCCATGTTTGTTGTGATTCAGGAGGCATAATCAATCCATTGCAGATATGCATTTCCCCCACAGATTCTGTTTCTGCAGAGGCTAACCAATAATACTTGCATTTATGCAGAAATTTCTCATGTCAAAATGCTTCACACAATAGATTCATTTCGGACTGCTGTACCTGTTATGTAAGCAAACAGGGCGGCCATTCTTCACCCAGCAACATCCCACAAACCGAGTAGAGTTGAGAGTATATACTAAGTTCTTAATTCCCCCTGCAATTTTGTATCACAACTAAAATAATTGCCCAATTATATGTCCTGTAAATTGTGCCGTACAATTATTCTGTAGTAATCCGACCACAATAACTTTTCAAACATTGAAACCACTACAGCTGCATAATGAAAAATGTAGTTTCCTTTTAAAATAAATGGGGTTTATGGTGTTATTTTGTCGAAAATGATTGGCAAAATACAAGGCTGTAATCAATTCTCTGGTTCAGACTTTGTGAACAAGCAAGTAACAAAGTTTATGATGTACTTTGAGTCAATTAATTGTATGGTTTATTACTCACTTCCATTATTCTGTGTTCAGTTAGCTTGTTCTTGAGCCAGAATTCACTCAAAGTTACCAAAATACACCCCAGTTTTTACTGTCTCTCTCTATGGCTTGAACCTCAGTTAAAGGAGCTCTATCTTTACAAAATGTAGCATCATTGATATTGTGATTCTATCAGCAGCAATTTGCCAACTAAATTTCTGAAAAAATAGCTCCTTAATTAATGTGAGTTGGGCCTTCCATAGGCTCAGTGGATAAATGCACTGCTCAATATAAGTACTGAGCCATACTACCTATCAGGAATATTCCAGGTTGAGTCCTGGGGCTGAACTGCCACCTTCAGCACTCTTGACGGGAGTGCAGATCTGAAATTTGGGCACAATCCAATTTTTAGGCCTCTCTAGGTTTGTGCCTTTTCCCTTTTTTTTTCTCTCTCTTCCCTCTTCCCCCCCCCCACAGCAGCTGTCTCTCATTCTGCCAGCATTTCACACTTCACACTTCTGAGCCACCTTTTGTTTCTTAACCTGTCCTATTACCATCTTGTCTTGCCTTGAGCATCTCTTAATGTCTCTACTTACCATAGACCACCCTTTTTGTTCTTTTATTCCTCCCCCCAGCCTCCCCCTTGCTTTTTTTATCTGTTTCATTTCCTGCTTTTTTCTCAGTTCTGACGAAGGGTTTCGACCTGAAACGTTAACTCTGTTTCTCTCTCCACGGATGTTGCCTGGCCTGCTGAGTTTTTCCAGCGTTTTCTGTTGTTGTTTCTAGGCCTCACTGTCTAGGTTCGTATATGAAGAATGGCCATTTGGGTGAGGTACGGGAGGGCTCCTGGTGCATGTGGAACTGTTCTCCAGCATATGTCACTGCTTTCAGAGAGGATGGATGAGGAGAAAAAATTATATTTGTTTTGGCTCATAATTTTGCTAATTAGTACTTTAATACCCTGAAATTGTGATTAGCATATGAATGCCAAAAGCATCTGTATCATTCATCTGCTATTTTAACACAGGCACCAACACATTTAATGTATCTATCAAATAGAGACAAAGGAATTGGATAAGAAAGCATTAAATGCTGGTAAGCTAATAGTTAAAGTGGAATATCAAAGCTTCAGTTTTCACATTATATTGTGCCACAAATGTTTTTTTGAATTACAGAAGGGCAACTAAATCAATCTCAGTTTACACATATTCGATATCAGCAAATCTTTCATCTGTTTAGTCACAACAGAGGTGATGGTGTACAGATGGAGCATGCTGCAAGTTTTACATTAAATATTGCTTAAGAATACTCTCCATAACAGGGTCTCCATGACATTGTGACAAGAGCTGTCCTGGTGGCTCAGTTGGTAAAGTGAGCCTTCCCTGCTGGATAGTCTGCATATGTGGATGTCAGGTAGGAGCAGGATGGGGCTCAGCTGTTATACCTCAATCAGTCAAATAGCTTGTCAACACTTAATAACTAAACTCACACGTCAATGGTTACTTGGGTAAGGTACCACAATTCGACCAGCACCTATGGAACTGTACCTCAACAAGAGTCAACACCTTCAGGATGGAGGAAAAGGGAGATAATTGTCCAAAAATTAAGATGTGATGTGATTGACATGGGCATTTAATATGTCTGCTGCCTGTAATTCTGGAAGGAAGTCACTTAGAACATAAGAACATAAGAAATAGGAGCAGGAGTAGGCCAATCGGCCCATCGAGCCTGCTCCGCCATTCAATAAGATCATGGCTGATCTGATCCTAACCGCCAATCTACTATCTATCACAGAAACATCTCCTGCATCTAACAGAATTGCACACACGAAATAGGAGCAGAATCAGGCTACACAGTCCCTGGGCCCGCTCCACTACCCACAGGGCCATGACCGATCCGAACCTAGACTCATGTCCAAATTCCTGCCCGCTCCCCGTAACCCTTAATGCCCTTTACTTCTAGGAAACTGTCTATTTCTGTTTTAAATTTAATTAATGTTGTAGCTTCTACAGCTTTTTGTGGCAGCATATTCCATGGACCTACCACCCTCTGAGTGAAGTAGTTCCTCCTCATCTCAGTTTTGAAAGAGCAGCCCCTTATTCTAAGACTATGTCCCCTAGTTCTCGTCTCACCCGTCATCGGGAACATCCTCCCCGCATCCACCCGATCCAACCCCTTCACAATCTTATATGTTTCAATAAGATCGCCTCTCATTCTTCTGAACTCCAATGAGTAGAGTCCCAATCTACCCAACCTCTCCTCATATGACCACCCCCTCATCTCCGGGATTAACCGAGTGAACCTTTTTTGCACTGCCTCGAGAGCAAGGATGTCTTTCCTTAAGTAAGGACACCAAAACTGTATGCAGTATTCCAGGTGCGGTCTCACCAATACCTTGTACAACTGAAGCAATACCTCCCTATTTTTATATTCTATCCCCCTAGCAATGAAAGCCAACATTCCATTTGCCTTCTTAATCACTTGCTGCACCTGCATACTAACCTTTTGAGTTTCGTGCACCAGGACCCCCAGATCCCTTTGCACTTCAGTACTCTCCAGTTTCTTGCCATTAAGATAATAAATTGCTCTAGGATTTTTCCTGCCAAAGTGCATCACCTCACACTTTCCAGTGCTGTATTCCATCTGCCAAATCTCTGCCCACTTACTTAGCCTGTCTATGTCCCCTTGCAGGTTTTTTATGTCCTCCTCACTCACTACTTTCCCTCCCATCTTTGTATCATCTGCAAATTTTGATATGTTACACTTGGTCCCTTCCTCCAAATCGTTAATATAGATTGTGAAGAGTTGGGGACCCAGCACTGACCCCTGTGGAACACCACTAGTCACTGATTGCCAGTCCGAGAATGAACCATTTATCCCAACTCTTTGCTTTCTGTTAGATAGCCAATCCTCTATCCATGCCAGAATATTACCCCCAATCCCGTGATTTTTTACCTTAAGCAATAATCTTTTGTGTGGCACCTTGTCAAATGCCTTTTGGAAGTCTAAATACACTACGTCCACTGGTTCCCCTTTATCCACTCTATATGTTACTTCCTCAAAGAACTCCAGCAAATTTGTCAAACATGACTTCCCCTTCGTAAAACCATGCTGACTTTGTCCTATTAAATTATGATTATCCAAATGTCTTGTTACTGTTTCCTTAATAATGGACTCCAAAATTTTACCTACCACAGATGTTAGGCTAACCGGTCTATAGTTACCAGCCTTCTGTCTACTGCCCTTTTTAAATAAGGGTGTTACATTAGCAGTTTTCCAGTCTGCCGGGACCTTAGCGGAATCTTGTTTTCACATATTGCTTCAAACCAGCCTAAGAAAGTGCTAAACTTAGAATAGATCTATAGTGCATACAATAGAGCATAGACTAGCTGTGCTGTAATAGAGAATGCAACAGTGTTGTGTACAGTGCATACAATATAAGCATAGAATAGCAGTGCTGTAATAGAGAATACTGCAGTAGTGCATGGAACAGCAGAGTAAGAAACATTCCCAAAGATTATTTTCCTGAATCTAAATATCAATTAATATTTACCACTTTGTAGCTGTTCCTGTGTTTAGTAGGTTACTGCACTGCCAGATATGGTACTGAGTCGCACAGGGTTCTGGATGTTATCCTTGAATTATGGTAAGTTAACTAAACTCAGCAAGGATGCCAGTATGGGTGCAACAATTAGACTCTCTGTCTCTAGGGTAGTAACAGAAGATTCAGATAAGGTTCTTGCTGCTGATCGCTATGCCTGCTGGCAAATGTTAATTTGTAGATGTTGGGTGATAACAACCTCAATCTCCGCTGTGAAGCACTCCACAGTTGAATACCTAGCCAATGCTCACAGTCTGGCTTATACATGAATAGTGATTTGGCGAGGAACAACTGCCACCTTAAAACCCATCTGTTAACCTCTCTCAATTTTAATGTTTAGAAAATACAATGAAGGCCCTGTGGCAAATGTTTCATATCACTCACGGTGAAGATCAACAACAACTTGTATTTATATAGCCCTTTAACATAGTAAAACGTCCCAAGGCGCTGCACAGGAGTATTAAGACACAAAATTTGACGCCAATCCACATAAGGATAAATTAGGGCAGGTGACCAAAAGCTTGGTCAAAGAGGTAGGTTTTAAGGAGCGTCTTAAAGGAGGAAAGAGAGGTAGCGAGGTGGACAGGTTTAGGCAGGGAATTTCAGAGCTTAGGGCCTAGGCAACAGAAGGCACGGCCACCAATGGTTGAGCGATTATAATCAGGGATCCTCGAGGACAGAATTAGAGGAGCGCAGATATCTCGGGCGGTGTGTGTGGGGTGGGGGGGGGGGGGGGGTGGTTGTGGGGCTGAAGGAGATTAGAGATAGGAAGTGACGGGGCCATGGAGGGATTTGAATACAAGGATGAGATTTTTGAAATCGAGGCGCTGCTTAACCGGGAGCCAATGTAGGTCAGAGAGCACAGGGGTGATGGGCGAACGGGACTTGGTGCGAGTTAGGACACAGGCAGCCGAGTTTTGGATGACCTCACGTTTACGTAGGGTGGAATGTTTGAGGCCAGCCAGAAGTGCATTGGAATAGTCACCTCTAGAGGTAACAAAGGCATGGATGAGGGTTTCAGCAGCGGATGAGCTGAGGCAAGGGCCATAACACAGAGTTTGCTGCTCCTGAGCAATCAGATATATCTGTTCATTGAGTATGAACCATATTCCATAATCTTGATAATTGATGCCTTATTACCCCAACAATAGTTTAAAAAAAACTAATTATTTACATGGTCACAGTAACTGATATTAAAATGTAACAGTTACCTTGTGCCAGCATAACAGGCTTCAGTAATTCAAACTTTTTAAGAAGCTTACCTACAGCAAGCCTTTTATACCGAGGGTAAAACACACTCTCAACTCTTGGGAGAACGCCCGTTATTTCACTTATCTAATATTTTTGTTGGATAAACGTAGCAGCCAAAGGAACTCGGATGCATACCTTCTGTTCGGTTGACCCTTTTTTTTCCCCCCACAGATTTTCAGGATCACTCTTCTCTCCATCAGGTGAGGGAAAAAAAGACTTTTGCTCCAGTATATTCATATTGATGTCATGATATCCAGCTATAGTTACAGTGATTGTTGAAACAGTTCTTTAAGATACGCCAGAGGAGCAGGAATATGCTGCCACAAAAGGCTGTAGAAGCTACAACATTAATTAAATTTAAAACAGAAATAGACAGTTTCCTAGAAGTAAAGGGCATTAAGGGTTACGGGGAGCAGGCAGGAATTTGGACATGAGTCTAGGTTCGGATCGGTCATGGCCCTGTGGGTAGTGGAGCGGGCCCAGGGACCGTGTAGCCTGATTCTGCTCCTATTTCGTGTGTGCAATTCTGTTAGATGCAGGAGATGGTTCTGTGATAGATAGTAGATTGGCGGTTAGGATCAGATCAGCCATGATCTTATTGAATGGCGGAGCAGGCTCGAGGGGCCGATTGGCCTACTCCTGCTCCTATTTCTTATGTTCTTATTACAGGTTCAGGGTTATAAGAAAGAAAATAAAGAACTTGCATTTATATAGTGCCTTTCATGATCTCGGTGTTCCAAAGGGCTTCACAGCCAATGAAGTACTTTTTGAAGTGTATTTACTGTTGTAAACAACAGCCAATTTGCACACAAACAGCAATAAGATCAATGACCAAAATAATCTGTTAGTGAAACCGGTGTGCACTTTGGCAGCCCAGGAGTAGGCCCCTTTAAAAGTGACGGTGCTAACGGGGCCTATATTGAGACCGTTGGTGCCTCATTAACATCGATTTGGCCAAGTTAAAATCGTCCCCATTGAGAGAAGTAGGAATTCTTCCACACACACAAAAGCAGAGAATGAGTCACCCCCCAAGACACACTCACATCGCACTTAAGTGGCACATGCTCCAGCCAGTGGTACTGGTGCAATAGAGCCTCTTCTTTCTACTACTTACTGACTGTACAATGCTTTCTAACCTATTTGTTAACATTAAAGGATGTGAACTTGATACTTAATGAAAGTGTCATTAATATAACCATCTTTATTTTTTATTGTGGAAAGTAAATAGTTTTAAAGTATAAAAACACACAAATGTAGGCAGATGGTCCTGTAGATTTAGAGTTTTTTGCAAAATAATTTTGTGGGTATTTAACCCTAAATTTGGCAATAAGGCAGCATCTTTACCAGGTTTCCTGTGGTGGTGACTGGGATGGGAAATGCTCGTTTCATTATAAATGGAAGTTGACTACAATGGTTTTTGGACAGTTTAGTGCCATGAACCTAAATTTCTAGGAAAGTTGTTGTCTGAGCATCATGGCCCCTTTCTATTTCTCATCTACATGCTGCCCCTCAGCGACATCGTCTGAAAACACAACATCATGTTCCACATGTACGCTGACGACACTCTGCTCTACCTCACCACCACCTCTCTCGACCCCTCCACTTTGTCTCACTGCTTTCCAACATCCAGCATTGGATGAGCAGAAATTTCCTCAAACTCAATATTGGGAAGACCAAAGCCATTATCTTCGGTCCCCGTCACAAACTCCGTTCCCTAGCCACTGTCTGAGGCTGAACCAGACTGTTCGCAACCTTGGAGTCCTATTTGACCCTGAGATGAGCTACCGACCACATATCAGGTCCATCACCAAGATCGCCTACTTCCACCTCTGTAACATCACCATTTCTGCCCCTGCCTCAGCTCCTCTGCAGCTGAAACCCTCATCCATGTCTTTATTACCTCTAGACTTAACTATTCCAATGGTCTCCTGGCCGGCCTCCAACCTTGCACCCTCCGTAAACTTAAACTCATCAAAACTCTGTTGCCTGTATCCTAATTTGCACCAAGTCCCGTTCATCCATCACCCCTGCTTGCTGATCGACATTGGCTCCTGGTCCGGCAACGTCTCAATTTAAAACTTCTCAGCCTGGTTTTCAAATCCCTCCATGGCCTCGCTCCTCCCTATCTCCTCCAGTCCTACAACCCTCCGAGATCTCTGTGCTCCTCAAATTCTGGCCTCTTGTGCATCCCTGATTTTCATCACTCCACCATTGGCGGCCGTGCCTTCATCTGCCTAGGCCCTGAACTCTGGAATCCCCTCCATAAATCTCTCTCCCTCTCTCTGCTCCTTAAAACCTATCTCTTTGAACAAGCTTTTGGTCACCTGTGCTAATATCTCCTTATTGGTTCGTTGTCAAATTTTGTTTGATGATATGTCAGCTGTGGCTCAGTGGGTAGCACTCTCGCCTCTGAGTCACAAGGTTGTGGGTTCAAGTCCCACTCCAGGGACTTGAGCACAAAAATCTAGGTTGACACTCCAGTGCAGTGCTGAGGGAGTGCTGCTCTGTGGGAGGTGCCGTCTTTTGGATGAGACGTTAAACCGAGGCCCCGTCTGCTCTCTCAGTTGGACGTAAAAGATCCCATGGCACTATTTCGAAGAGGAGCAGGGGAGTTATCGGGGAGATGCAACACATGCCTTTTTACTTCCCACTGGCCAGGGCCCCAAACACTCCTTCCAGGTGTAAGATCTTAATGATCTCTGAGTTCTTGGACAAGAAACCAATAGGCAGCAGCCAGTATGTTTGAGCAATAGATCAAGATTTATTAAGCATACAGCGTAATATACTTAATATTAGGCGATAGTTTTAACGAGTAGCTCGCAGCTCTAGGTCTCTGGAACCCCTCGGACACAGATGACGTCATCTTAAGTCTGTTCCTTTGTCCTCGCAGTACGTCTGTGTAAAGTTGTTCTTTGGGTATTGAGGTTTTAACCCTTTTCTTATCAAAAGTTGGTTTGGCCAGTGTCCATATATGGTCTTTAACAAAATCACCTTTTATAATTGGTTCTAATGGTCAAAATACCATTGTCACTCAGACTAAGGTAGCATCCTGCTTTTCCACCAACTTTGCCATGTTCAGTGTTATCTTGTTTATAGTTTTTCACCCCATTGGAATTTACTTTATCTCTTTCATTTCTAGCTTCCCTGGTACAAGGCCTTTATACCAAGGGCCCATATCAGCGCTGTTTCACTAGTCTTGAGGTATCCAAACTAGCTCACTTTAATCTACCAGATAAACACCTTATCTCCATGATCTCTCTCATTTTATGTCCTTATACTAATTATTCTTTAAATATTGTTGCAATTAGTTTTGTTAAGCGAATTCTAAGTTCTACTTGGCATCATATGTTTTTTTAGCAATTTAACCTTCACTCGCAGTCTGTGGCTGTTTGTTATCAAAACTTCGTCAAAACTGCTTTTGACTGTCCTTCGCAGCTGCATTTTGAACAAGTCTTAGCTTTCTTAGTTACCCAGGAGTAATTATGGGTAATATTATTTGGTCAATGGCTACACTTGAAGTTATACATATGATTCTCGTCTATTAAATATCAGCCTTTCGTACACAGGTGAAACAGCGATTTACTAGTTGTACTTGCAATTTAGTATACTGTATTCGCTGCTCATGATGCGGTCTCCTCCTACATTGGGGAGACCAAACGCAGATTGGGTGACCGCTTTGCGGAACGCCTCCGTTCAGTCCGTAAGGGTGACCCTGAGCTTCCGGTCGCCTGTCACTTTAATTCTCCACTCCCACTCAGACCTCACCGTCCTCTGCCTCTTACACTGTTCCAATAAAGCTCAACGTAAGCTCGAGGAACAGCACCTCATCTTTCGATTAAGCACTTTACAGCCTTCTGGGCTCAACATAGAGTTCAACAATTTCTGACCATAACCTCTGCCCCTATCTCTTTTTTCCATTTATGGTTTTTTTTCTCTCACATGGCAGCTGTCTTTCATTCTGCCAGTGCCATTTACACTTCATCTAGAGCCATCTTTTGTTTCTTAACTTGTCCCATTACCATCTCCTTTTGCCTTGCACCATCATCCCTGTTGTCTCTTAATCTCTCTTGCCTTCCATCCTATCACAGACCTTCCCTTTTGTTCTTTCTTCCCCTCCCCCCTTTCCCTGCCCTTGCACTTGCTTAAAAACCTGTTCCATCTCCAGCTTTTTCCAGTTCTGACGAAGGGTCATCGACCTGAAACGTTAACTCTGTTTCTCTCTCTACAGATGCTGCCTGACCTGCTGAGTATTTCAGCATTTTCTGTTTTTATTTCAGATTTCCAGCATCCGCAGTATTTTGCTTTTGTTTGAGTTATCCCCGGTGTCCTGGCCAATATTTATGCCTCAATCAACATAACAAAAACAGATTATCTGGTCATTATCACATTGCTGTTTGGGGAGCTCGCTGTGCAGAAATTGGCTGCCGTGTTTCCTACATTACAACAGTGACTACACTCCAAAAGTACTTAATTGGCTGTAAAGCGCTTTGGGAATTCCAGTGGTCGTATATAAATGCAAGTCTTTCTTTAATGCTCCTGTGAAGTGCCTTGTGACCTTTGCTACGTTAAAGGTGCTATGTAAGTGCAAGTTGTTTTGAAGTTCTCCAATTTTCACCATTCTTGAAGCTTCAAATTTGTGTTTTATCTGAAATAGGAACCCTGGGGCAATGCAGTGGGGCAGCAAATCAGAGCTCCACAACGCAGCATGGAATGGTAGACATGAGTGTGTAAGTTCAGGGGTAAGTTATGGATGGCCAGTCACCTCAGGATATTTTTGTCCACCGTCTATCATCCAATTATACAGCAATATTGGTCGAAGCCCGAGAGGGTCTATGTTTTGTCACATTCAAACGTATCCTGGCTTCAAACGTTCACCAATCTTTGAGCTTTGGAGGAGCATGATCCTCTGGACCAGGATGCAATTTTAACTGGGTCAGAAGTCCCACCCAGCGGCCAACTCACTGACTAAAACTTAACCGGACTGGCTTCATTAACTGACCTGACTGGAAATTGAATTTAAAGAGACGCTCACCTGCAGGCACTCAGGTCATTCAGATCTGTGTGCCATTGTGAGTGGTGCACATCCAAGTCAGTTCTGAGCCTCCCGTTTGCTTCTTTTTGATTTTGTTTATCCCTTACTTACTCTCATTAAGCTTATAATGGGTTCTGCGGAAAGGTTAAATAGGGCCGTGGCAAAGGCTTTAAACTAGTAAGATGGGGGAGGGTTCTACAAGAAATGAAACAAGCCTAAATATAAAAGAAACAGGAAAGACTAAACTAAGGGAGGACATAATTGGCCAGGGAATAAATAGTGTTATAGAACAGGAGTGTAAAAAGATGTTTAAAAATAAAGTGAGAGGAACTGCTTTTAATAATGAGTTAAACTGTACAGCAATGCACACAGTGTCCGTAATAAAACAGGGGAACTGAAGGTAATATGTTGCGAGGAACCAGATATAGCCGGGATTACTGAGACATGGCTACAGAAAAATCAGGACTGGGAACTAAACATTGCAGGGTATAACATATTTAGAAAACATGGGGAGATGGAGTAGCTATACTTACTAAAGATAACATAATGGCAGTAGAAAAAGGTGACACAGCCATCAGTAAGACAGAAATAGAATCCATGTGGATAGAGATAAGAGATTTAAAAAAAAATCAATCACACTTATAGGGGTAGTCTACAGAATACCTAATAGTGAAAGGGAGGTGAAGGAAGAAATACAAAAACAAATTAGGGAAATGAGTTAAAAACATAGAATAATAATAATGGGGGATTTCAACTATCCCAAAGTTATTTGGCCAGAAGAGGTAGGTAAAGGGGATAAGGAAATAGAGTTCTTACAATATGTGCAGGACTCCTTTCTAACCCAGTATGTAAGAAGCCTGATGAGGGAGGATTCGCTACTGGATCCAGTAATGGGGAATGTACCAGAGCAGATAAGAGAAGTAAAAGTAGGGGAACATCTAGGCAATAGTGGCCATAATATAATACAGTTTAAGATCATAATTGAGAAAGACATAAGCATGACAAAGACCAGGGTAATAGATTGGAGAAAAGCTGATTTTGAGGGGCTGAGAATAGAACTTGGGCAAATAAAATGGATAACAATATTGGCAAATAATGATATAGAACAGCAATGGGAAACATTTAAAATGGTGTTCAACAGAGTCCAGAAAATATATTCCACTAAAAAACAAGAACAAACTAAACACTAATGAGACACCATGGATGAATAAAGATATGAGAAAAATTTAGGGTAAGGAATGAGGTGCACACTAAGTATAGAATCATAGAAATTTACAGCAAGAAGGAGGCCGTTCGGCCCATCATGTCTGCGCCAGTTGAAAAGAACTATTCAGCCTAAATCCCACTTTCCAGCTCTTGGTCCGTAGCCTTGCTGGTTAGGGCACTTCAAGTGCATATCCAAGTACTTTTTAAATGCGGTGAGGGTTTCTGCCTCTACCACCCTTTCAGGCAGTGCCCTCTGGGTGAAATAAATTCTTCTCAACACCCCTCTAATCCTTCGACCAATTACTTTAAATCTATGCCCCTGGTTATTGACCACTCTGCTAAGGGAAATAGGTCCTTCCTATCCACTCTATCTAGGCCCCTCATAATTTTATACACCTCAATTAAATCTCCCCTCAGCCTCCTCTGTTCCAAAGAAAACAACCCCAACCTATCCAATCTATCCTCATAGCTAAAATTCTCAAGTCCTGGCAACATCTTCATAAATCTCCTCTGTACCCTCTCGAGTGCAATCACATCTTTCCTGTAATGTAGTGACCAGAATTGTACATCGTACTCTAGCTGTGGCCTAACTAGTGTTTTATACAATTCTAGCATAACCTCCCTGCTCTTGTATTCTATGCCTCGGCTAATAAAGGAAAGTATCCGTATGCCTTCTTAACCACCTTATCTACCTGTCCTGCTACCTTCAGGGATGCACTCCAAGGTCCCTCTGTTCCTCTGCACTTCTCAGTATCCTACCATTTATTGTGTATTCCCTTGCCTTGTTAGCCCTCCCCAAATGCATTACCTCACACTTCTCTGGATTGAATTCCATTTGCCACTTTTCTGCCCACCTGACCAGTCCATTGATATCTTCCTGCAGTCTACAGCTTTCTTCCTCACTATCCAACCACACTTCCCAATTTTTGTATCATCTGCAAACTTCTTAATCTTGCACCCTACATTGAAGTCTAAATCATTGATATATACCACAAAACGCAAGGGACCCCACTGGAAACAGCCACCAGTCACAAAAACACCCGTCGATTATTACCCTTTGCTTCTGGCCACTGAGCCAATTTTGGATCCAACTTGCCACTTTCCCTTGGATTCCACGGGCTCTTACTATTTTGACCAACGTGTGGGACCTAAGTACATGGACAGCATGGGAGAGCATGACCAGGAAGAATACGAAGAGATTAGGAGAGAAGTCAAAAAAAACAATTTGGAAGGCAAAGAGGAACTATGAAATTAAATGATCAAGGAACATAAAACAAAATAGTAAAATATTCTACAGGCGTATAAGTAAAAAAAAAAGGAAACAGAATAAAATCACAGGCAGCGATAGCAAAATAACAGAAATATTAAATAATTATTTTGCTTCATTATTTACCAGGGAGACGGATCAATTGGACATGACCCCGGAAGATGAGATTAGAAATGATATAAAATAAAAAGAAACTAATCAAACTCAGATGATATAACCTCTACTCCGGACGGATTACATCCATGCATATTTAGAGAATCTAGGGACGAAATAGCAGCGGCACTATTACACATTTAATAATTCATTAGAAAAAGGTGTAGTGCCAGAGGACTAACATTATACCTATATTTAAGAAGGGAAATATAGACCAGTCAGCTTAACATCAGTGCTAGAAAAAATAATGGAATCCCTACTAAAGGAGAAAATAGAAAACATCTAGGAGCCAAATATATAATAATGAATAGTCAGCATGGATTTCAAAAGGGAAAGTCTTGATTGACCAAACTCACTGAATTCTTTGAAGAGGTAACAGAGAGAGTAGACAAGGGTAATGCAGTAGATGTAATTTATCTAGATTGCCAAAATGCCTTCAATAAGATAGAGAGAGAGTGTTTCCACTTGTGGGGAAGGCAAAACTAGAGGCCATCAATATAAGATAGTCACCAAGAAATCTAATAGGGAATTCAGAAGAAACTTCTTTACCCAGAGAGTGATGAGAATGTGGGCTTGCTACCACAGGGAGTAGTTGAGGCAAATAGTATAGATGCATTTGGGGAGAAGTTAGATAAGCATATGAGGAAGAAGGGAATAGAGGTTTATGCTGATGGAGTTAGATGAGGAAGGATGGGAGAAGGCTCAATTGGAGCATAAACGCTGGCAGGGACTGGTTGGGCCGAATGGCCTGTTTCTGTGCTGTATATTCTATGTTTTGAGCTGAGATTCTGTGTGGCAAACATTTCAGCTCCCATCAAAGCTGCAAAGACTGTGAACATTGACTCCTGTTGTGAGGGCCTGGTTGCAGCATCCTTGGAGGCGACACACTTTCCAAGGTAGATTGCAGAGTGCTAATGCTCTGAGGGAATGACACCACACAGTCTGGAAGCAGACTCTCTTCAGCTATGGAGGACTTCCAATACCTGATGTAACTGCTTGTGTGAAGCATGCTGTTTTCTTCTCATAGTCGGGCCCCTGGTCCACATCTCAGTCCTCCTCAACAAAGCTAGGAGAAGACCTTGCCCTCCAGCTAGCTGTCTCCTGGGTTGTCCTGTCACCAGTACCTGCTGCTGCTCACTAGTGCTGAGTGTTTCACCATGTCTAAACCCCTCTGCCTCACTCAGCCAGGGTGACAATCTCTGCTGGTGCTTTGGAGGGATGGATCACGTGATGATGACTCTTCAGAAGGATTCTCCTTTGAGGAGTCTTCAGTGGGCTCTAGCTGTGGTGTTGTTTAATTGGCCTGGAGGAAAGAGGAAGGGACAGTGGCAGATGACAGGCTTCACAATGCAGTTTGACGTTGTCAAGCTGTGATATTGTGCGTTTCGCCAGTTCGTAAAGGGGGCCAAGTGATGGTCAGAAACCCTGTTCACTGAAGCCCCAGCCTTGAAATGGCCTACGCTGACAGCTCTTGCAAGGCCACTAATCTCCATGCTTGTTGCTGCAACTCCGACAGCACTGAGGTTGGATGGTCCTCCCCAGTCCTAGTCCTCTCCCTGTTGTTGTGTGGTGTCTTCTCCTTCAGAAGAGTGGAGAGTTATTGAATGCCTTGTACAGAGGAGGGTGCACATGTTGGGCTTATGCATTTTGTGCAGATACTGAGACCGAGATGAAGCAAAAGGCAATCAGGATGGGAAGATGTTGAATAGGAAGCAAGTTTGTGAAGTGAGGAAGGAGCCATGATAGAAGTTGGTGATTCTGCAAAGGCTAACAAGCTTGAAGAGAATGGTGCGAGTGACTGATGTGAAGGGAGCAAGAGGTGAGTGTATCTTTGTAATGAGAATGCAAAGTGGTATAGTGTGGCCTTTTGTTGGGTGGTGAAGGATGTGATGAAGGGGAGGGGATGATTGAGAGTGGTGGGGGAGAAAGGAAAGGAATGTTACCATGAATTATTGACGGATATGGAGAAATGAAGAGCATGACTCACCCTTGCTACTCTTGAGTTTATTGAAGCACTTCCTTTACTGGACCACATCCTGGAGCTGACAACCTCAGCAATCTATCTCCACACCTGGTGGACTTGTTTTTTGGGGATCCTCTTAGCACTGGCTGGGAAGAGAACTTGTATCCTCACTCTCATCTTTTCCAGCTGAACCTCCAGGGAGCCCTCCGCGAACCTGGGGACTTGCCTATGACTCATGCTCCCTCAGTTTCTTGCTCCTCTACTCCAACCTTGCAGAAGGGAATGCAACCTTGCTTTAAGAGATGCATTCCCACTTTAAATAGGTCTCTCACTGACTCAGTCTAAAGTAGGACGGGTTTCCCAGCGTGTCAACGAATCAGGTGGAAAACCCACCAGTGAGATTATAATGAGGCTATTTTTGGCTACAGTGGGTGAGTTTTGAACTAACTGTAACTCACCCTGCTGAAAACTAGCCCAGAATTAAAATCAGGGCTCAAGTCCTGAATGTGTTGTACTTTCCTGAAGTGCAATGATGGTAAAGGTATGTCTCCTGCTTAGCTCTTCCCAGCATCTACACCCCTGTAGTGCCAATTACATCAACCTCCGAGTTTTCACTCAGGCTGAGCTCAGTGGTGCACAACTTCAGTGTTCTATTTGACCCTGAGCTAACCTCTGTCACTGACAAGACTGCAGTTGACTGTTGTTGAACACATGATATTGTTGCTATCACAGAGACATGGTTGAGGGAGGGGCAGGACTGGCAGCTCAATATTCCGGGGTATAGAATCTTCAGGTGAGACAGAGGGGGGGGTAGCAATATTAATCAAGGAGTCAATTACTGCTGTAAGGAGGGATGATATCTTAGCAGGTTCCTCTAATGAGGCCATATGGGTAGAACTTAAAAACAAAAAGGGGGCAAGCACTTTGCTGGGAGTGTACTATAGGCCCCCAAACTGTCAGGGGGAGATAGAGGAACAGATATGTAGGCAAATCTCAGAAGTGCAGAAATAATAGTAGGGGATTTCAACTTCCCCAATATTAACTGGGATAGTCAGAGTGTGAAAGGCTTAGAGGGTGTGGAATTCCTAAAGTGCATCCAGGAGAGCTTTTTGAGCCAGCATGTAGAAAGTCCTACAAGAGAGGGGGCGGTACGGGACCTAATTCTAGGGAATGTAGCCGGGCAAGTGGTAGAAGTGTCAGGAGGAGAGCATTTTGGTGACGGTGACCATAATTCGGTGAAATTTAAGGTAGTCATGGACAAGGACAAAGATGGACCGGAAATAAAGGTTCTAAATTGGGGGAAGGCAGGATCTGGCCAAAGTGGACTGGGATCAGCTACTTATAGGAAAATCCACATCAGAGCAGTGGGAGTCTTTCAGAAAGGAAATAGAGAGTACAATGCCAACATGTTCCTGTAAAGGTCAAGGGTGGGACCAACAAACCCAGGGAACCCTGGTTGTCAAGGGATATACAAGAATGGATTAGGAAAAAAAGGGAGGCTTTTGGCAGATACAAAGGACTAAAAACAGTGGAAGCCCTAGAGGAGTATAGAAAGTGCAGGGGGGGTACTTAAAAGAAATTAGGAGAGCGAAGAGAGGGCATAAAAAACACAGGCGGGGAAAATAAAGGAAAATCCCATGGTGTTTTATAAGTATATTAAGGTCAAGAGAATAACCAGGGAAAGAGTAGGGCCCATTAGGGACCAAAGTGGCAATCTGTGTGTAGAGCCAGAAGATGTAGGTGAGGTTTTAAATGAATATTTTGCATCTGTGTTCACTATGGAGAAGGATGCATAGAAATCAGGCAGGGGGATTGTGATATACTTCAACAAATTAGTATTGAGAGGGAGGAGGTACTTGCGGTTTTAGCGGGCTTAAAAGTGGATAAATCCCCAGGCCCTGAGGGGATGTATCCCAGGCTGCTGTGTGGGGCAAGGGAGGTGATTTCAGGGGCTGACACAAATTTTCAGAACCTCTCTGGCCACAGGGGAGGTGCCAGAGGACTGGAGAACAGCTAACGTAGTACCATTATTCAAGAAGGGTAGTGGGGATAAACCAGGGAATTACAGGCCAGTGAGCCCAACATCAGTGGTAGGGAAATTGGAAAAAATTGACGGACAGAATTAGTCTCCACTTGGAGAGGCAGGGATTAATCAGTGATAGTCAGCATAGCTTTGTCAGGGGGAGATCATGTCTGACCAATTTGATTGAATTGAGAGGGGGCGACTAGGTGTGTGGATGAGGGTATTGCAGTTGACGTAGTCTACATGGACTTCAGTAAGGCTTTTGACAAAGTCCCACATGGGAGACTGGTCAAGAAGGTAAGAGCCCATGGGATCCAGGGCAATTTGGCACATTGGATCCAAAATTGGCTTACTGGCAGGAAGCAGAGGGTGATGGTCGAAGGTTGTTTTTGTGACTGGAAGCCTGTGTCCAGTGGTGTACTGCAGGGATCAGTGCTGGGTCCTTTGCTGTTTGTAGTGTACATTAATGATTTAGATATGAATGTAGGAGGTATGATCAGTAAGTTTGCAGATGACACGAAAATTGGTGGAGTGGTAAATAGCGAGGAGGGAAGCCTCAGGCTACAGGATGATATAGACGGGTTGGTCAGATGGGCAGAACAGTGGCCAATGGAATTTAACCCTGAAAAGTGTGAGGTGATGCATTTTGGGAGGACTAACCAGGCAAGGGAATACACAATGAATGGTAGGACAGAGGATCAGAGGGACCTTGGTGTGCATGTACATAGCTCCCTGAAGGCAGTAGGACAGGTAGATAAGGTGGTTAAGAAGGCATATGGGATTCTTACATTCTATGCCTCGGCTAATTAAGGCAAGAGCAGGGAGGTTATGATGGAGCTGTACAAAACACTAGTTAGGCTACAGCTGGAATACTGTGTGCAGTTCTGGTCGCCACACTATAGGAAGGATGTGATTGCATTGGAGAGGGTGCAGAGGAGATTCACCAGGATGTTACCTGGGCTGGAGTGCTTCAGCTATGAAGAGAGACTGGACAGGCTGGGGTTGTTTTCCTTGGAGCAGAGAAGGGACCTGATTGAGGTGTACAAAATTGAGGGGCGTAGATAGGAACTTTTCCCCTCAGTAGAGGGGTCCATAACCAGGGGGCATAGTTTCAAGGTAAGGGATAGGAGGCTTAAAGGGGATTTGAGGAAAAACTTTTTCACCCAGAGGGTGGTTGGAATCTGGAACTCACTGCCTGAAAGGGTGGTAGAGGCAGGAACCCTCAACATTCAAGAAGAGGAGCCACCAGCAACACAATGTCACTAATATCTACTGGTACCACTTACTGACTGTTTTTCACACCTCACCAGCCAGTGACAAATCAACTCTACTGCTAGTTTTCAGGCAATAAAGTTGAAGGGGCCAGTACAGAAATGGTTGCTGGGTCTTGAAGGAACTACAGCACCTTTCATTTCAGCTAGTACCCTCTTTTCTTTCTCTCCATCCCATGTTACTGCACCATGTAACTATCCAGCCTGGTCACTGCAGAACTAATCCCTGTCCAACATCCTGGTGGTCACCATTAACCAGAAACTTAACTGGACCATCCACATAAATACTATGGCAACAAGAGCAGGTCAGAGGCTAGGTATTCTGCAGCGAGTGTCTCACCTCTGCACTCCCCAAAGCCTTTCCACCATCTACAAGGCACAAGTAAGGAGTGTGATGGAATACTCTCCACTTGCCTGGATGAGTGCAGCTCCAACAACACTCATGAAGCTCGACACCATCCAGGACAAAGCAGCCCGCTTGATTGGCACCCCATCCACCACCGGTGTACCGTGGCTGCAGTGTGTACCATCTACAAGATGCACTGCAGCAACTTGCCAAGGCTTCTTCGGCAGCACCTCCCAAACCCACGACCTCTTCCACCTAGAAGGACAAGGGCAGCAGGTGCATGGGAACACCACCACCTCCAAGTTCCCCTCCAAGCCATACACCATCCTGACTTAGAAGTATATCGCCGATCCTTTATCGTCGCTGGGTCAAAATCCTGGAACTCCCGACCTAACAGTACTGTGGGAGTACCATCACCACACGGACTGCAGCGGTTCAAGGCGGCGGCTCACCACCACCTTCAACGGCAACTAGGGATGGGCAACAAATGCTGGCATTGTCAGCGACGCCTTGATCCCATAAACACTTTAAATCCACTCCTGGGAGAGTGGGTTATGATTGTCAGTCTTCAAAAAAGGGTCTAAAGATAAACTCAGCAACTACAGGCCAGTCAGTTTAACCTCAGTAGCGGGGAAGCTTTTAGAAACAATAATCAGGGACAAAATTGTCACTTGGACAAGTGTGGATTAATTAAGGAAAGCCAGCACGGATTTGTTAAAGGCAAATTGTGTTTAACCAACTTGATTGAGTTTTTTGATGAGGGTAATGCAGTTGACGTGGTGTACATGGATTTCCAAAAGGCATTCAACAAAGTGCCACATAATAGGCTTGCCAGCAAAGTTGAAGTCCATGGAATAAAAGAGACAGTGGCAGCATAGATACAAAATTGGCTAAATGACAGGAAACAGAGTAGTGGTGAATAGTTGTTTATCGGACTGGAGGAAGGTACACAGTGGTGTTCCCCAGCGGTCGGTTCTAGGACCAGTGCTTTTCTTGAAATAGATTAATGACTTGAACGTGCGTGTACCGAGCACAATTTCAAAATTTGCAGATGAGACAAAACTTTGAAGTATGGTGAACAGTGAGAGGATAGTGATAGACTTCAAGAGGACATAGACAGGCTGGTGGAATGAGCGAACACGTGGCAGATGAAATTTAATGCAGAAAAGTGCAAAGTGATACATTTTGGTAGAATGAGGAGAGGAAATATAAACTAAAGGGTACAATCCTAAACGGGGAACAGAGACCTAGGGCTTTTTGTGCACAAATCGTTGAAGGTGGTAGGGCAGGTTGAGAAAGCAGTTAAAGTTTACGGGATCCTGGGCTTCATGATTAGAGGTACAGAGTACAAAAACGTGGAAATTATGATGAACCTGTATAAAACACTGGTTCGGCCTCAACTGGAATATTGTGTCCAATTCTGGGCACTGCACTTTAGGAAGCCTTAGAGAGGGTGCAGAAAAGATTGACAAGAATGGTTCCACGGATGAGGGACTTCAGTTACGTGGATAGACTGGAGAAGCTGGGGTTGTTCTCCTTAGAGCAGAGAAGGTTGAGAGGAGATTTGATAGAGGTGTTCAAAATCATGAGGGGTCTAGACAGTAAACAGAAAAACTGTTTCCATTGGGAAGGGTCAAGAACCAGAGGACACAGATTTAAGGTGATTGGCAGAAGAACCAAAGGCAACATGAGGAAAAACTTGTTTTTTTTAAACACCGAGTGGTTAGGATCTGGAATTCACTATTTGAAAGGGTGGTGGAGGCAGATTCAATTGTGGCTTTCAAAAGGGAATTGGATAAGTACCTGAAAGAAATTTTTTTGCAGGGCTATGGGGAAAGAACCTAGCTGAAGTGCTCTTGCAGAGAGCCGGCACAGGGCCAAATGGCAGCCTTCCATGCTGTAACCATTCTATGATTCTATCCTTCAAAATCCCAGCAACAATTTGGGTCCTACTTTGAAGAAAGACAAATATATTGAGATGGCCAACCAAAATGCAAATCAAACACCCTTTTCATATAAATCCCATGACTTAAGCACAGCGAAACAAATATGCAGTAGTTTTTTTTTTAAAAAGTAGGAACAGCTGATGAACATATCTGAAGCCAAGTACAGCACAAACAATATGTGGAGAAATGCAGGGAAGCAGTATTTAGTGTGCAAATTGGAAAGGAGAAAGTCACATGCATGGTGTCAACTTCAAAAGCATTTTACAAATACCATGTTGCTATGCCTTTTGGGGGCCTGCAATTACCATAATCATACATGGAAAATTATAAAATGAAGAGTATTACATTAAATACAAAATGTTCAAATAATTGAATTAAGATAATAAACTGCAATCTTGAAATAGCCAATCCTCCCATCAAACTAAAGATACACATCAAGCAACAACAGATTGAGGATCCAGCAAGAGATGTTTATTCCATAACCATATATACATATATAGTACCTGAAACACAAACATCCATTTCAATTTAATTAAATAGTATGAGATTGACACATCGACACTGGATGCAATATATTTGACAGTTCACTACTGTTCTATATTTTGGAAATTGCCTATCTGCTGCAATTTCAATGACTGATGCCAAAATGAAAACCAAAAAAGAAATGTAACTGGAGCTTTGTTCACATTTGGAAAAGAACAGATTAATATATACAAAAAAATACAACCGCTGTGACTTCAATAATCTGGGGTTGCTCAATATACCCAGTGATTTCCCTTAGCCAACAGATACAGCAAATATCACTAAATTTGGACAGAAACTACCAAATGAAGTAGTTTCAAACACACTTTAGATCTAACACCACAGAAGAGCAAGTATAATGGATTATTTTTCTTTAAATATAGGTCTAACTTTTACATCTTTTACTATGTCCGGTGTGCTCTGATCCAGTAGTAGGTCTAAAGCACAGCATTTAGTCCAAGAACTTCCGGTTTTGATTGGCACCAAACAAAGCCACTCGGATTTCTGGCATCATCTGAAAGACAGATGAAACATTGGTGTTAGTATTTCTGTGGTAATGAGCTATGGTTACAATCCGCACGGACACATTCTAATGTGCTGATCTCCATACATTCATGTGAAACAAATTGGAGGTGGCTCAGTGGTAACCTACATTGAAACCTGGAATTCAGCAGCCTTGCTTTTCCCACCCCCTTACATTCATCATATTCACAGATGAAGGTAGCATTGCCAAAGGGTTGGAACATGGCAGCCTAGGAAATGTCTCATTAGAACTTCAGACCAGACAAACACGAGAGTGAGAGCGAGTGTTATATTAATGTACTTCTAGCACGATTACTGGCTAGCAATCGGAAGCAGGAACTCTGGCTACTTCTTTTGCTTTTCAGCACAGGGACATTGAGGCACTGTAGCATTTCCAGCACCACCTCAGCAGAGATCTGTTAACAGAGAACAAAATGGGGACCAAACTTGGGAACTTACTAGTCTGTATGGCTCAACATAACATTGCTCAGTACATTAGTCCACAGAACTACAAAAGTACTCGAACATACTGTACATAATAAATGCTACACAAAAAAAAAAGAAAAAGCAGGCCCAGCAGCTTGTTTCAAGCACAGGGTTTTGTCATTGTATTACCAGCCTAACACTCACTTCATTTTCAGAGCTCCATGAGCAATCTCCTTACCTGCTGTGCAATGAGGTCCAATCTACTCTCCAAGGTGTTGGAAACCTTTATTTTCCCAGTAGAATTATACATCTCAACACCTCCAGCGCTGTTTGAAGAGAAAAGATAAACTTTTAATCAATATTCTTGGCTCCATGTGTTTGTTGCCCATCAGCAACCAACTTTTCTATAAAAAAAAGTCCCTGCAGCCTATATCATCTAATAAATTGGTGAGCAAAATCAGAAGGTACATGTCTGTAAAATAACATATTTGCATCTGTAGCTTCTATCTGTCTAAAGGCTCTTGGCCTGTTTTCCAATCAGTTCAGTGCTTCTATTTTGAAAAAACAACCAGAGAATAGTGGGAAAAGAATCAACTCCCTTTCAGTCACCATTACAGTTTCTGACTTCAATGTGTACTTCCAGCCCAGGAAACAAAATCAAGAGGCATGTTCTAACTTACCTCAGCAGCTGGCCTACTGTCTCGTTCCCTTGTATCCTGACCACATTACCACCAGTAGTGCCTCAGTTACTTGCTCCCAAACCTCCCATTCTCACAGGCCAAAGCCTGCTGCTCACCCAAAGGTCAGCTTCAAACCCAATTCCTGGACCTCCACTCATCATCTGATGGGTAGTACTGCTGATTATTTACTAGTTTATTGCTATATCTGCTTTTACTTTTAAAAAGGAAAGTTTGAAACAAAAATCAGAACTATAGCACAAGATGTACTTTGTAGGGTCTTTTGTCTTTTTTTTGGAAGGATAGCATTACACACATTAAGAATTTGTAACTCCCAAACCAATCAAAATTCTTTTCTTTACATCACTGGGACCACTCCCAGGACCTGTGCAAAAGCTCAGTTCTTCTTTACCTACACTACCATAAAAATGACAACCTTTAAAACTTCAAAAGTTCAGGATATTGCGTTTAGATAGTCTCTCGGGAATACAGCTGCTAATCACTTCTGTAAGCAGTATAAGCATCTTCCATTTAGTGTGCCCATATGATCCAATATCCAACTATATTATAGCATTGCGCATGAGCGTAACCTGATCTGAACAAATATTCGTGTCTTACAAGCCTATTCTTCAATCTTTTCAAAGGCAGACTGAGAAAACACAGCGAGACAATCCCAATGTGAATCATTAAGCTGCTTTATTTCACAGCAAGTGAATATGCATAGCAACAGTTATGAGCGGACTCACATAATTCAATCAATACAAATTGTCTTCATGTGATAATACAAAGATAATGAACACACTATACATCCCCACAACAGTGGGTCATCATCTTGTTCAACCAAAACAATAACTGCCAACTACCCTCCTGCATTTTCCTTCTGAACCTGGCCAAAGCTTGCCCTCACAGCTTCTATTTAAAAACCTGATAGTGTCTCAGTCACTAGTGCAAATGTGGTTCCCGGTTTTATCTCCCAGTGTTCACAGGCAGAATGGGAGGCCTGCCAGACCACCTCTGTCAAGCAGCCAGAACCAGAGATTACCCAACATAAAGGGTGGTTATCAATTGCCAGGAGAAGATAATGAATTGCTTATTATTTATAAAAATGTTAGACCTTCACCAGGTTGGTTGGGAGTGATTGTGCTGGATGAGGAATGGGATCATTCAAAGATGGATAAAGACCTTAAATGGTAAGCAATCTTATTTTGTCATTTAAAAATCCTTCACAAACCAAAGTAATACCAATTTAGGAGGAGGAAAACTTGGGATACCCAAATCATTTGAGAACACAGATCTTTTCCAGGTTTTTATGGTTTTGTATAGACTGGGCTTTCTGAAGGCACAGGGACATAACAACTTGCATTTATACAGTGCCTTTAAATGTAGGAAAATGTGGCTTCAGCAATTTAAGCCTTGTGCTCTGGAATTTCCCTTGTAAACTGCTTCCCACCACCCCCTCCGCATCTCCTTTAAGACCCTCTTTAAAAACACCTTTTTGATCAAACTTTGTCACCCCTCCCAATATCTCATTTGGTTCAGCATTCTCTTTCGTCATTACGGTTCTACTAAGCACCTTGGGACATTTTCCTACATTAAAAAAGTGCTATATACTGTAAATACAAACTGTTCTGCAGAGTTATACTATTTCTAATAAAATATGCTCTGTTGATTAAATGTGATCCACATGAAGACAAAGTTGCACTATTCTCTCTCTCATTACATATGATGAATAACATACAAGTTATTAAAGGATTCCAAACTAAATTAGTAGCTGCCTTGCCAATCAATAATATATTTTATCATAAATAAATACATACAAGACAAGACAAACCTTCCTGGTAAAAGGTAGTCAGTATTTTGCACAGTAACTCTTGATTGAGATTACACGCACAGCTGTCAGTAGGTCACACATTTTCTGAGGGGTAAATGGGCTGACCAGTTTTAACTTCCACTTGCTGTGGTGGGAGTACTCTGCTGCTGAGCAGCATCACACCTGGAAGCCCAAAGGCAAATTCTGAGAGTGCAATTACAATCTGCATCTTGCCAATCCAGGATTAGAAATCCAGCAAGTTATAACTGGAAATAATGGGCTGATTAAATTATTAAAGATAAAAATGGATATTTAAACTTAAACTGTAAAAAAAAAAAGGATCTACTTGTATTTGTGAAACTAATGAGGTCTGGAATATTCATGTGTGTCGGGATTATACAGGTTGAGCATCCAAAATCTGGAGTTCGGGAATCCGGACCGATTGGTGGCAGGGTCGTCCGGAATCCGTAAAATGTTCCGGAATCCAGACACCCTGTCAAACCGCAACCTGAGCCCAGGTATTTCTGGACTCGGAACGTGTTTCTGATGTCCAAAGTCCGGAAACGCCCGAGCCCAGGTTGCAATATTTCCGGACTTCGGACATCAGAAACACGTTCCGAAGTCCGGAAAAACACGAAAACCGGCTTGGCCTCGGTCCCGAGGTTGCCAGATTCGGGACGCTCAACCTGTATATGTATTATAAAACTGCAAGTGGATACCATACTGAATCAGAACAAGGTTAGACTAATTCCCATTTTTGTTGACTACATATTTTTCTGCTACTAAAAATACTATACTTTAATAAATGGGTGGAAATGAACTGAACCCAAATCTCTTCAAAACAAAGAAAGCTGATGTAAATGCTTACATGTCTTCAGGTAGAAACGTTTCCTGGTCAATGTGAATATCAATATCCTTATTTATGCTGTTCTTGTAAATGGGAACATTCTTGTTGATGGAGGTCTGTTTGGAATGTAAAAATAAAGTGAAAATACACACACAGCTTTGTGGCACTGTTCATGGTAGGTCAGAGGAAATGCTGTTCAACATTAACAGTGGTAGTACTGCAGCTCCTTCACTGGCAGGGGGGACACAACTACACCACGACAAGTTTACAGAGGCTGTTTCATTACAAATGTGAACATAGGAATTTATAATGAAAAAAGCCGCCCGGAAGTGCACACAGACGCTAGAATTTGATATATTGCAGATAAAAGTAGATACCACTATCCTGTTTGTCACACTATGTTTTGTGTCATACTTTAAAAAAAAACTAAAGGCAGTCATTCTCCAAGCAGGCTCTTAATTGACCTTCCAACAGGAAAAGCCAAATGTTCTGACCTCTGCATGAGCAGCAATTAAACAATGAGTGAACTCATTGGAAAGTTACCAATTGAACACAAGTTGTAGCTTGAAAGGGATACACGCCTGCACTTTAGCATTACAATAACACACCGTGCTTTAGGTTGTATAATGTTCCACTGCTTATAAAACACAATCCCTGATTTATCATGAGTAGCACCCATTGGAGATTTGATAGATATGCATGCAAATTTCCCATGACCACAGTCTAATTGATAAGTAAACGCAATCTCTAGCCAGAGTTTAACTTTTTTTTGGGTGGGGGAGGGAAGAGACGAGAAAGGGGCAATTTACAGATTGGAAATTGCATTTGAACTTCAGAGACCGGATGAGAAGCACTCAGCTAGATGAAATGAGAGACCTCTCCAGGGACAGGGACATGCGCACACTACAATGGCCATACATTGATTCTAGGTGGGATATTAGAAAAATAACTTGTGTGTAGCCATTCTTATTTCAATCACATAGTAAATGTGTCAATATAGAATCACTTTGGAATGGTAGTCTAGAACTGAACATCCATTACATTACCTTAACCACTGCAGTGTCTTGTTTGCGGCAACGAATAATCACTATAGGTTCCAACAGTTGATAAAAGCCCTAAAATTGTTAAATTACATCAGTTACTATCAATTTCTAGGGCAATACATTTTACATTACAATAGAAAATAGGAACTAAACAAAACCTGGAGTACATCTATTTCACAGAGTTTTAACTCTCAAAATTAGGAAATAGACAATTTATAAGAAACAATGTAAACAGCAGGCTGTACAGTATTCTACATGCTGTTCTGAAGGCAATTTCCCAGCATTCACAAAACATTAAGTTCTACACTTGGCGTACATCCATTTTTCTAACTTTTGCCAATGTCAAGACAATCAAGGCACCTCTAGCCTCGAGAAAACATGGCTCCTAGGACCCATCACACCAAGCAAAGTGTGAACCTTTCCCCTCCCCACCCCCTCACCAACAAGTGCAACCAGAAAACAGATTTCAGCATGGCATCTAGTATCATTACTAATTGATAGCTACATGGCAAGGACTGTACTTATAGTGCAGCTGATAGATTATAGTTTAGTGTATTTACAATATTATCCCGTCCTTACCTGCAGTATCAGTCCATCCAGCAGTGTTTGGTATCTGGCAGGATCTTTTGCCACTTTGCCCAGTCTCTGTCTAGCTTCATTCAACAGATCCTGGAAACCAAACAAAAGCACCCATTAAGGTGGTACCACACACCAACTTGGAAAACGAGTAACGGCTGACAACTCACAAATAGCCCTTAATACAAGCCTGTGACGTTTCACAACATAGGGCCGTGGAGGGATCTGGGGACATGCCCATCCCACACAAAAAAAATTGATTTTTAATTATTTGTAAATTCCAAAATAATGAATATGGGCATTGTATTTTTGTTTTCTCTAAAAAGTAAAAAAAGATGTTCACTTATTGAAAACTGCTTTGTTATAATTTGGAACGGAATTATTTTTCTTTATATTTAAAAACTTTTCTTCCATTAGCAGCAGATGGCCTAGAAGGGGAAAATGTTTTTAATTCATTTCTTTTTCGTAAAAAAGTTACTGAATAGCAAAAGCAGGGATATGAATCCTGTCCTATTGACCGCTGGATTATTTAGGTCAGGGATATAGGCAGAAGATTTAGAATTCTGCACTTTTTCCAATGTTGCCCCACATTCCTGGGGGTGGGGGGTGGCTAGGGCATGTCCCCTGGTAAAAATTGTGCACTCTGATTGATTTTACACTTCACAATTGATAAGACAGTTAATCTTAAAATAAAAATCGTTGCCATTTCAGTTTTCAATACACCAACCAGACCATCATTTCCCCAAAAGCTACCTCTGTCACTATCCCACTTCCAACCTCCACCCCAGTACACTGAAGCACTCTATCCTCCACAGAACAGGTCAGAGAGACACTGTATCTCCTCCAATTCCCTACCCAATTAACAAGGCACACATTCCTCCTTCAACCCTCCCCGTTCATGTTGTCAATTTTCTCTTCCCCACCCACAAGCAAGATGATACTCTTTCTTCATGGTCTACGTCAATTTCTGGCCACAAACCTGAACGCACTGATTGGGCTATAAAAACGTCAAACACAGGTGGTTGCCATGTATTAGTTTGTAAAGGCTGTAAACCAATTTCTTAATTGGGGTGGAAAAAGTACTATCATTTTCAATACTAACAGTAAGGCTATAATATGTTTTTTGATGGGAAAGTTGAGAGTTAATTTGGCTCTATGATTTCTTCCTTTCCACAATTTTTATCCTTGTTCTCTTGAAGGCACTGGCTTGTGTTGGCAGCCCCTAATATCTTATCAAAAAGGCTACTATTCACATGTGAGCCCAGTGAATTTCTGTAGACTAGTTATTCAGTGAAAGCATCACAACTGAGCCTAATCCACACACTGGTTAGTGATTGGCAGCGAAAACCCTGGCTAATCCAAGGGCAATTGTAACACCAAATCTGCTGCCCCAAATCAGCACAGGCTAAGAACTGAAGCTGGGATCTTTCAGTCTGTATGGGTTGGTGCCAACAATGCAAAAATGAGTGTCATTTACTTTGTTCCCATGTCATGCATCATGCCTGTTTGATTACCAGCTTCCACCAATCTGCCATTCATTCTGTATCCTAAATCCAGGTAGTGCACAAACATGGCCTAGGCAATTTTTCCTTTCCTCAATGCAGAATATACTCTTCCAGTGACACATCAAGACTGTAATTTCACCACATGAAGTTATTACAGGTGAATCTATAACCTACCACTCCATAATAGTGTTTAGAAATTCCAACATGCTACAATACCCTTTACTTATATTGTTCCTTGCAAGAGTCCTGCAATAAAGATCAGTGTTACCATGACAAAAATGTTATTTTTAAACATAGAAATCAATTAAAATATCAGTTTCAATATCTAATAAGAAAAATAAGTCAGTAAGTCTACCACTACAACATAAACTCCCAAAGGGTTGAACAACATTAGCCAGGCTACAGTATTGTAATAGAAGTGTTCTTCACTGCTCGTGTGAAAATAAGCATCAGCTGATAATGACATGGCCTGGCCTGACCCGACTAGGACTACAGAGAGTCCTACTGACGCCATGTGATTAACAGCCAATGAAAAAGGCATTGCTAAGATGAATTAATCAATGACTTGCTGCATGTGATCTTCATACTTTATGGACAGAAAAAGTACTACAAACATGCTTTCTCAGAAGTTAGCCTCCATGTAATTGTATTTCAGTTGATATAATGC
Organism: Squalus acanthias; assembly: GCA_030390025.1. Lineage (NCBI taxonomy): Eukaryota > Metazoa > Chordata > Chondrichthyes > Squaliformes > Squalidae > Squalus > Squalus acanthias. The sequence goes on from CM059435.1 coordinate 88,203,521, forward strand.
ATTCGCAATCTCACCGAAATCAGATCATCTCTGGCTTTGAGGACCTTCAACCTAGCCTGGTTCAGCAAATTGGACATTTGACTAAAAGCAAAAAGGTTTAAAAGAATTAGTCAGAAAGTCAATTCAAGGTCAAAAAAGATTTCAGTACCCAACACAGTCAGAATCTGAGCTAATCGCATATAGTGGAATATTCAGTGTAGTAGGCAAAACAATATTTTTTTTTAAAGATTTCAGAAACTAGATCTTTATATGAAAATGGTTACATCCTATATTTTAATTTTCATGCTCCCTAAATAGAATTACTGATGGTTTCTATATCTTATCTAAACTGAGTGTAAAACTCAATAATGTAAATCAAGAATATAGGGAGTTAGGAGGTAAATTAAAAAATAGGACCTCAAAGGTAGTAATCTCAGGATTGCTACCAGTGCCACGTGCTAGTCAGAGTAGAAATAGGAGGATATTTCAAATGAATACGTGGCTAGAGGAATGGTTTCAAATTCCTTGGACATTGGAACCGGTTCTGGGGGAGGTGGGACCAGTACAAACGGGACGGTCTGCACCTGGGCAGGGCCGGGACCGATGTCCTAGGGGGAGTGTTTGCTAGTGCTGTTGGGGAGGGTTTAAACTAAAGTGGCAGGGGGTTGGGAACCTGAGCAGAGAGACAGAGGAAAGGGAAACAAGGATAAAAGCTAAAGACGAAGGAGAAAAACAAAAGTAGAAGGCAAAGAATCCAACGGTTTAAATCAAACATGGTCACAGTAAATAATAATTCATATAGGTCTGAGAGCGTTAAAAAAAACAAGCCTGAAGGCTTTGTGTCTTAATGCAAGGAGCATTCGGAACAAGGTGGATGAATTAGCTGCGCAAATAGAGGTAAATGAATACAATTTGATTGGGATTACAGAAACATGGCTCCAGGGTGGCCAAGGCTGGGAACTCAACATCCAGGGTTATTCAATATTTAGGAAAGATAGGCAAAAAAGAAAGGGAGGTGGGGTAGCATTGCTGGTTAAAGAGGGGATTAACACAATTGAAAGGAAGGATATTAGCTCTGATGATGCAGAATCTGTATGGGTAGAACTGAGAAATAACAAGGGGTAGAAAATGTTAGTGGGAGTGGTATACAGACCTCCAAACAGTAATATGGAGGTTGGGGACAGCATTAAAAGGGAAATTAGAGAAGCATGCAGTAAGGGCACAGCAGTCATCATGGGTGACTTTAATTTAGATATAGATTGGGCTAACCAAATTAGTAAAAATACTGTGGAGGAGGAATTCCTAGAATGTTTACGGGATGGTTTTCTGGAACAATATGTCGAGGAACCAACCAGAGATCAGGCCATCTTAGACTGGGTATTATGTAACGAGAAAGGATTAATTAGCAATCTTGTTGTACAAGGCCCCTTGGGTCAGAGTGATCATAATATGATAGAATTCTTCATTAGGATGGAGAGCGAAGTAGTTGAATCAGAGACTAGGGTCCTGAATTTAAATAAAGGAAACTACGATGGTATGAGGCGCAAATTGGGTAGGATTGATTGGGGAATGTCACTCAAGGGGTTGACGGTGGATAGGCAATGGCAAACATTCAAAGACTGCATGGATGAACTACAGAATTTGTTCATCCCAGTGTGGTATAAGAATAAAACAAAAAGGGTGACTCAACCGTGGCTAACAAGGGAAATTAGGGATAGCATAAGATTCAAGGAGAGGGCATATAAATTGGCCAGAAAAGCAGTAACCCTGAGGATTGGGAGCAGTTTAGGATTCAACAAAGGAGGACAAAGGGATTAATTAAGAAGGGGAAAATAGAATATGAAAGTAAGCTTGCTGGGAACATAAAAACTGACTAAGAGAAAAAGATTAGTGAAATCAAGTGTAGGTCCCTTGCAGTCAGAAGCGGGGGAAGTTATAATGGGGAACAAAGAAATGGCAGACCAATTAAATGCATATTTTGGTTCTGTCTTCACAAAGGAGGACACAAATAACCTCCCAGAGATGTTGGAGAACATACGGTCTGATGAAAGGGAGGAACTGAAAGAAATCAGTATTTGCAAGGAAATGGTGTTAGGGAAATTGACGGTATTGAAGGCCGATAAATCCCCAGGGCCTGATAATCTACATCCTAGGGTACTTAAGGAAGTGGCCTTAGAAATAGTAGATGCATTGCTGATCATCTTCCAACATTCGATGGAATCTGGAACTGTACCCATGGATTGGAGGGTAGCTAATGTTACCCCACTATTCAAAAAGGGTGGTAGAGAGAAAACGGGGAATTACAGACCGGTAAGCCTGACATCGGTAGTGGGGAAAATGCTAGAGTCCATTATAAAAGATGTAATAGCTGAGCACTTGAAAAACAGTGACAGGATCGGACAAAGTCAACATGGATTTACAAAAGGTAAATCGTGCTTGACTAATCTACTGGAATTTTTGAGGATGTAACTGGGAAAATAGATAAAGGGAGAACTAGTAGATGTGGTGTATTTGGACTTTCAAAAGGCTTTCGATAAGGTCCCGCATAAGAGATTAGCGTGTAAAGTTAAGGCACATGGGATTGGGGGCAAGGTATTGACTTGGATAGAGAACTGGTTGGCGGACAGAAAGCAGAGAGTAGGAATTAATGGGTCTTTTTCCAAGTGGCAAGCAGTGACTAGTGGGGTACCGCAGGGATCGGTACTTGGACCCCAGCTATTCACAATATACATTAATGATCTGGATAAGGGAACTAAATGTAATATCTCCAAGTTTGCAGATGACACAAAGCTGGGTCGGAGTGTGTGCTGCGGGGAGGATAGAGAGAAACTCCAGGATGATTTGGACAGGTTGGGTGAGCGTGGCAGATGCAATATAACGTGGATAAATGCGAGGTTATCCACTTTGGTGTCAAAAACAGAAAGGCAGACTATTATCTGAATGGCAATAGATTGGGAGAAGGGGAAGTGCAACAGGACCTGGGTGTCCTTGTGCACCAGTTGCTGAAAGTAAGCATGCAGGTGCAGCAGGCGGTGAAGGCGGCAAATGGTATGTTGGCCTTCATAGCGAAAGGGTTTGAGTATAGGAACAGGGATGTCCTGCTGCAGTTGTACAGGGCCTTGGTGAGACCACACCTTGAGTACTGTGTACAGTTTTGGTCGCCTTATCTGAGGAAAGATGTTCTTGCCATAGAAGGAGTTCAGTGAAGATTCACAAGGCTGATACCTGGGATGGCAGGAATGACATATGAGGAGAGATTGGGTCGACTGGGCTTATACTCGCTGGAGTATAGAAGAATGAGAGGGGATCTCATCGAAACATATAAAATTCTGTCAGGTCTGGTCAAACTAGATGCAGGAAGAATGTTCCCGATGGTCGGAGAGTCCAGAACCAGGGGTCATAATCTGAGGATAAGGGGTAAGCCATTTAGGATAGAAATGAGGAAGAATTTCTTCACCCAGAGAGTGGCGAACCTGTGGAATTCTCTACCACAGAAGGTAGTTGAGGCCAAGTCATTAAATATATTCAAGAATGAGTTAGATATATTTCTTAAAGCTAAAGGTATCAAGAGATATGGGGAGAAGGCAGGTACAGGGTACTGAGTTTGGATGATCAGCCATGATCTCATCGAATGGCGGAGCAGGCTCGAGGGGCCGAATGGCCTACTCCTGCTCCTATCTTCTATGTTTCTATGTAAGAAACACATTTAAACACAGGGAAATTTGAAAACTACTGAAATACTGGCACTTGACAAATTTTATTTAACATAGTACTTACATTTTCTTCTGCTGTTCAATTTGCTTTTCCTTCTTTTCATAATACTCCATGATCTTTAACCTTTGGGTCTGTACAAGACGACCCTTTTCAATGTTAAACTCTTCTTCTGCCTGCAAACCAAGGGATTGATTTTCAAAATATCTCCAGTATCAAAAAGAAAACAAGTAGGACTGATATACAAACTTAAGCTTGCACAGGCGGTCATCATAGTAAGCTCTGTGCACATTACATAAGACATTCTATACCAGAACTGTACATTATTGTATGCAAAGAGTAGCTATTCCAAAGTTCTTGGGGAGGGTAAACTATTTCTATACCCTAAGTTGTCTCCTCGGTTTCTGGTGGCCTACAACCAACTGCAGTGGTCTGTTCACATGGCTGACGCTGGTACTCTGAACTAGCCACGCTTGAGCAATTCCCACTTTTCCACCTTACTCTGTGGAAAAGCAACCCAACTAAAACGAGGCGCTCAGCAAATTCAAGGGAAGAAATAAATCTAAAGCCGCATCCCAATACTCCCGACAGCTTTCTTGGTAAATGCACCACATGGTGTGGTACACAACCACACCGAGCAGAAATTGTCCAAACTAATCTGCTGGTGTGTGCTAGATTGGCTAATCTTAGTAGAAACCACACTGACATTCTAAAGCATCCCAGGCAAAGGAGGGTCCCATCTTCTGACTGCTTTCCAGTGGCCCTGTTGGAACTGCTCATCTGTAGACACAAAGATAGACAGCATAGGGTCTGATTGTGATCTATCCAATAGTCCATTCATGGCCAGACTCTCAAAGATAAGCCAGTCAGGCAAGGTATAGGAAGGCGTAGTATTTTTGTTTTCTCCAAATTAGGAATTCCCTAAAACTCTATGCAGATCCACATAATACAGCTCTTCTCCCAAGAAACAAGCTGCCCCTGTAACTGTGACATGGGTGTTTTCTTGTGTGTTGAACACAGATTTATGTCCAATCACATTTAGGACAGGCATAGGTGAGTTCTAATATTAAGCTACAAAATTCAGGCATTACATTTTTGAAAAGTCCATTTTAATATTTTATTTCCCACTTCCACTATATTCTGTAGTTTGTTAATTTCACAATATGAAAGTAATGGGTTTCCTATGTTTTAAATGTATTCATTCTCGGGACATGGGCAACACTAGCATTGCTAGCATTTACTGCTCATCCCCAGTTACCCCGAGAAGGTGGTGGTGGGCATTCTTTTTGAACTGAAATGGTTTGATACAACTGGAGTGGCTTCCTAGGCCATTTCAGAGGGCTGGTAAGAGTCAACCACATTATGTGGGACTGGAGTCACATATAGGACAGACTAGGCAAGAACAACAGGTTTCCTTCCCTAAAGGAAACTAGTAAATCAGTTGGATTTTTACGACAATCAGACAGCTTCATGATCATTTTTACTGATACCAACATTTTATTTCCAGATGTGTGTTGTTTTTTTTTTTTTTTTAAATACAGTAAACTGAATTCAAATTCTCAAACTGCCATGGTAGGATTTGAACTGATTTTCGCTGGATTATTTGTCCAGCCTCTGGTTTTAGTCCAGATGCATAATCATTGCTACCGGGTCATAAAATTTATTGTTATATGTGATGATCAGATGCCTGGAAGTGCGTTACACAGCAGCAATACACCACTGATAATGCATAATCTTCCATTTTGCAGAGATCTGGATTTATATTCCCTAATTGCTATTTGGAACCTCTTCTAAATTCTGTTGTACAAATCTTTTTTGGTATCAGTTCCCGTTCTTTATTGCAACAATCAGGTTTTGAATGTAGAATGAGGAAGGGCTGAGAACCAACGTGGAACAATTAGGCAAGACAGCATCATCTGCCACATTTATTTACTTCAGTGAATTCTGAGAATGCTCAGAAGTGACTAAGAAATAAATGTACTAACCTTACTGAATGTTATATAGGATCTCTGACCAATGAAGGCAGCAACTGACTTGAACACAGCTTGAACCCGAGTTTCCTCAGAGTTATAATACATGTCTCTTTCTCTGAACAGAATTTTTTTGGGGATAAAATATGTATGACACAGATAGGGTGCAGGAAAGACACAAATGTGCTGAATTATAAGTACATTTTGATGGCGTAGTCACCTTTAAAGTGGGAAAGAGACTTACAGCAAAATTCAACAGCTTTGTTCTACAGCACTATATTTACAATTACATTTATAACAAAAAGTATACATTAGCCCATTTTCAACTAAGAATAATGAAATGGACCAAAACATGACTAATATATGACTCAATTCTGCAAGCAAACTATTCCTTCAACCTCCACATGGAATTTAATGACGAGACCCAATTTGCATTCATACTGCAGTAAATTGTACACAATTATAAATCTGTGAGACTGATGTTTCTCCGCAACAAAGATTTGGTTGGAATAATCTAGATTGCCATTACAAACTCGAAGTCTGAAAAGAAAGACAAAATAAAACCTCACCTTTGCATCTATTTCTTCTGCTTTTTCATTGGCCTCCTGCTCAATGAAGGCCATCATGTGTTTGATCTATAGAGCAAAAAGGGAAACAACGAATTATACAGATCTCAGCTCTGCAATCATCATATCATGAGTTTTTACGCTAGATATTTTCTTCGGTTCAGCACCAGTTGCCATTCTTTACGCACAGATCTCGCACCCCCTATAAAGCAGTGTGTCTCTTTACCTTTTCAGCGAGAACATCTCACCGAGTTCCAGTTTACTGTAATATACTGTGTGCTGCCATGTGATCAACTCGACTTCGGTAGGCAGAACAGTAAGATGACCAGGTCATAGCTCAGTTATGAACTAACAGACAAATGTACTAAACATATTATTAAACAGTGCTTTATGTTTCTGCCTGGTATCGAACCAGGGGCCTTTTACGTTAGGCAAATTTGATAACTACTACACTACTAAACAGGCTGCAAAGAAAATCACTGAGTATATTTACAATAATTACAAAATAACAGTTCCCATGGATTGGAGGGTAGCTAACGTAACCTCACTATTTAAAAAAGGTGGGAGAGAGAAAACGGGGAATTATAGACCGGTAAGCCTGACATAGGTAGTGGGGAAAATGCTAGAGTCCATTATAAAAGATGTAATAGCAGAGCACTTGGAAAACAGTGACAGGATAGGACAAAGTCAACATGGATTTACAAAAGGTAAATCGTGCTTGACTAATCTACTGGAATTTTTTGAGGATGTAACTGGTAGAATAGATAAGGGAGAACCAGTGGATGTGGTGTATTTGGACTTTCAGAAGGCTTTCGATAAGGTCCCGCATAAGAGATTGGCGTGCAAAGTTAAAGCACATGGGATTGGGGGTAAGGTACTGACTTGGATAGAGAACTGGTTGGCAGACAGGAAGCAAAGAGTTGGAATAAACAGGTCTTTTTCCAAGTGGTAGGCAGTGACTAGTGGGGTACCGCAGGGATCGGTGCTAGGACCCCAGTTATTCACAATATATATTAATGATCTAGACGAGGGAACTAGATGTAATATCTCCAAGTTTGCAGACGACACAAAGCTGGGTGGGCGTGTGTGTTGTGAGGAGGATGCAGAGAAACTCCAGTATGATTTGGACAAGTTGGGTGATTGGGCAGATGCATGGCAGATGCAGTATAATGTGGATAAATGCGAGGTTATCCACTTTGGTGGCAAAAACAGGAAGGCAGATTATTATCTGAACGGCAATAGATTGGGAAAAGGGGAAGTGCAACGAGACCTGGGAGTCCTTGTGCACCAGTCGTTAAAGGTAAGCATGCAGGTGCAGCAGGCGGTGAAGGCGGCAAATGGTATGTTGGCCTTCATAGCGAGAGGATTCGAGTACAGGAGCAAGGATATCTTGCTGCAGTTGTACAGGGCCTTGGTGAGACCACACCTTGAGTATTGTGTGCAGTTTTGGTCGCCTTATCTGAGGAAGGATGTTCTTGCCATGGAGAGAGTGCAGCGAAGGTTCACCAGACTGATCCCTGGGATGGCAGGAATGACGTATGAAGAGAGATTGGGACGATTGGACTTGTATTCGCTAGAGTTTAGAAGAATGAGAGGGGATCTCATTGAAACTTAAAAATTAACAGGACTAGACAGACTAGATGCAGGAAGGATGTTCCCGATGGCGGGGGAGTCCAGAACCAGGGGTCACAGTCTAAGGATAAGGGGTAAGCCATTTAGGACTGAGATGAGGAGGAATTTCTTCACCCAGAGAGTGGTGAACCTGTGGAATTCTCTACCACAGAAGGCAGTTGAGGCCAATTCAGTAAATATATTCAAGAAGGAGTTAGATATATTTCTTAAGGCTAAAGGGAACAAGGGCTATGGGGAGAAAGCAGGGACAGGGTACTGAATTTGGATGATCAGCCATGATCTCATTAAATGGCGGAGCAGGCTCGAGGGGCCGAATGGCCTACTCCTGCTCCTATCTTCTATGTTTCTATCCCCTGTGCTAACCCTCAATATAAACCGGAATGTTGAAACACAAGACCCTTTACTTCTTGTATGGTTATCCATGATCACGGAGCCTCAGACTAGCTCTGTATCTCTACTGATTTCAGATCAACTAATTCAGTCAGGATATAGCCACAAGTTCTTTGGGGATCCTACAGAACAAAAGGAATTAAAAACAGATGATCAGCCATTCACTAGTTTCTAAGTGATTATAGACAAGGGTCTCTGGCTTGGGTAGTGATGCCTCCCATGACCGGATAGCCTGTTGACACCAAGGCCCACACGCACAAAAATGGGTGATGCACCAGAAGACAGATGGCACTCATGGAACCATATTACAGCAAGGAGACAATATCTCTGGCCAGGGGAAGAAATTGGCAAGGAAAAGAAATTGATGAATTACACTAAATAATAGATTCAACAGTGGGTCTGAATACAAAGTTTCTCACTGACAGAAGTTAGGTTGCACATGGGAATAAGAGTAGGCCATTCAGCCCCTCTGATGTGTTCCGCCATCAATTACATCAACAGTAATGCCAACCCCACCATCTCAAATCAGGAGACAAAAAGTGAGATTTGGTAAGAAATCATGAGTTGCTTTTCCCCACCCCCCCTAAACATAGACAAATATAGAATGATAGTTCATTTATAAACTTCATTAGCGGCTTTATTTAATCTCTAACAGGTCACAGCTCTTTATAAAAACTTTATTACTACATCTGAAAATGCTTTACAAATACTTTTTTAAAATCCTACCAGTTATCACCACCCCTCACCTGGTGCCCAACACAACCACCACTCAATGCAGTCCCTGCAGCTACCAACAAAGGTATTCAGCCCATAAAAGCTCATCCCACTAGAACCCTAGCTTGTCCATCCAACTTTAATTTGAACTATAAAATCAATAAAATCATAAAAATGATAGCAGCAGTATTGCCAACTCCTGCAATTCCATCACGAGACATGCAATTTCCGAGCAAAATAAAGCTTCTCTCGCAATGGAATGCCTAAATCTATTTTTGGGGGAATACAATGCCAATTTATGCATTGGGATTATTAATATCAGCACCAAAGTTTTTTTTGTGATGACATTAAGTTTTAAAAATTGGCTCGCTCGGTTGATTGTTCACCCTGGCCCTCGCCTGTGCGTATATGAGGGCGGCCGGGCCGGGCTGAGCTGAGCCGGTGAACTCGGGTGCAGCGGAGTGAGAAGGAACCCAAAGGACGTTATGGAAAGTCCTCTGAACCTGGTGAGTTTTTTCTGCGCATGCGCAAATCGCATATTTCCCCCCCCCCCCCCCAAAAAAAATCGTGAGAATTAGGCGTTCCATCGCAAGTGAAGCTTTAATTCACTCAGAAATCACGTGTCTTGTGATGGAATCGAGAGTTGGCAATACTGCATCAAGGCTGATTTGTACCTAAACACTATTTACCCACCTTTGCTCCCTTGAGACCTGTAATAATCCCATTATTATCCTTCTGATGCTGTCATTATACCAATGTTATGTGGATTCTTTGCAATTAGTTAGAAATGTATTGGGACTTGTATTGCAAATATACAAATTTACTTATTTGGTAGTGAGTATTGAACATTTGAATATCAAAAAAATATTAAATAAAAAGTCTGTATTTCAGAATTTAAAAAAAGACTTTGGGATAGAATAAATTTCTAAATAAGTAAGCTAACTCATCTGACCTTTGTTGTTTCCTACTGCATGTAAACAGAGTAAATAGGGAAAAACTGTTTCCAATGGCAGATGGGTTGGTAACCATAGGACACAGATTTAAGGTGATTGCCAAAAGAACCAGAGGAGATACGGAGGAAGCATTTTTTCCCCTAAAAAACAGCGAGTTGTGGTGATCTGGAATGCACTGCTTGAAAGGGCGGTGGAAGCAGATTTAATAGTAACATTCAAAAGAGAATTGGATAAATACTTGAAGGGAAAAAATGTACAGGGCTATGGGGAAAGAGAAGGTGAATAGGATTAATTGGATAGCTCTACCAAAGAGCCAGAACAGGGACAATGGCCTCCTTCTGTGCTGTATCATTCTATGATTCTATGTATTCTAACCAACAGATAGTACTTTACCACTGTCTAACCTGTGAACCATTTCTCCATTACATATGGTCCTTAAGTACCTTTGGAAAAGACATGAGACTTGACACAACTGAATCTATTTCAGGGGCTGAATTGTGAGGATAGACTCAAAAGCTTTGATAATACAAGCCAAAAAGGGTCTCCAAGATCAACAATACTTTTGTGTTGCTATCCTCTGAATTTTACATGGCGATTAATCACCCAGTACATTCATTTTGCATCCTCCCTGCAGGGAATTGGAGACTCATCTTGGAAATGTCATGTACTGCCAGGAACCTAGCACAAATAGCTCTGCCTCCTACACTAGAATAGACAGGACTCCAACTCCTTCCAACCAGGTGCTCTAGCTCAAACCAGATTCCAACAGCATCACAGTACGGCTCTGCTTACTGACAACTAGGAACTGGCTAAAGTCAAAATAGAGCAAGGGACACTAGTTCCAGTAAAAAGGTGTGAAAATATATATTTAAAATGTTCATACAAATACATGTCTGGTTAAAAATAATTTAGATGTTTCTATTTCAAAAGCTTGAAAATTAACCAAACTGAATGAAATGAGTAACAATGGCATTCAACAAGGTTAAACATTAGCTCAACCTAGAAAATACCAGCCATTTTAACTGTTTAATGTAAACACGTTTATGCTCAACAATATTATACTTAAGTCAGCCATTTATCCTTGCTAGCTTATGCCATTTAAAAAGATTATAAGTGGCAGTGAAATATTTTTTAGATGTAAAATCCTTTAAACTGTATTCATAAGTATAGGAGGTTCATAGCTGAATTATGTTTGATGGAGAAAGAACAGTGATTTCTCAAACAAAAACAGGAAATGTTGCAAGTTCACAGCAGGTCCGCCAGCATCTGAAGAATAGATAGTTTAACATTTTTGCTTAACCTATCGTTATTGTCTCTACACAAAATGTTAACCAGTCTTTTCAGGTGCATTTTTTAAAAATTTCAGATTGCCAATATTTAGGATTTTTTTAAATATTCAATCCATTGCGATTTTGCAGCCTAGTATAAGGGCACTGCCAATGTTCCCCAAGTATAGGATACATCAACTGAAATTAACATCTGAATAGTGCTTGCTCAAATATGAAATTTATTCCATAGATTGTATGCAACACATTACATTTTACATAAATCAAGGTTACTGTACATACAATAGCACCTTCAATTGTATCTAAAAATGTATTTACTGCACATCAATTGGCAAGAAGTTTTTTTTGTTGGGAATATCTGCTTACAAAATTTCTGGAGTTGCTTAATACTGTGTAGGCAAAATGTGGAAGTCCATTTCCATGATTAATCGGTGCAAATAAAAGGGACAGTTCAAATTTTAAAATCATATATACATACAAACGTCACTAATATCAAAATGTTATCCCTCTCTAGCCCCTCCTCAACTTCGTCATTCTGCAGGTTAAACAGCCCATTTTTGGCTGCAAACAGGGTGATGATGGGCAAGGATGTGTGATTATGGTTTATTTACATTCACCGCGTTCCTATTAAGAGACACTTGGCCTTAAGTTTTTTTAAATCCACGAATCCAATGTGAGCGTGACAAAAGACTAAAACGCAAAATATAGCACAATCCTGGCTAAATCTCCTTTTTTTGTTTTGTTTCCTGCACCCACCGCTACTGTCGACAGAACATCACGAAGACTCCTCCTTACCTGTTTCTGCACATCGGCGTCGCTCAGCGCCATTGTCGCTGTGGGTTTAGGGGTCTTGGAAGGAGAAATTCCCACAGATTGGTGCTGAAGCAATGAGGGGGAAGGTGCTCGTATTTAGTTAGCGGGGCTCGGTGGGTGAAGGAGTTTTGTCTAACGTTAATAGCGCTGCTCCCGCTCACTGCGCACGGTGCAATGACGAGCGCTCAGCTGACTGATCCACAGCGGCCGTCAGCAGCAAACGCCTTTGGCTATGGCCGGTCACCTGATGCAGCGACGGAGGGGGAGGAAACGCGCAACGCCCTGGCACGCGGCCCTCCCCCTGTTTAAAGGGAACTCGACACAACCGAATTTATTTTTGCTCCTGTGTATGCGCGAGCGCACGTGATTTCCTGCATCTTTGATCGGTTAAACCGGACCAGATTCAAAATAAAAACATTCGGATTCGAGCAGATCCGATTTGTTATTAAAAAAAAATCACGCGTGTGATGACGTCCATAACTCGCTGCATGCTGGGAATTCATTACTTAGAATAAATAATTTACCAGCAAAGATTAAAAAAATAAGTATATATATTGTCTTCAAAAAGCGGATACTTCCAATTGTTGGTATAAATCAATATTCAATTTGAAAATCTGTGACGATGTGTTTCGCAGCAATTTTTTTTCTCTCTTTGACCTTTGACCTCCGCGCTTTCGGTTAACTTCAGCTCGCGAGCGCGAAGACTTGATTTTATTTTCCCTTTTCTGTTTGGAGCATAAGCTGTTTCTGATGTGAATCTTAACAAAACAATATAATCAGGGGGCCGGAGCTCCCTCCCCGCCCCCCGAGTCCTGGCGTTATTTTTTTTAATTGAAGCTGTGCCCTTTGACCTTGTGCCCCCTTGTGTTGCGGAAGGGGGCGGAGTCAGTGCGTCTCTTTGCCCCCGAAAGATGGCGCGGCTCTAAATAAGGAACTTGCACAACAGTGGCAACGGCACCGGGCTGGCTCGTCCGATAGTACAGTAAGTCTGTCCGCTTTAGCATAGCGCTTTTTTGAAAAAAAATGTAACAGAAAAATAAAAGTTATGTTGGTAATAGATTAAAGTAGAAGGCGAGCGCTTGTTCAAATAACACTAATCTTCAATTTGCTATTTGTTATTAATCGAGAAACCATTTATGAAATGAAGAGATTGAATGGTGTCCTACTGTTTGTATAATGTTTGCAATTTTTCTTGTCATTGGAGCTATTTTAATATAATCGGCCAATTTAAAGAACGGGGGAGGGGGAAATTAGACATTAATTTTAATGCTGGATTTATGATCCCATGGTGCATTCTCCAGTTTGTATAATGTAATATCTGATAACTAACGCAAGTTCATAATTTGTGTAAACGTTGTCACCACAGTGCAATCGCGTCAACTTAATCGTGCAAGAACGGACAGGCGTCAAGAATCGCGTCGTTAGTGACCTTTTTCCTTTCCACTGATGCCAGGCATTGGAAGTGCACATGGGCATTTGGTGGGGTCGTTGAACAAAGGACACTTTGACTTTGTTCTTTTCTGCGGTTCGCTTACCTTAAAGGAATATGTTGGTGATGGTTTTAAAAGTTTGTGCGTATTTGCAAGTCTTTTGACTACTATAAAAATTCGGATTTTAATCTTAAACCCTTTTGCCATTTGTTCTTTTTGGTATGGGTAGGACTTTCGAAGAGTGTTCTAAAGCTTTTCATAATAGAAAAACATTCCCGAAAAAATAGTGTCTACTTTTTAAATGTCTGTTTTACTTATTGGCAAATACGAAGAATATGGGTAATGTGTGAAGTTTAGGTAGTACTAATAACTACCAATTTCTGAGCTGCAGGTTCTGCTTGTCTGTTATTTTTCTAACAATCATCTTTTTATCTTTCCCCCTTCCCCTTTCCCGGCGTATGTATCGTCACATAGTTGCAACTTTTGACCAACAAAAGAGAAAGTGAAAATGGCTACAGCTATACCTGAAGGTTTTCATTATGAGACCAGATATGTTGTCTTGAACTACTTGGGACTGGTTTCACAAGAAAAGATTCCAGGGCCAACAGGAGAAGGTAATCTCAACAATGTAATATTTAAGTAAGAGGGGTGCATTTTATACTACATGAAAGCAAATTACTTTAAAATTCTGTTGTGTGGAGTTAATTAAGTTGTATATTAAATACTTTTTAAAATAAAATGTTGGCTTATTGATATAGTTACAAAACAATACCATATTAGTTTAGTATAATATATCCTCAAACATACTTGGCAAGGTTTACTCAATTTGTGCTTTGGTGATTGAAAATTAAAGCAACAAAAAGTTTTATTGTTTGCCCTTTTTGTTTTAGAAGCAAAAGTTAACTCTGTTTAGATTTTACATGTAAAAGTAGTCTTGGGCTCAGTTTTATATTGACTGTTGATAAATCTTTAAAGTACTTTTGAAAAGTAAGCGTTCTGGTATGTTGTCTGTAGCCATGCATAACTTGTCTATTCACTTTCTGCATGGTTTGTTATGAATTCTGGCAACATGTCATAGACTATCAGTATAAAGTGCACTGCTTTGGAAATGCAAAGCTATTGATGGGCTGAAAGAAGTAGAGTTTTTGCAGTCTAAATGCTGAAGTGGAATGCTGAAACAATGACATGAAGGGTGGAGGAATCTTTTTGTAATTTTTTTGTGAAGCTTGTATGGATGGCTGGTTTAATTTATTAGGGATGAGCTTTAATAGGCCAAAAGACCTTTCGTTGTCCTTGAATTTATTATGTTATTATATAACTTGGCCGCATAAAACTGGTGATATGCTGCTGACTGCTTTCACAAGGGACACAATCAACGGAAAGGCCTCCTTTGGAGAGGGATGTAGCTGAGAAAATTAAGGCGGAAATAGAAGAAGAACTCAAACTTCTGCACGATGAGATCAATAAAGGTTGGTTCAAATGTTAAAACCCTTCCAGCGTGTATTGCATTTGTTATTGTTGAGCTTCACCTCTTCAATACATTAGAAAACTTGATTTATTTGACTGGAGATGCATTTAATGCAGTTTGTAATAAAATCTTTTAATTTTATTAATGAAATATTCAAGGCTACTAATTTGTGCTACACAGGCATTGTAAGGATGTCAAAGCACACTATGATGTACTACACAGTGTACTTGGGTATCCCTGCAATACTACTGTATCTGGTGATAGAGCAACAAATACTACTTCTAGGTGGTTGCTAGTGGATATAAGGTGAAGCCCAAGCATAGGGATTTTTTTTTTATTTTGCATCAACATGGATGTAAACTTGGCTAGCTGCAAGAATATGGTTGTAAGAAAATCTATTTATACAAGCACACTTGAGCTTTATAAAACAGTTGTTACTTCTGTCAACAGCTATTCCCACCCTTATGAATTATTTAACACCTGATCTGTTCTGAGAAATGTTTTTCTTGTAATTATACATATTTATTTCTGTGTAGAGGTCACCTCTGTTAATAGTGTACATTTCTGGTATGAAGCATTTGTGTTCAGTATCTTCATTAAAAAATCTTATTTTAAAGTAATAAAGATTTTGATTGCAAAATTAATTTTGGTGTATGAAGTAACTGCCATTTAAAAATGACACACAAAATGTACGGTTTTTCATAATAACATGTGTTAGGATCTGGTAATGGGTAAAGTATTTTATTGAACATTACTTGTATAGCAAATGCATCTCCTTTTTAAATTCTTATCAGGCTTTGCAACACCAGAAACTTGGTGTGGAATACCAAGTTCCAAGTTGTGATATTGTTACTGGGCTTTTAGAATTAAAATTTTTTATTAAAAAAAATCCAGCCCTGGTTAATTTGTTAATGTTCAATGTTTAAATATAAACTAAAGTATTGCAGTATTTAACTTTTTGTAGCTTTTCTATGTTTTTTGAAATTGTTCCTCTCTGCTTTTGAGATGGAGGAATTGTAAAGTGTTTTCTTCACTCTGGAATGCATACTGTGTTCTGTCTTTGGAGAAGTTTTAAAAAGTACTGAGTGGAACAGATGTGCCTGTTTGTATTGGATGGATCAGAGCACAATGATTCTATGAAAACAGTAGAAAGGAAATACTTGATTTATTTTTAAGGTACTTCTGTTTTAAATTCAGTTTGTGTAACCTAGGGCCACAATCAATTTGTAACATGGACTGGATCACAGTTTTTGTGCTGTAAGCCACCAAAAATCTATTTAATAAAAATAGTACATTTTGCTTGCAGATTGGGGATCAAATTTACAGAGCCTAATCGTGCAAATATATGTAAAGCAGCATAGTAGTACTGTAGTAAATTTAATACCATATTTATGAAACTATCTCCATAGAACAGGAGTTCTGTTTGGTTAAGTTCATTTATCCTAAACTTTTGTGTTTTTTTTCTCTCGTCTCTTTCCTTCTAGCCTTTGCCAGTACAGGATTTGAGTGTCACACTTCACCAGTATTTAGCCCAGCAAATCCAGAAAGTTCAATAGAAGATTGCCTGGCCCATCTTGGAGAAAAAGTATTTCGGGAGCTTACTGTGCAACTGCAGGCAGCGCTGCAAAATATTCTTAGCAAGTGAGTTATGCATTTCTGTTATTTGCAGCATTGGTAAAATTCTCACTAAATGGAAAGCACAGAGTAGCATCCCTTACTATGAGGTACATCCTTTTTTTTTTACTTCCATCCTTGCCCCCACCATAAACACAGCCACATTTTTATGATTCCTCAGCACAGTAAGTAATTAGTAAGTAAACTGTAACTTGGGCTCCAAAGACATGTGAATACAAGTTGTGCTGACTTGTCCCTTCTTTGGCAGCCTTCCAGAGTTTGAGCTTGCCATGTGTGAAAATATACCCTGTTGATGTGTAGCTGAGCTTCTACCTTTTTATTTATCCACTTCATTAGGCTCTGGTTTCTCTGGGCTAGCTATAGGCATGCAACCTACTCTGAGCTTGGTCAACACCACTTTGAGCTCTCCCCCCCCCCCCCCCCCCCCCCCCCCCCCCCGAAGAGACAACTGGTTTCCACTTGGCACTTCCCTGAAGTGACGTGACTAAGATCGGAAGCAGGAAGATCACTTCTCTGACACAAATCAATTCATCCTATCTAATGTAATTGTTGCAAAAAATTAACTCTCCATTCAGATAGCCCATGATATTGGCAGAAGTGTTATGAACGTGTTGTAATTTCAAGCAGTTACACAATATCATTTTCAGGACTTTGCCTGGATATTTCACACATGAAGCTCCAAATTGTTTGGTGACTTTTTCGATAACTATCTACCAACCTCAATCGGTTTGTCTTTTGTGGGCAAAGCGCATTTATGGGGCATGGACTTTTGCACAGAATTACACTAACCTTTAGTGTTTATAATCCAGTTGCAAATAAGGGTTGGAATACTTTGAAGGGGGAGAAGGAGAGGGCAGAATAGGAAGATGCGTACCATTTTTACTGCATAATACAAGTTCAGAATCTACCAGATAAACATCTGTTTTATATAATGTTTTAATAATTGGAAAAACTTAGAACTTGCTTTTTATTTGACATAGCTAGGAGCTTTGCAAGTATCACTCCCTGCTAAATAGTCTTTCATAAACAGTAGTAGCATTGATCTCTGTGCTTGATTTCTACTATGCTTTTAGAGCCTGAGTTAATGCAATATGCTTAATTCATGCAACATTTATATTATTGCAACATTTTCTGTTTGTAAAAAAAAATCTAATTACAGCATTTTAAGAGATAACTCCAATCCATCAAAATCTGATCGGATCATCTAGTAGAAGCTCCTAAGTGTACAAAATTTGTAGTCCTTCTGACCATCTGTTTGAACATTATTGTATCGTATTGGCATGGCTGCTGTATATTTTTCCAAGTTAGAGAGTACAGTGCATTAATGAATCCTCTCAAATGAATCTGCAGTACCGTTCAATTCTTTATATTAACTGCAAATGTATTCTCCTGTTTCCATGTTTAAAGATTTAGCTAGTCAATCTCGTTTGGCATTGCTCAGTGAGTTGGGAGCGGATACGCGCCCTCTTCTCTCAAGAAGTTGTCAGTTTTCCTTTTCAAGGACTGTACTACTCCTTACCTGTTGTACTTTTCAACAGTTGTTCCAGAGGGCAGTGACACTGCAAAATGAAATGCTTCATGGCATCTAACCTAACTCTGCCTATGGATTTGATAGGCATGGTCGCTAATCCTGCCAACCTTATCCATTTAAAATAACCTATCTAAAAGGATCAAGTCCAATGCCTTCATTATTTGGAAAACTTCAGTCACGGCTTCTCTAAGCCTACATTTATCCGAAGTAAATAACCCTGTTCGTCTTTCCTCAATTTAAAAACTCTAGGGTTAGGTAGCATCCTGGTTGCCTACTCTTTCACCTTCTCCAGCACCTCATTGCTCTTTCCATATGCAGGAACTAATAGACAGACT
Source organism: Squalus acanthias (assembly GCA_030390025.1). Taxonomy (NCBI): domain Eukaryota; kingdom Metazoa; phylum Chordata; class Chondrichthyes; order Squaliformes; family Squalidae; genus Squalus; species Squalus acanthias. The sequence goes on from CM059435.1 coordinate 88,221,934, forward strand.
ATTGCAAGTGCAGACATGCAAGACAGAGTGTTGTGTAGTTTTAATAATATTTCTTGCCAATGAAGTATTTTTGAAGTGTAGTCACTGTTGTAATGTAGGAAATCTATGACCACCTTGCATTGTTTGTGCACCTTTAACGAGTGATCAACCACTACCCCCGGTTTCCTCCTTGATCGTAACTTTTTCTGGGCATCTTTGCATAATATAAACATGCCTGGTGTTCTCCAATCTCAAGTGCATGACACAGCGTTTGTCTGCATGCTAACTTCACCTAAATTGTAACATGTCTAAATCGGCCCATTACCTATTGATTTTGATCTGAAATACTAAGCCTGCACATTTTCATATCATTCACCCCCTCTTTGCTGACCTACATTAACTCCTGTTCACCCCAATGCTTCAGATTTACAATTCTCATCCTGGTATTTAAATCCCTCCATGGCCTCACCTCCCCCATCCCTTTAACCTCCTCCTACAGCCCTACCCAGAGCACTCTGTTCCTCTTATTACAGCCTCCTGTGCTTTCCCTCCCCCCTTCCCACCATGGCTTCAGCTACCCAGGTCCCACTTTGGAACTTCCTCGACTTCTCCACCTCGCTCCTTTTTAAGACCTTCCTTAAAGCTCATCTCTTTGACCAAGCTTTTGGTCACTCTCCTTAACTCTCTCTTTGGCTTGGTGTTCATTTATTTCTTGCTGCTCTATGACGCACCTAGGACAGTTTTTCTTCTACAGCAAAGGTGCTATAGGAATGAAAGTTGTTGTCCTGGCCAACCTTAAAATCATTATCGTATGTGAACAGGCACCTTCTTGATTGTAAAATCATTTAAACCATAAACTTAAAACTATAAGTGTGTGGTTGCTACCTATTGCTTTGCTTTACGAACTGGCAAAGGCTAACTTTGCCAAATGCATTGCAGTTGAGCCCAAATATTCTGAATTGAGTTGTGTTAAATTAAACCCAACTAATGCACTGCTATTGTAAGTCTAAAACCAAGCTATTATACTGTTTTTGATCATCACTACATTAACAATGCTATCCTTGTCTACATGAAAATAGTGAAATAAAACACTCGTATTGCATCTCTTTTGTGCCCCATTTGATACTTAATCTTTGAGGTGAATGAAGAGTTAAATGGTTCTTCAGCCAATGTTCTGCATGCCTGGTGATGGCTGAACTGTGAATGAATCTTTTAATTTGAGTCTGTTTATGTAGGGCAACTACATTGCGATTAAATCCTAGACATGTACGTCCTGATAAATTTTTGTACGATACTGTACCAGTTTTATTTAGACTGGTTATATAACCTATTTGTATTGTATGTGAAAAAGGCTTAAACTATTCGTCAATGTGAGCAAACTTCAAGTATTTATCCAATTCCCTTTTTTGAAAGCTACTATTGAATCTGTTACTCCCACCCTGTATCTGTTTCTCCCACCCTATTGGGCAGAGTATTCCAAATCCTAACCACTCATTGCGTTTATTTAAAAAAAAAAAAAAAAAAAAAAATTCCTCCTGTAGCCTCTGGTTCTTTTGCCAATCATCTTCAATCTGTGCTCTCTTGTTGTTGACCCTTCGGCCGTTGGAAACAATTGACCTGTCTGCAGCCTTCAACATGGTTAACCACTCCTCTAATGTGTCTCCTTCATCCTCCAGCTGGGTGGGTCTGCCTTCGCCTGATTCCATTCTTAGCTATTCAGTCGTAGCCAGAGAATCACCTGCATTAGCTTCTTTTCCCACTCCCATGCCATTGCCTCTGGAGTCTCCCAAGGATCTATCTTTGGCCCCCTCCTATTTCTCATCTACTTGTTGCCCCTCGGCAACATCATCCGAAAACACAATGTCAGGATCCACATGAACGCTGACCGCACTCGGCTCTACCTAACCAACACCTCTCTTGACCCCTCCACTGTCTCTGATTTGTCACACTGCTTGTCTGACATCCAATACTGGATGAGCAGAAATTTCCTCTAACTAAATATTGGGAAGACCAAAGCCATTGTCTTCGATCCAGCCACAAGCTCCGTTCCCTAGCCACTGACTCCATCCCTCTCCCTGGTAACTGTCTGAGGCTGAATCAGACCATTTGCAACCTTGGTGATGTATTCGACCCTGAGATGAGCTTCCGACCACATATCCACTCCGTCACAAAGACTGCCTACTTCCACTTCCATAACATCGCCCGACTCCGCCCCTATCTCCGCTTATCTGCTGCTGCATCCCTCATCCATGTCTTTGTTACCGCTAGACTTGACTATTCCAACACACTCCTGGCCAACCTCCCATCTTCCCTACATAAACTGGAGCTCATCCAAAACTCTGCTGCCCATGTCCTAACTCGCAGTAAGTCTCGTTCACCCATCACCCCAGTGCTCGCTGACCTACATTGGCTACTGGTCCAGCAACGCCTCAGTTTTAAAATTCTCATCCTTGTTTTCAAATCCCTCCATGACCGCGCCCCTCCTTAACTCTGTAACCTCCTCCAGCCCTACAAGCCTGCAAAATCGCTGCAGTCCTCCAATTCTGGCCTCTTGCGCATCCCCACTTTTAATCGCTCCACCATTGACTGCCGTGCCTTTAGCTGTCTCTCTCCTCCTTTAAGATGCTCCTTAAAACCTATCTCTTGGTCACCTGTCCTAATATCTCCTTATGCGGCTCAGTGCCAAATTTTGTTTGATAACACTCCTGTGAAGCGCCTTGCAACGTTTTACTATGTTAAAGGCATATATAAATGTAAGTTGTTGTTCAGCCATCTAATGCTTAAAGCATAATAGATTTTAACTTGTGTTGGGAGGAGTAATTTGTGCATTTGTTTACACATATATTTTGATAGTAAATTTGCAGGTGCTACTACAATGCAGTTTATGATGCATGCATAAAAGTGTCTTGTACACTGTACCTGACTTTTTATTTTCCTGGTTTAAAAATATTTTAGGATAAACACTAACTTAATTCAGTTGGCGCTACAGAGGCTTAATATTACCCATAGCTTTAGGATAAGTTGAATAGTTTGAGATTTGGTGATATTTGTATCTGAGAATTTGAAAAGGATGTTGTCCTGCATCAAAAGTAAAAGCAGTGGGATAGGATTAGATTTGGGAGTCTGGGGAAATAATTGTACAGCTGTAGCCCTAGTTGGGTTATGAAATTTTAGTTCTAAATATTAACACATTTTGTGTAATAGAATTTCTTTCAAAGCTTTTTTCCCCTGCTTAGCTTGTGTATATAAGTAGTCACTGTAAGGAGTGAGATTTTAAAGTGTTTACCCACGTATCTAATGAAGAACAAAACTTGAGCAAGAAAGAATGGAGGAGTGTATTGCTTAGAATGTACTGTACTATAAAGTAATTATGACTTCCTGAACCCTGTGCCAAGAGTCAAAATGCACTCTGGTACAAAGGTTTGATCTCCAAGTTATAAATTGAAGGATATATTTTGGTCTTTTAGTTTAGCTAAAATAATTTACTGCTCGTCATTCCCATTTGCCAGATCTTGGTGTGCACGGTTCTCTTTAACGTACCTTTTTAGATTTGAGATATTTGCCTTTTTAATATGCTATTTTTTTTTTTTAAAGTACCATAAACTTGCTTCCTTGATGTCTTGACCAAGGTATCCAAGCAGTAGCTGATTCAGACCGATCAGCAACGCCCCAGGGTTCAATTCTATCTGTATTGATTCAGTGGCTCTCCGCCAAGGCATCGGTGGGATTTGTCCTGTGTGTCGGGGTTCCTGCTCCTAACCGCTATTCCATATCGGTCGTTTGTACATTGGGACAAGATTGGGTTCTGCAGTGATTTCCCCCTGCAATTAAATTGTCTGTCAACACTTTCCCTCAAACTTCATGTATGTATAATGGTGAGTTATCAGATAGTGACTAGTGTCTGTAAATTTGAACCCTGGTTTAAAAAAAAAAAATCCACACCCTCAAGGAGCAAAGGGGAAGACAAATTGGTGAGAAGGGAAACTGCCATAGAATGAATTGGATATGCTTTGTGGTTTACTACATTTATATAGTGCCCTTTAATGTAGAAAAACATCCCAAGACGCTGCACAGAATCATAATAGGGCAAAAGTGGATGCTGAACCAAAGAAGGTGATTTATTAGGAGGGGTGACTCAAAGTTTAGTCAGAGGTGAGTTTTAAGAAGGAAAAAAGTGAGAAGTCGCACAACACCAGGTTATAGTCCAACAGTTTTATTTGAAATCACAAGCTTTCGGAGCGCTGCTCCTTCGTCAGGTGAAGTAAAGGAATACAAATCGACAAAGCATATATAGATAGAGAACAATGCATGTGAAGCGTACAATGGCAGACAACTACATTTAATCCTCCTGACTGCCTTTTGTCACACCTCGGCAGATAAACAATCAGGTCAGCCAGGAAGGCACCACATCAAAGACATAGCAAGATACAACTGAGACAATGAGGTGGGGTTACAGGGGGTCTAATGTGTCAAAAGCTGCAGTCTGTATGGAAAACGATAAACTTTAAAATTTTTACTTTTTTTTTACTGGAAATCACATCTGTGAACAAGCCAACGACGACTTGAGTCTGGATGACTCTACGTCATGTATCGTGACATGAACCCAAGATCCCGGTTGAGGCCGTCCTCATGAGTGCGAAACTTGGCTATCAGTTTCTGCTCGATGATTTTGCGTTGTCGTCTTGGAGAACGCTTACCCGCAGATCCGAGGCTGAATGTCCTTGACTGCTGAAGTGTTCCCCGACTGGGAGGGAACACTCCTGCCTGGCGATTGTTGCGCGGTGTCCGTTCATACGTTGTCTCAGTGTCTGCATGGTCTCGCCGATGTACCATGCTCTGGGGCAACCTTTCCTGCAACGTATCAGGTAGACAACGTTGGCCGAGTCACATGAGTATGTACCATGTACCTGGTGGGTAGTGTCCTCACGTGTGATGATGGTATCTGTGTTGATGATCTGGCATGTCTTGCAGAGGTTGCCGTGGCAGGGTTGTGTGGTGTCGTGGTCGCTGTTATCTTGAAAGCTGGGTAATTTGCTGCGAACGGTGGTACTTCTGAGGTTAGGCGGCTGTTTGAAGGCAAGTAGTGGAGGCGTGGGGGTGGCCTTAGCGAGGTGTTCGTCGTCATCGATGACATGTTGAAGGCTGCGAAGAACATGGCGTAGTTTCTCCGCTCCGGGGAAGTACTGGACGACGTAGGGTACCCTGTTGGTTGTGTCCCGTGTTTGCCTTCTGAGGAGGTCTATGCGATTTTTCGCTGTGGCCCGTCGGAACTGTCGATCGATGAGTCGAGCGTCATATCCCGTTCTTACGAGGGCGTTTTTCAGCGTCCGTAGGTGTCCATCGCGTTCCTCCTCGTCTGAGCAGATCCTGTGTATTCGCAGGGCTTGTCCATAGGGGATGGCTTCTTTAACGTGGTTAGGGTGGAAGCTGGAGAAGTGGAGCATCGTGAGGTTGTCCGTTGGCTTGCGGTAGAGTGAAGTGCTGAGGTGTCCGTCTTTGATGGAGATTCGTGTGTCCAGGAATGAAACCGATTCTGAGGAGTAGTCCATGGTGAGTTTGATGGTGGGATGGAACTTGTTGATGTTATCGTGTAGTCTTTTCAGTGATCCTTCGCCATGGGTCCAAAGGAAGAAAATGTCGTCTATGTATCTGGTGTACAGCGTTGGCTGGAGGTCCTGTGCAGCGAAGAAGTCTTGCTCGAACTTGTGCATGAAGATGTTGGCGTACTGGGGTGCGAATTTGGTCCCCATGGCTGTTCCGTGTGTTTGGGTAAAAAAAATGGTTGTCGAAGGTGAAGACATTGTGGTCAAGGCTGAAGCGGATGAGTTGTAGGATGGCGTCTGGAGATTGGCTGTTGTTGGTGTTGAGTACTGAGACTGTCGCAGCGATGCCGTCATCGTGGGGGATACTGGTGTAGAGTGCTGATACGTCCATTTTAAGAAGGAGAGGGAGATAGAGAGGCATTAGTCACCAGTAAATACTGTTGTGTATATTTAAGTAGACTTACAGAAACCAATTGAAGGCCATTCTGTACAAGAGAAACTTTTTATTTAAACTTCTCCCCACTCCCCTTTTCCATTATGGATACTTTATTATAAGCATTTGTGTGGAATCATTAAATAGAAGTGACAACAATTTATACCGTAATCAGACTTGGCATAGTTTTACTCTTGCTGTTTTTTGTCTATTTTTGCAGGCCCCTTGAGTATGAGGTGTACAAAGAGCAGGCAAATCAAGTCGCCAGCCACACTAGTGGGTGGAATAAGGTAAGAATTGCTTAATTTCTTAATTTATTCTGAGAAAGTTCCAGACAAGGTAACAATGGAGCTGAATTTCAGTACTAGAGTAAAGACAGTGAGAAGCAGAGTTGTATGTAGCAGGCTGTGCGACAGCAAATAGAAGCGCCTTAATGAAGCAGACTATGAGTGAGGTGATGGGATTATCCTTTCAGGCAACTGCTCCCAGCGTTTCATGCAACTGTAATAAATATGTAGATGATACATGTGGGAATAGACACATCAGGCCATTTGTATTTTTTTTTGAAGTGCTAGAAATGTGTTTCTCAATTCTCCAATGATTCAGAGCCTGTCTTGTGTTGGTGACTCCTCTAGTAAGCTATATTACTGTAATACTCCCAGCAATGAGTTAGTATATGCAATTCAAACACTAAAATATTAAAAACCAAGTGTAAATGGCATGAAAATTAACATGACCACTAATCTATTCCCAATTACAGTCCTATTTTAACAGTAGCTAAATTGTTTGAAAACTGATGAGGGTTCTGTGACACGGTTCAAAGGTTGATTACCGTAAGTGTAAGAAGGCTATGGATAAAATATCAGAATGCTTAACTTTCAGAACTGTCAATATTATATAAATACACATATTGCAACCTTCGGATTCACTGATCTGACTCTTGTATATCTGAGGAGCATTTTAGAGTATTAAGTGTGAGTCTGGTGCAAGTAATGGAATCGCACCATGTGACTTGTTGGAGGTCAGAGCTGGACTAATTTCTTTGTCATGCTATAATGTGGACTAGTAGCATAAATTTAATCAAAGCCATACTAAAAGTTTGATGCAGGAAATTAATGCTGGAGGCTTGCATATTACATTTTGTATGGAAAAAAATTCAGACTTGGTATGGCTTTGATCTTTCTCTTTGCCTAAATACCTTTTTAACTCCTTGCAGCTGAGTTTTAGTCTTCCAAACCACAAAAACGGTCCTTGAAGATGAGAGGAAAACCCATTTCCAGTTCTCATTTAATGAGATAGTGATTGGTTGACTCTGAATGAAAGTTGAAGGTGAATCTTCAAGTTAAAGAACATAAAGCTTGGAATAAGAAAAGGCCCTTTGCTGCCTGCTACTCGCACAATCACAGTTTACATTATTGTTGATTCCACATCGATTCTGTTTGGTCTTCAAAGGCCTTTTTCTTCCTGACCCTCAAAGTAAGTCAAGTAGAAATCCACATCTGTCCCTCACTTCTCCACTATTCAATCCTGATAGTTACCTGGCCCCAGCAATGCAGTTTGCCTGCACAACAGTGACTACACTTGGGGGGGAAAAAATATCCATTTAGTTGTACTTTGGGATGTCCTGAGGCTGTGTTGAGGCACAATATAAATGCACTTTTTTGCACAGGAACCACAGTTATCCATAGAATATTTTATTATCACAGTCTCTATATACTCAATAGCCTTCAATCTTGCTCCTAAATAGATAAACAACTCTCTCTTTGGAAGAGTTAGATACTGTGCATCAACTGCTTCGGTTGGGAATTTATTCCACTACGTTTTGGAGGGGAAAGAGCGCATGCAAATTTCTTCTGGTCTCACTTGGGGCTTTCGGTTTTTTTTTCCACCTGTGCCTTTTAGATCTACACTCTCGATCCAAATTAAATGACCTGGTTGTTTGTGTTTGAGGTGTGCGTTGTGCTGGCAAGGCTGCATTTATTTGCCCATTACTAGTTACTCTGAGAACGTAATGGTGAGCTGACTTCATCGTTGTTTTTATAACTGTCTGATCTCCTAGCCCATTTCAAAGGGCATTAAGAGTCTTATCACACAATGTGATACTCTAGTCCCTCACAGGCTAGACTGGGTAGGGGTGGAAGGCATTAGTGAACCAGTTAGATATTTTTCCATAATCCAGCAGCTTTCATGGTCGTCTTTCTGATGCTAGCCGACAAATTACCAGATATATTCAATTTCACAAACTTGCCCTGGTGAGATTTGAACCGTGCTTCTCATCATTTTAAAGATCTGGATTTTTTTTGACCAATTAAAGTAATTTCAACTTGGTGAGGCTCTCCTCAGGATGTCCCAGAATAACTTCAGTAATTATCTCTGAACCTTCTCTAATGCACCAATATCTTTTGGAGGTAGTGTGGCAAAACTCTAGAACTTTGTGCAATGTTAAAGTAGTTTGTTTTGGTCAATAACCAGATGCTACCCAAGTTTGCCGCCTTAAATTTCACATTGATGCGAAACTTTCAGTGAATGGCCAATAATCCCACCCCAATTCTTTTCCATCTTTTCTAATGGGAATCCATTTGAGTATATATTTTATGTTCCAAAAATGTGAACTCGGTGGGGGGGGGGGATATCATTAATTGCTGAGTTGGTATTTGACCCAACAGACTGTATTAAGAACTCTATGGCGATTGGATAAGCTTGTGAAGTGTGCGGTACAGATTCAGGCTTTAACTGATTTGATGAGAGGATATGGACTCTGCAGTGTGTGCTGCCTAACTAACAGTAGGGTAGCCAATGTAGAAATTATTCACACTGAATTCCTAAAAGCTGCTGTACGTGATGGGTGGGCGAACAGCATTGGTCTTGAACAGTGTTAGGAACCATTGACTCACCTTGAAGCTGGTCTTCTGAGGGTTTTTTAATTCATTCACGGGACGGGGGCGTCGCTGGCAAGGCCAGCATTTATTGCCCATCCCTAATTGGCCTTGAGAAGGTGGTGGTGAGCCGCCGCCTTAAAAACATAAGAAATAAGAGCAGGAGTAGGCCATACGGCCCCTCGAGCCTGCTCCGCCATTCAATAAGATTATGGCTGATCATTGAACTCCACTCCACTTTCCCGCCCGATCACCATATCCCTCGATTCTCCTAGAGTCCAAAAATCTATCTATCTCAGCCTTGAATATACTCAAATACTCAGCATTCACAGCCCTCTGGGGCAGAGAATTCCAAAGATTCACAACCTTCTGAGTGAAGAAATTCCTCCTCATCTCGGTCTTAAATGGCCTACCCCTTATCCTGAGACTATGACCCTAGTTCTAGTCACTCCAGCCAGGGGAAACACCTCTCAGCATTTACCCTTTCAATCCTCTTCAGAATCTTGTATGGTTCAATGAGATCACCTCTCATTCTTCTAAACGTGAGGGAGTATAGGCCCATTCTACACAATCTCTCCTCATAGGACAGCCCTCTCATCCCAGGAATCAATCTAGTGAACCTTCGTTGCAACGCCTCCAAGGCAAGTATATCCTTCCTTGGATAAGGAGACCAAAACTGTACACCGTACTCCCAGGTGTGGTCTCACCAAGGCCCTGTACAATTGTAGCAAGACTTCCTTACTCTTATACTCCAACCCCCTTGCAATAAAGGCCAATATGCCATTTGCCTTCCTTATTGCTTGCTGTACCTGCATGCTAGCTTTATGTTTCTTGCACAAGGACACCCAAATCTCTCTGAACACCAACATTTGAAAATTTCTCGCCATTTAAAAAATATCCTGTTTTTCTATTCTTCCTACCAAAGTGAATAACTTCACATTTCCCTACATTATACTCCATCTACCACCTTACTGCCCACTCACTTAGTCTATCTATATCCCTTTGCAGACTCTTTGTGTTCTCCTCACAGCTTACTGTCCCACCTAGCTTTGTATCATCAACAAACTTGGATACATTACACTCGGTCCCTTCATCTAGGTCATTAATATAGATTGTAAATAGCTGAGGCCCCAACACTGATCCTTGTGGCACCCCACTAGTTACAGCCTGCCAACCTGAAAAAGATCCGTTTATCTCTACTTTCTGTCTGTTAACCAATCCTCTATCCATGCTACTATATTACCCCCAACCCCAAGAGCCCTAATATTTTATGTGGCACCTTATCGAATACCTTTTGGAAATCCAAATATACTACATCCACTGGTTCCCCTTTATCTACCCTGCTCATTACATTCTCAAAAAACTCTAATAAATTTGTCAAAAAAGATTTCCCTTTCATAAAACCATGTTGACTCTGCCTAATCATGTTATGATTTTCTAAGTGACTTGATACCACTTCTTTAACAATGGATTCCAGCATTTTCCCGACGACTGATGTCAGGCTAACTGGCCTCCTTTCTTGAATAGTGGTGTTACATTTGCGACCTTCCAATCCGCTGGGACCATTCCAGAATCTAGAGAATTTTGGAAGATCAAAACCAATGCATCCACTATCTCTTCAGCCACCTCTTTTCGAACCCTAGGATGTAGGCCGTCAGGTCCAGGGGATTTGTCGGCTTTTAGTCCCATTAATTTCTCTAGTACTTTTTTCTCTACTTCTATTAATTATGCTAAGTTCCTCACCCTCATTAGACCCTTGTTTCCCCACCATTTTTGGTATGCTTTTTGTGTCTTCTACTGTGAAGACAGATACAAAATATTTGTTTCACATTTCTGCCATTTCCTTATTCCCTGTAATAATTTCTCCTGTTTCAGCCTCTAAGGGACCATTGTTTACTTTTGCTACTCTTTTTGTTTTTACATACTTGTAGAACTCTTACAATCTGCTTTTATATTTCTTGCTAGTTTTCTCTCTTCTATTTTTTCCCTTTTTATCAATTTTTTGGTCAACCTTTGCTGGTTTCTGAAACTCTCCCAATCCTCAGGCTTATTATTATTTGCAGCATTATAAGCTGCTTCTTTCAATCTAATACTATCCTTAACTTCTTTAGTTAGCCACGGTTGGATCACTTTTCCCGTGGAGTTTTTGTTTCTCAATGGAATTAATTTTTGTTGAGAATTATGAAATATTTCTTTAAATGCTAGCCACTGCTTATCTACTGCCATACCTTTTAATCTATTTTGCCAACCTGCCCCTCATGTAATTGGCTTTATTTAAGTTTAAGACTCTCGTTTCAGACTTGGGCAAGTCACTCTCAAAATTACTGTGAAATTCTATCATATTATGATCACTCTGCCCCAGAGGATCCTTTACTATGAGGTTGTTAATTAACCCTGTCTCATTACACAATACAAGATCTAATATAGCCTGTTCCCTTGTTGGTTCCATGACATATTGTTCTAGGAAACTGTCCCGAATGTATTCCATGAACTCGTCCTCCAGACTACCTTTGCCAATTTGATTAATCTTCATATAGACTGGACAAAAGTCCCCCAAGATTATTGCATTACTTTTGTTGCAAGCTCCTGCTATTTCTTGATTAATATTCTGTCCAGCGGTATAGCTACTGTTAGGGGGCCTATATACTACTTCTACCAGTGTTTTCTGCCCCTTGTTATTCCTTATCTCCACCCATACTGATTCTACTTCCTGATCTTCCGAGCTGAGATCCTTTCTCGCTACTGTCCTTATGTCATCCTTTATTATCAGGGCTACTCCCCCTCCTTTTCCATTCTGCCTGTCTTTTCGAAAGGTCAAGTACCCTGGAACATTTAGTTCCCAACCTTGGCCACATTGCAACCATGTCTCTGTAATAGCTATTAGATCAAAACCATTTATCTCTATTTGTGCCACTAGTTCGTCTATCTTGTTCCGAATGCTTCGTGCATTCAGATAAAGAGCCTTTCATTTACATTTTTTACCATTCCCTGCTTTGACCTTATTCTCTGCTGCACTGCTATCATTAAACTCTCTGTCCCTTCCTGTCACACTCTGCTTATTTTTACCCAAATCACTACACTGCTCTATTGCCTTGATCTTTCTCTTTAGATTTCTAAATTTCCCCTCACCTGACCCTCTTCCCCCCGCCCCCCCCCCCCCTTCTTGAACCGCTGCAGTCTGTGTGGTGAAGGTACTCCCACAGTGATGTTAGGTAGGGAGTTCCAGGATTTTGACCCAACGACTATGAAGGAATGGCGATCTATTTCCAAGTCAGGATGGTGTGTGACTTGGAGGTGGTGGTGTTCCCATGCGCCTGCTGCCCTTGTCCTTTTTAGGTGGTTAGAGGTCATGGGTTTGGGAGGTGCTGTTGAAGAAACCTTGGTGAGTTACTGCAGTGCATCTTGTAGATGGTAAACACTGCAGCCACGTTGTGCTGGTGGTGGAGGGAGTGAATTTTTAAGGTGGTGGATGAGGGGCCGATCAAGCGGGCTGCTTTATCCTGGATGGTGTCTAGCTTCAAATGTTGTTGGAGCTGCTCTCATCCAGGGAAGTGGAGAGTATTCCATCACACTCCTTACTTGTGCCTTGTAGATGGTGGAAAGGCTTTGAGGAGTCAGGAGGTGAGACACTCGCCGCAGAATACCCAGCCTTTGACCTGCTCTTGTAGCCACAGTATTTATGTGGCTGGTCCAGTTAAGTTTCTGGTCAATGATGCCCCCTCAAGGATGTTGATGGTGGGGGATCCGATGATGGTAATGCTATTGAATGTCAGGGAGGTGGTTAGACTCTCCTTGTTGGAGATGGTCATTGCCTGTGTGGCGTGAATGTTACTTGCCACTTATCAACCCAAGCCTGGATGTTGTCCAGGTCTTGTTGCACGTGGGCACGGACTGCTTCATCATTATCTGAGAAATTTCAAATGGAACTGAACACTGCAGTTATCCGTGAACATCCCCACTTCTGAACTTGTGATAGAGGGAAGGTCATTGATGAAGCAGCTGAAGATGGTTGGGTCTAGGACACTGCCCTGAGGAACTCCTGCAGCAATGTCCTGGGGCTGAGATGATTGACCTCCCACAACCATCTTCCTTTGTGCTAGGTATGACTCCAGCCAGTGGAGAGTTTTCTCCCTGATCCCCATTGACTTCAATTTTTCTAGAGCTCTTTGGTGCCACACTCTGTCAAAATGCTCACATTAATAGCATCCTGTAAATGGCATTTCATCGTGCTCTGAATTTTTTAAGCTCATGTTTTGCTTTTTCTTTACTATATTCAGGAAATTATTTGCTAAGCACCATTTTTGAAAGTTTTATAAATGTTAAGCTGGGCAATACCAATTTCCTATTAATTTTGAATCACACTTGATCCAGGTGTAAGGGCTGAAAATCCATTTAAAGGAAAAAATGAAAGAATAGCTGTTTTTCTCTGAATCTAACCACACACTAACAACATTGCATTATCAGAAATTGTATATTTCAAAGTTGCATATTACTGCAGTTTTGTTGGGTTGGTAATTTTGAAACCTTTGGGTCCTTATTGATAAATTCAGTATTTTTATATTGTCAAACTTGTATTAGCATTAGGAATACAAAAATAAAACTTGCCAAAAAATTAATTTGAAAACAAAAAGCTGGCAAGTTGCAATCCTTTTAGTGTAGGCCAGTTGAACAACTATGGTAAGTAAATTGTCAAACTACATGAATTGAAATGCTGTTCAGCAACCCCTTGTTCATCTTGGGTGTATAATTTCTTGATTTATGCTGTGTGTATTAAGATAAATATTTCCTTTTCTCATTCTAAAAATGGGAAATTATCTGTGATCTGTGCTTTGTGGTTTATTCATGCTTTGAACTATAGTATTTTTATTTATTTTGTAGGTTCTGATCTCCCTAGTGTTGTTACAGCAACTACTAACCAGTCACAGCCAGCAGCCATTAAAAGCACTAGTGGAGCTTGGAGTGAAGTACATTGAGGAGACTGATGCTGATTATATCATCCAGCAAGGAGGATGGGTAGGTTTGTCAACTAATCCCAACTTGAAAAATGATCTAATTTTTTTTTTTGTCTTACCAAATGAGGACTATCCAGGTACCAAAAGTTGCAAAGTATTCCTTTTGACAGCACCAAAGCCAAATTGAGCTCCAGATCAGCTACAGCACAGCCATGTGGCAAAGTAAAGTTTGCTGTACTATATACCAATCTTGCAAGTTTAGCCCTCAATACACCAATGTGAATTATTCCTCCTCTCACACCTGGCATCTTGTGGCTTTAGAGAAATTATTGACTTGAATGTGAAATTGTGGTTTTCACTCTGCATAGAGATCCAGACTATTTTATTTAATATAGGGCCTTTGCAATTATTAGAGGAAGGAGCCTTTCTTTTATTCAGTCTGGTATGGATTCAGACCCAAGTGACAAGTGAAAGAATATGGTTGCTGTGGCACTTGAATCCCTTTTTTGTTTTTTACGAAAAGCAACTTGCAAACAATATCAAGATTAACGCACAAAAGTTTTTACAATTGTTTTAGAAGAAAAAGTGTAGTCATGGGTGGGCCCTTTATAAACAGGGTAAAGTAGGGTAATATTGCAAATGAAAATAAGGAAATGGCAGACTTGTTGAATACTTACTTTGTGTCAGTCTTCACAGGAAGAGGACAATATACCTGACACTTCAGGGAAATTAATAATGAGCGAAAGACTGGAACTCACTAAACTTAACATAAGCAAGAAAACAGTATTAGAAAAAATAATGGCATGAAAGACTGACAAATCCCAGGACCTGATGGTTTCCACCCCCAGGTTTTAAAGGCAGTAGGTGAGGAAATTGCAGATGCTTTAGCCATAAGCTTCCCAAGTGCTCTCAATTTAGGAATTGTCCCTTTTTTTAATTGGAAAAATTGCAAATGTAACTCCATTATTTATGAAAGGTGAGAAAAACCAGGAAATTATAGATCTGTTCGTCTAACATCTGTTGTAGGGAAGTTATTGGAATCTATAATTAAGGACTGAGTGACTGAGAACTTGGAGAAATTTGAGCTGATTAGAGCGCCAACATGGATTTGTAAAGTGTAGGTCATGTCTAATAAACCTAATTGAATTTTTGAGGAAGTAACTAAAGTAATAGACAGAGGAATGTCTATGGATGTAGTTATATGGACTTCCAGAAGGCATTTGATAAAGTTCCACATAAGAGACTGTTGGCTAAAATTAAAGCTAATTGAATTGAAGGCAAAATATTGACTTGGTTAGGCGGTAGAAGGCAGAGAGTAGGGATAATGGGTATGTACTCATTGGAAGGAAGTGACTAGTGGTGTCCCACAAGGCACTGTGCTGGGGCCTCAACTATTCACTATATTTATTAATGACTTGGATAACACAATAGAGAGCCAAGTTTGCCAATAACAAAGATTGGTGGTATAGTAAGTAGTGTAGTCAGCAGCATAAAATTTCAAAGAGACGTTGATCGATTAAGTGAGTGGGCAAAACCGTGGCAGATGGATTTCAGCGCAGGTAAGTGATATGGCATCCATTTTGAAACAAAAAAGGATAGATCTAAGTATTATTTAAATAGCGCCAAGCTAGGAACAATGAAAATGCAAAGAGATTTAGGGGTCTGTTTTCAGATCATTAAAATGTAGTCAGGTATAAAAAACAATCAAAAGGGCTAATGAAATGTTATCCTTTATAATTAGAGGGTTAGAATATAAAGGGGAGGAAGTTTTGCTACAGCTATACAAAGCCCTGGTTAGACCACATCTGGAGCACTGTGTATAGTTCTGGGCACCGCACCTTAGAAAGGATATATTGGCCTTGGAAGGGGTGCAGCACAGATTCACCAGAATGTTACCAGGTCTCCAAGGGTTAGATTATGAGGAGAGATTATATAAACTAGTCTCTTATTTCTGGGAATATAGAAGATTAAGGGTGATTTGATTTGAGATGTTTAAGATTTTTGAAAGGAATTGATAGGGTAGACAGAGGAAAACTTTTTCCACTGGTGGGGGAGTCTAGGACAGGTGACATAACCTTAAAATCAGAGCCAGGCCATTCAGGAGAGAGGTTAGGAAACACTTCTACACGCAAAGGGTGGTGGAAATGTGGAACTTCCTCCCACAAAAAGCAGTTGATGCTAGCTCAATTAATAATTTTTAATTCTGAGATCAATAGATTTTTTTTCTAGCCAAGGTTATAAAAGGATATGGAGCCAAAGCAGGTGGATGGAGTTAAGATACAGATCAGCCATGATCTCATTGAATGGCAGGCGACACAGGCTTGAGGGGGCTGAATGGCCTACTCCTGTTCCTATGCTTGGAAGAAAATATTTTAGGTTTTTTAGGATTGTCACATCCAGGATTTTGAGATTTTTTACACACCGGATTTGAAAATAAGGGTTTAATTTTAATGTCTTTCAACAAAAACTCCTACAAGTTTTTTTAAAAACCTAGACAAAGATTGGTTAATATGCTGAACACAAGATGTTTCCCCCTGACTGACTAAAGAATAGGGATAATATTAATAGCTTGTCTAGATAATTGAACACTTAACATTTATTGCATTTAAAAGTCCTATTATGAAAAGGATAAATTGAGAGCGGCTTTTTGAAACAAATAGGCGGCGATAGCAGTTGGGCTTTTAAATAGACTCACTGCAAAAGCTTTAGAGCAGTTCAACGTCCGTGCTGGAGGAACCGTTACAAGACCTTTTGTTTAAGTGAAGTAAGACGACCCACTAATGTGGGGAAGCCTGGGGTGTCCTAAATTTAGTGTCTTTGCAGAGATGAGTTGTACTGATAGATTGAACTAGGTGAATCTGATCATAACTTTCTCTGTATGTTCAGTCTATGAAATAGAGCAACATACCGATTTAAAAAAAAAAAAAAATATTGAGCCTCGCCTCATTGTGTTAACTTGATCAGAGAGATTGATGAAGTGCACATATGAAAGGCGTGAATGTCTGGTTCCAGTCACGAGGGGTATTATTGCTACACCCCTGGGTTAGGCTATCGTATAAGTAAATATAGAACAGTGCGAGTCAACTTCCATCAAATAAAGATGCTCAGACTGCTTACAGGAGTGACTGACTCGACTAAGCCCAAGAAGGTATCTACAGCAGACCCGAATAAGTAATCATAATCTTCTACTGAACTTAGTAGCAGCAAGAGATTTGTAGGTGAACTCTATTGAGTGTTTTCTTTCTTCTAACCTGCAGTGTACCATCGATGAATTTGCTTATCTAGGCATATAATTGCTATCTATCTACCAAAACGCCCCCTCCTGTTTTCACCTGTAAAAATGTGTCAGCGGTTTACCTGGTCTTATCCGAGGTGCAGCAATGCAGTCATCCCTGTGTTTTGGCTTTTGTTAAAGAAGTTATGTATTATAAGCCAAACACCATTTTATGGAAGGTGGTAGCCACAAGGAAGGAGTAAGATCAATAATGTTTTGGGTTTCTGGAGGAATAAAGTTCAGGAAGAGAGATTAGGTCAAAATAATAAATTAAAGTTTAAGATGGCTAACGTAAAGGGGAAAAAAAGAACAGCAGGGATGTGTTTAAAATTTTATTTTCAATTACATTTGTATTTAGGTGTTTAAATTTGTAGTCTATGATTAATATAATGAGTAGTTTTATTGCTGTAACTGTAAATTTCATCATTGCAATGCATGAGCTTGAAATTTACAAAACCATCCAGCCCAGAGAGATGGACATTTTCCTGGGCATTTCTGGTCTATGGGTTACAATTGTGTGATCCTTTCCAGGGACGATTAAAACAGCCATACATGCAAGAGCCAAAAGACCAGTGCTGACTGTACAGGAAATAAATTGGGACTATTTTCAAAACCGCAATTGTGTTATACCTGCTTTGTCTATGCAATGTGAGTTTGATCATTTTAACCATAGTTCCACGGTTTAAAAATGAAAGTTTACTCAACATAGATGAAAACCATAATTGCTACTTTATCTTGCAGTTTGAAAGGACTAGTTTAAATTACATGGGGAAAAAAATCAGACTCTTGCTCCCTTTTTTATTAGTTTGTTGTCTGGATGTGGGAGTTGCTGGCAAGGCCACATTTATATCGTCCATCCCTAGTTGCCCTGAGAAGGTGGCGATGGACCTTACCGCTGCAGTCCTTGTGGTGATGGTGCTGCCACAATGGTAGGGAATTCTGGGATAGTGACCCAGCAATGATGAATTAATGATAATAAATGTCCATCAGGACGGTGTGTGACTTGGAACTTGCAGATGTTGGTGACCCACAGCATTACTGTTCTTGTCCTTCTCGGTGGTGGAGGTTTCAGGGGTAGGAGATGCTGCCAAAGTAACCTTGGTGAGTTGCTGCAGTGAAACCTGTAGTGTTTTGCCACAGCTTGCTGCTGATGGGGGTGGCTATCCAGTCCAATGGCAGGGATAGTGACCCAAGTGAACTGCTCTATCGTTGATGGTGTTGAGCTTCAAGTGTTGGATTCATCCAGGCGAGATGAGTGTGATAGAATACACAAGAGACTTGAGAGTTGTAGATTGTAGAGAGGCTTTGAAGAGTCCGGAGGTGAGCCACTCATCGCAGCGTACCCAGTCTATGGCCTGCTCTTGTAGCCACGCTGTTGCTGATCTAATCAGCTTCTGGTCAGTGGTAATCTCCAAGAAGTTAATGGTGGGGAGCTCTGCGATGATGGTGCTGGTGAAGGTCATGGAGAGATAACTGGTCTTTCTCTTGCTCAATATGACACCCCTACGGTGTGAATGTTGCCTTTCACCTGTCCGCCCAAGTCTGGATGTTAGCGAGGTTCTGCTGTATCCAGGCATGGGCTGCTTCATTATTAGAGTTGTGAATGGAGCTGAACGCTGGGGAATCATTAGCAAGCAGCCCCACTCCTAACTTTACAACGGAGGGAAGTTCTTGGATGAAACAGTTGAAGATGGTTGAGCTGAGGACGCTTTAATGATGGACTCTCCTCACTCCTGCCCTCCAAATATTGAGAGCTCAGTACCAGTAGAGACACTGACTTGGGAGCAGCTGTTCCTACTGTAATACCAAGGATATGGTTTTTCATTTTGATTACATTTTGAGAGCAGTTGTGTGAGAACGACTCCCGCAGTGTTAATGAACTATGATTTGAAATCCTGGCCTTAGCTTCTGCAAAGCTCACTTCTCATCTAATCATCCACTGTATTCCAGCAAAGGTGATTTGAGTGCAGCTCTGTGACCATGGGTTTGTAGCAGCTTCTCAAACTCTTCATATTTTAAGTGCTGGAGGAAGATAGAAACATAGAAAAATAGGAGCAGGAGTCAGCCCTTCGAGCCTGCTCTGCCATTCAATATGATCATGGCTGATCCTCTATCTGAATACCATATTCCCGCTCTCTCCCCTTACCCCTTGATGCCTTTTGTGTCTAGAAATCTATCTATCTCCTTCTTAAATATATTCAGTGACTTGGCTTCCACAGCCTTCTGTGGTAGAGAATTCCACAGGTTCACCACCCTCTGAGTGAAGAAATTTCTCCTCATCTCCGTCCTAAGTGTCCTACCCCGTATCCTGAGACTGTGACCCCTCGTTCTAGACCCCCAGCCAGGAGGAACATCCTCCCTGCATCCAGTCTGTCTAGCCCTGTCAGAATTTTATACATTTCAATGAGATCCCCTCTCATTCTTCTAAACTCTAGTGAATACAGGCCTAGTCGACCCAATCTCTCCTCATACGACAGTCCTGCCATCCCAGGAATCAGTCTGGTGAACCTTCGCTGCACTCCCTCTATGGCAAGTATATCCTTTCTTGGGTAAGGAGACCAAAACTGCACACCCTACTCCAGGTGTGGTCTCACCAAGGCCCTGTATAACTGTAGTAAGACATCCTTGCTCCTGTACTCAAATCCTCTTGCAATGAAGGCCAACATACCATTTGCCTTCCTAACTGCTTGCTGCACCTGCATGTTTGCTTTCAGTGACTGGTGTACAAGGACACCCAGGTCCCTTTGTACATCAACATTTCCCAATCTATCACCATTTAAGTAATACTCTGCCTTTCTGTTTTTCCTACCGAAGTGAATAACTTCACATTTATCCACGTTATACTGCATCTGCCATGTATTTGCCCACTCACTCAACTTGTCTAAATCACCTTGAAGCCTCTTTGCATCCTCCTCACAACTCTCAATCCCACCTAGTTTCGTGTCGTGATGGTGCCTTTTTTTTAACCAAGTTGGATGGTCTTCTTGCAGATGGTCTGTTTCTTCATATTTGTTGCAAGATAAATCAGCAGTATCAAATTTTCTGGGGAGCTACTGTGACGGATCTCTGGAACATGAGGAAATTTTAAATCTGTAGTTTTTAACTGGCTGGAAACCTGGACAAACCGATGCCAGCAATGATCTTTCAATCCCCAGTGCGAAAAAAAAATTCTCCCCACAGAGCTGTTGTACAGTGTATAAAGGGTTTGAAAAGCTACAGCAGTCTTTGGTCCGAGAGCTGCATCAGTTCACTTTTTAGTAGGAATCCAGTTGCTGATCAGTCATGAGCTTTGTAGAAGGTCAGACTCTGTTAAGAAACCACTCAACAGCTTGTGCTATGTGCTAATAATAATCGGTGGTGACTCTGACCGTGCACATGTCCTGTGCCTCAGTCCTTCTCACCCAAACCTGTATGTGGGTCAGCACCTATAATCTTCATGCTAGATTTAAGAATGTTGACCTACATGCCTATATTTGTAGGTTGATCACATGACAAACCCTCCTGTTTATGGTAAAAACAGAAAATGTTAGAAATTCAATCAGCATCTAAGAGCAAAAGCTAGACTAATCTTGGGTGTGACCTCGTGTTCTGACGAAAAATCACACCCAAAATGCTACCTTTTTTCTTTCTGCTGACCAACCTATGCCTATCCAGCATTTCAGATTTATATTTTTTCATGTTCATATTTCAAGTATTGCTTGGATAATTGAAGACCTTCTTCTCAATGAGTCATATTCTAATTACAATAAAATAGAGTTACTCAGAAGATGCTGTTGCATGCTGGAAGCTGAGTGACTGGCATGAACTGACATTTTTTCAAGCTGGAAGGTCAGAAAAGCACAAAAACATCAATTGTTTTGGCAGATGAGAGCTATAATGTTGCTATAAGTGCTACAGTATCAGGAGAATTTTCTATCCGTTCTCCTATTCATTTGTTTGTTGGAAAAGTAAAGAGTGTTTTTTTTTAAAACTGCAAGTTAGCCAGTTTGACCGTTGGCTAATGTCTAAAGTGACCTTGAGGTATGTTACTGTATGTCTAAATTGCATGTTGTACTTGTTATAATATTGTTATAACAAGTTCTCAGCTAGCATCTAGCCAGGTATTATCTTCAGTTTGCTTAACAAATACAGTATAAATTTGAATATTGCCCCGCAGTATTTTTCCTAGTTAATTCAATCAAAGAAGAAACTTGCAAATGCAGCTTTGTACTTGCTGTAATATTCAACTGCATACATAATCATACAGCCACTCCCTAGTCACTGTTTTGAATATTATTTAATGAGCTTTGTCATGTTACTGCAGTTTCCAGTCAGATCCCTGCCAGATCTGGCAGCACCCAGTCTTGTTATACGGTGGCATAGTGGTTAGCACTGGTGCCTCACAGCGCCAGAGACCCGGGTTCGAATCCAGCCTCGGGTGACTGTCTGTGTGGAGTTTGCACATTCTCCCCGTGTCTGCGTGGGTTTCCTCCGGGTGCTCCGGTTTCCTCCCACAGTCCAAAAATGTGCGGGTTAGGTTGATTTGGCTATGATAAATTGACCCTTAGTGTTAGGGGGGGATTAAATATGTGGGGTTACGGGGATAGGATGGGATATGTTAGGGGGAATTAAATACGTGGGGTTACGGGGATAGGGTGGGATATGTGTCGGTGTAGGCTCGATGGGGATTCTGTGTGAGAAAGCAGGGACAGGGTACTGGATTTGGATGATCAGCCATGATCGTATTGAATGGCGGAGCAGGCTCGACGGGCCGAATGGCCTACTCCTGCTCCTAGTTTCTATGGTTTCTATGGTTATCTGACAGTTGTAGAAATTAACAAATGCAGCCAGTTTCGTGCTTCTCTCTCTGTTCGTAAAACAACTGGCTGCGCTCTTTTTTTTTTTCCAAGGTTCACAAATCCTAGGTAAGGAAAAGCTGACCCTCTAATACCTTTAAAACTGAATTTAAGTAAGCTGCCTTGATGTGAAGAGTTTCAATTAGGTTGTGTAACTTGAATGCAAGAGGTTTAGCTCGTTTATCAACTTTTACAGGTGATCCACTTTTCCAGATTGCCACGAGGCAGTGAAGATGAAAATCTACCCCGATGGTTTTTATGTACGCCCAAGCTAGTTGGATCTAAACTTGAATGAAGAGGGTTGGATTGATGTGTTTCCTGTAACTTTCTTTTTGGACCTGTTTTGAGATGCCAGAAGAAAGGAACTTTGGGCAATATATGTCACTGTAAATGTTAATGATTTAACTGAGCTGTTGCAATAATATCCAAGGGAAGGTGTCATTAATCCGAAGCTGCTATTTGAGTCGAGATCTGTACAGAAACAACCATCTGGCTGAATTTACAGTGCATTTCTGATAACCTCAATCAAGTTGCCACTTTGATCAATTGCAGGGGGCGTTTTGTACCTCTTTCTATTTCCCTTGCATATAACGTTGAGTTCTTATTTATTTAAAAATGCAAGTTTTAATCTTTAACAAACCATTAACTGTAAATAATGGATTTTCAACTGTAGGGATCCTGTGAAAATATTTAAATACTTCAGAGATGAAAGGGGTGGGGTTTTGCTGTGGTGCTGATCTCCGTGCCATGGAGCAGATAGGCACAGGTAGCAGTCTTACTCTACTAACTTTCTAATCTGAACTATTGATCTTGGAGGTACGATGAGGTTGTGGCATCTCCGAGTGAGGAGGGAGAATCTGAGGGTAGATTTGCACCTTGGCAGCCCCTAGTGCCTGCTGGCTACTTAGGCATTAGTAGTGGCCGAGGAGCAGCGCCAGGCAATGCTATTGTAGGGGGGAAAAGGAATATTTTAAATAGCATTAAAAGTAATCCTGCACAAAATACCCCATATATTCTATTTTTAAGAAATTGAATTTTTGATTGACATTTGATTGGACTCTCAAAGGAAAATTTGAACCTAACCCGCCCTGGGGGAAACTGACTGGATAGGGTGCAAAGCTGGTTTTACACCCTACCCGACTTTACTCTCCATTTGAAGTCAATGGAAGGTAATATTAGACAGGGTGTAAAACTGGCGTTCCACCCGATCCCATGGGATTCCCGCCCAGGAGTTAGGTTAAAATTCTCCGCCCCCCCCCCCCCCCGAGAATCTCACCAAATGTCAATCAAAATTCCCATTTGTGGGGATATGAGGCCATCAGCTGACATTCTTCCTCTCTGTGCATAATTGGTACCCAGTACTTTTACCTCATTCATCACAGACTGAGGTAATGTCTGACTGTTGAAGTATTATAATGACTTTATGGTGCAGATCACTTTGCTGAAGTATTAATCGGAAGCCTCTTCACAATGGGATTTATGTAGTTGCTTAAAGAGGAATTTCAAATGATATGGGTGTGAGCTGGAAAAGGAGTTAGACTAGGGACTCGTGGAGAAAACACCAGTATAGACTTGATAGGCCAATGGCTTGTTTATGTGCTGTAACATTCTATAATTCTACATGTTTACACCTTAAAATGTCATATGAAAGCACACTAATATCTGAGTACTTTATGCAAGTGAGATGTCTGATTTCATCATGCAAAGAGAGAGCATGAAAAATTCTTGGCAAGTAAAATCAAGGAAAACCCAAAGATGTTTTACAAATATATTAAGAGTAAGAGGATAACTAAAGAAAGGGTAGGGCCTATTAGAGATCATGAGGGTAATCTGTGTGTGGAGGCGGGAGATGTCGGTAGGGTTCTTAATGAATACTTTGCGTCTGTTTTCACAAAGGAGAGGGGCGAAGCAGACATTGCTATCCGGGGGGGGGGGGCGGTGAAATATTAGATGAAATAAACAGTGAGAGAGGAAGTATTAAGCGATTTAGCAGCTTTAAAAGTGGATAAATCCCCAGGCCCGGATGAAATGTATCCCAGGCTGTTAAGCGAAGCAAAAGAGGAAATAGCAGAGGCCCTGACCATTTTTGAATCCTCTCTGGCTTCAGGTGTGGTGCCGGAGGACTGGAGGACTGCTAATGTGGTACCCTTGTTTAAAAAGGGAGAAAAGGATAGACTGAGTAATTATAGGCCAGTCAGCCTAACTTTGGTGGTGGGAAAATTATTGGAAAGAATTCTGAAGGAAAGGATAAATCTTCATTTAGAAAGACACTGATTAATCAAAGATAGTCAGCACGGATTTGTTAAGGGAAGGTCATGTCTGACAAACTTGATTAAATTTTTTGAGGAGGTAACAAGGAGGGTAGATGAGGGTAGTGTGTTTGATGTAGTGTATATGGACTTTAGCAAGGCTTTTGATAAGGTTCCACATGGCAGACTGGTCACGAAGTTAAAAGCCCATGGGATCCAGGGCAAAGTGTCAAGTTGGATTCAAAACTGGCTCGGAGACAGGAAGCAGAGGGTAATGGTTGATGGGTGTTTTTGTGACTGGAATGCTGTTTCTAGTGGGGTTCCGCAGGGCTCAGTACTAGGTCCCTTGCTTTTTGTGGTATATATCAACGATCTAGACTTGAATAT
Source organism: Squalus acanthias (assembly GCA_030390025.1). Taxonomy (NCBI): domain Eukaryota; kingdom Metazoa; phylum Chordata; class Chondrichthyes; order Squaliformes; family Squalidae; genus Squalus; species Squalus acanthias. Next base: position 88,246,462 of record CM059435.1, read on the forward strand.
AGGGGGTATGATTAAGAAGTTTGCAGATGATACTAAAATCGGCTGTGGTTGATACTGAAGAAGGAAGCTGTAGACTGCAGGAAGATATCAATAAATTGGTCAGGTGGGCAGAACAGTGGCAAATGGAATTCAATCTGGAGAAGTGTGAAGTAATGCATTTGGGGAGGGCTAACAAGGAAAGGGAATACACATTAAATGGTAGGACACTGAGTAGTGTAGAGGAACAAAGGGACCTTGGAGTGCATGTCCACAGATCCCTGAAGGTAGCAGGCTAAGTAGATAAGGTGGTTAAGAAGGCATATGGAATGCTTGCCTTTATTAGCCGTGGCATAGAATACAAGAGATGGGGGGGGGTTATGCTTCAACTGTATAAAACACTAGTTCGGCCTCCGCTAGAGTACTGCGTGCAGTTCTGGTCACCACATTACAGGAAAGATGTGATTGCACCAGAGAGGATACAGAGGAGATTTACAAAGATGTTGCCGGGAGTAGAGAATCTTAGCTATGAGGAAAGACTGGATAGGCTGGGTCTGTTTTCCTTGGAACAGAGGAGGCTGAGGGAGACCTTATTGAGGTGTATAAAATTATGAGGGGCATAGAAGGGACCTATTTCCCTTAGCAGAGGGGTCAAAAACCAGGGGGCACAGATTTAAAGTAATTGGGGGAAGGTTTAGAGGGGATTTGAGGGGAAATTTCTTCACCCAGAGGGTTGTGGGGGTCTGGAACTCACTGCCTGAAAGGGTGGTAGAGGCAGGAACCCTAACCACATTTAAAAAGTACTTGGATGTGCACTTGGGATGCTCTAACCTGCAGGGCTACGGGCCAAGAGCTGGGAAGTGGGATTAGGCTGGATAGCTCGTTGTTGGCCGGCGCGGACACAATGGGCCGAAATGGCCTCCTGTGCTGTAACTTTCTATGATTCTACCCCCTCCACCCAAGTCAAACGATAATGCTTGCCTGAGGTAGCAGTGTTCAGCTTGCAGGCAAATCACCTTACTAATGAGATCTACCTGGCAATTTAAAATAGGCAAAGAAGCGATGAGCTTATAGGGAAATAAAACGAGTAAGACTAGTTGCCCTCGAAAGGCAGCTAACCAACTTCAGAACTTAGTGGCATAATATTAGGAAATTAATTATAGTTTTTGATCCACATTTAAAAACAAAAGAAATGTCCATCTGCTTTGTTTCTGGCAGACAACAGTAGTTGATATCCATTCTTGCTCAGTATCTATCTTGTGTGTTTTGGTCATGAGCTTTATGGACTAGGAAGGTACCAGAGTTGATCCCTAATCTTTGCTAAGATGGCTGATCTCTGGTGAAGCCGCATTGGATGCAATACAATTGGCCTCCGTGTTCCTGGAACTAAGTGAAAGAAAAATCAGCCAAGATTCTGTCTCCTGCTCATTATCTAGTAATTCCTGCTGAATAGTGCAGATTTATGCACATCTTGAGGCAGGATCAGGCCTGGGAGTGATGTGCTCAAAGGTTATCTAGATGAAGAATGGGTAAGGATGAGGTACAGGGCTGTAGGTGCCTGTAGAACCATAGTTCAACAGTCACAGCCTTCAAAATATGGGGGCTGAGAAACCAGAGAGGAGGAGAACAGTCCACTGGGGGATATGAAGTAACTTGCCGATTAAAATTAAAATAAAAACTTAAGGAGGTATGTTGATACCTTTAGTAAAATATCTTTAAATTTGCTACATAATTGTGTAAATAGTAGTGGGGAACCTACTCTGAATAAAAATGTAGCATGTAATTGTATTGAATCTGAGAAAAATCTTTGAGGTAGTGTTTTAATGTTGGATTTTCTACTTGCAAACATTGATCTAGCCTGTATGCTTACTGTAATTATCCTGCGCCCAAATGCCACTGAATTTCATACAATGGAATTAAATGCAAGGAATGATCCTGTTACAGGAATTGCAGTTCAGTCACCCATGAAGCTGTCCTGTCACAGATTATAATGGAAATGTTTTGCCTGAGGTTGAATGTTTCTGCACTGCTGCACTATTATACAAGCTTTTATCCAACTTCAATGATAAATTGAATTAGTCCTTGCAAAATCAAATTGTTTTCTAGCAAGAATTTATAATATTTAAGATTTCCAGTTTGCACAATAGTGATGCCAGTAAACCATATTATGTGGCTGTTTTAACCTCCCTATTTTTATATGGGCTCTCAAATTGTGTGGAGGTTTAACTCTGATTTTCTTGGCTGAGGGAAAGAAAGCCAATGAGATTTCACTTAAATTCTATTATGTATAAAGCTAGACTATCCTATAATGAAGACTTTATTGCAATTAATCCTTCCTAAATAAATTGCCTCTTGGGTTTTCCTTCCTTTTTATAGTACAGTAATCCTCTAAAGAAGTATAAGGTCACTAGATTTACCCTGCAGGATAAGTTTCTAGCTTCTACCCTTGCAGATGTTGCATGTATTTCTCCCTGATTAGTATATTGGCAGAGCTACTACACTTCCGTTCTCCCCAGGCAACTTGGCCCTCCTTATGGCCATGCTGAACAGTTACACTCGAGTCTTTTGGTACAAGCGATGAGAGAGAAAGCAAAAAAATTGTGTAACGACTAAAACTTGAAAACTTGTCTAGTTTTAAAAATATTATAAATGTACAAGTCAGCTGGCCTGTGCTGCTTAAACATAGTAGAAAGCACCATACACATTTAGAGCGCAGAAGTGGTCATTTGGCCAATGTTTTCTCCGCAGCTTTTTGTAGCGCATTCCCGAACCAATCCCACTGCCCAGCTTTTTTCCCTGTATCTTCCTCTGCTTCAAATATTTATCTAGTTTTCCCTTGAAGGGTGCAATGGTCTCTGCCTCAAACACCCACTGGGGCAGAGCTTTCCATGCTCCAGCAACTCTGAATATTCCTAACCGCTCTCCTCGCTTTCTCTGGACCACTGTGGGTAGCTAAGTGGGTTTGGGGGGTGGGCGAGAACCTGACCGTCACTTTTAGTTTCCTAAACCTCATTAGAGTATGAGTGTATGTCTCATTTTAATGGCCCGTATTTTCAGATCGCAGACCTCCCGTGGGCGGAGACCTGCGATCTGGAAAAATCTGCGCCCTTACCTGAGTGCTCCCGGGACGCACACGCTTCCGCTCCTGGGCCTCACCAAACTTGAAGTGTGCAGGGCCCACATATCCCAGGGGCGCATATAGTTCGCAGCGTCCCTGGGATCACGTGGGCCATGGGGAGCCAATCACAGAAGGGAATCTCCCTTCATACATTTGACAGGAAGACCTGTCAAATACATGTATATGAATGGAGATCAATGTAAAAACATAGTAAAACTTTAAATACTTTTTTTTAAATCCATTTTTAAAATGACTTGAAATTACAATAAATTAAGTATTTTAAACAAATTAAATTTTTTGAAAAAAATAAAAGTTTTTTACGGGGTTAAAAATAAACTTTTTTTTTAAAGTATTTTTAAATGATAAATCAGTGAAAAAGATTCTCTAACTTTTTTTCAACTCTTATCCTGGTAAAAGCAGGCCTTACGCCTGATAAAAGCGTTTTCTGCGGATGGAGGGTCTCCAAAAAGCGGAACTATCTGCCCGCAGAGGCCCTTCTCCAGGGCAGGCGTCCGATCTGTCGAGACCATTCTTGACAGATCAGAAATGCCGGTTATCAGCGCATGCCTGAAACCGGTATTTCCGATGTCCCTACGGGTGGGTGCACAGCGCATACCCACCCGTAGGGATTGGAATATCTGGGCCATTATGTTTTGATTGATGCATGACTTAAAATGTTTTAATTTAATTGAGGAAACTGACTACAATGCCATCCACAAGGGGGTGTACATTGTACCAAATAGTATTTTCATCATAAGGAAGTTCAGAGTGAAGTATTTAAAACCCTTGTAAAACTGAAAATTCACTTGTTTAATAGTACTTTTATCAAGTGTTGAATTGAAAACCCACGTTCGTGTCCCCATGTAGGATTTATTTCTATGTCCATATTGTTCAGTTTTGTTTAAAGTTATGGCTGAGTTTATCCAGTGAATAGGCAAGCCCCAAAAACCAGGAAGGTCCAAGGGAAGACCCTTGGTTCTTTGCTGAACAAATTGATCTCCGCTCTGTTGGCAACAGTAGTATTACTGTTGGCCTTCCTGTTTAGGGAGGGTAAATTAGCTTGCACCCCAACACTTGGATGGTGTGATGCCCAAAAGAAGGCATTAACCTCTGGAAAGAATTACAGTTGTTCAATTAATTGATCCTGATTAAATTGTGCTCTTGTTGAGTGATCATGGAGCAATTGAATAATTGCAGAGATTTTCAATCAGAGCACTCTGTCTTTCCAGTGTTATTTTTGATGAGGAATGCAGTATTGGAGCTAGTAAACAGCAAAGTTTGGGATATAATATTAAAACCAATGCAGTTATTGATCCAAGGTATTAGCACACAACTTGCAAACATCTACATCAGAACTGTTGGAAATAGAAGCATGTTCCAGACTCTCATTTGTGGTACAGGAGCAAATTCACAAATCTAGATGGTGCTAAGTGGGCAAGTTTTATATAGTGAAGTAAAAGTTCCAACATATTGGAATTTGATTTGGCATAGGCTGTGAAGTAAATTTTCATCAGGCTAATATAAATGTGTGATAGAAATAGAAACATAGAATCTAGGAGCAGGAGTAGGCCATTCGGCCCGTCGAGCCTGCTCCACCATTCAATACGATCATGGCTGATCATCCAAGTCCAGTACCCTGTCCCTGCTTTAATCCCCACAGTACACATATCCCACCCTACCCCCGTAACCCCACATATTTAATTCCCCCTAACATATCCTATCCTATCCCCATAACCCCACATATTTAATCCCCCCCTAACACTAAGGGTCAATTTATCATAGCCAAATCAACCGAACCCGCACATTTTTGGACTGTGGGAGGAAACCGGAGCACCCGGAGGAAACCCACGCAGACACGGGGAGAATGTGCAAACTCCACACAGACAGTCACCCGAGGTGATGTGATTCTGCGGCCCTTTTCTATGAGATAAATTGTCAGCATGTATATCTGAAGCAGTAGTACAATCTGGGAGCTTTCATTTTGTGAACATCACTGAGCAGAGTTCCGTGATAGGAGGGAGATTTGGACTCCAGTTTAACTGCCACTTTGACATGCTGCAGTTATCTTTTTAAAGTTCTCGTAGCTTTCTACTTTCAGTTAGCCTAAATTGAGTTATTTGGTTCAGGAAGCGAACAGATTAGAATCGGATTTGAATTTGCAACATTAAAAACTGCTGTGACCAAATAAGGCTTGTACCAAAAATATTTTGATTTTTAACTCCTCCTATAACCATGACATTATGCATCTATTATTTGTTATATAAGCTTTTAAAATTGTACTGTAGGCTTTGATCAGGATTTTCCACCTGCCCCCCACTGTGCTGATCATATTGTCAATGTACCAATTGCATTACTGTTTTCCAACTTGTGCTTCTAGATTTCTGCTCAGTTTGATTCAGTGTGATTGATGCGCACTCCAGTTTTCCTTTTCTTTTCACCCACCAACATTGGGAATTTCATAAATAAATGTGCATCCTTCATAGACCAGTGCATTTACCTCAATACATTATCGGCGGGTTGCAAGGTTGTATTATCTATGTGAAAAACTCCAATCTGATTAAGGTTTGACCGAAGCGTGTGATTTGTAGAAAAGAAAATGTGTCGAATGCACGAGATTTCAATCTGCATTTGTTCTTCCTAGGGGACTGTTTTCAGTCTGGATTCTGAAGAGGAAGAACAAGGAGAAACGGTAGATGATAGCAATGATATTTACATCTTAACTAGTGACAACTCTGGTCAAGTAAGTCCTCCTGAACCACTAACAGTTACCAGTTCCTGGCAGGCGGCTAGCTTGCCAGCTTCACTGTCTACTAGCCAGAGCTGGCATACTGAAGGCCTGCCAGTTTCTCTTGGAACAGAGTCTTGGCAACAGTTATCCATCGACCCAGAGGACATGAAGAGCTTGGACAGTAACGGTGGCGGCGAAGAGAGAAGTGAAAACAATTCTTCTAATTCTGATATTGTCCATGTGGAAAAGGAAGAGATTACTGAAGCTGTTGAGAGCCAGCAAGTGGAGCTAAAGACTCCAGTGTCTACAGCAGCAATAGAGTCAGAACCCCTACCTGCAAAACAGACTGCACCAGTGGAGGGTCAGCCTTCTGCTGAAGTAGAGAAAACTGATCCTTTATCAGTACTGGGCCCAATAGCAACCCCTGAAATAGAGGAAAAAACTGTAAAACCAGCAGGAGAAAAGGCTTCTGAATCCAGCGAACTGCATCAATCAACCTCACTGCAAGAAATAAGAAAGCAATTGGAAGAGATTAAAAAAGGCGTCTGGGAAGATGCCCCAAAAACCAAACTGGAAGAAGAAGTTGTTGAAAAGGGGGAGAAAGTTGAAATGACTCCACTGGCTAAGCCAGAGGATACTGAAGAGATTGTTCCTGCAAAAACAAGCGCATCTGTTTTCTTTTATGGTGGAGCTGCTGCTTTTGCAATGCTGGCTGTAGCAGTGGGGGTGGCTCTAGCCTGGAGAAGAAGATTTTAAGAAGTGAACAGTTCATTATTGAGAAGTGTAATTGGGAAGGCTTTCTGTTCTACAATTGATTTTTGTGACTGTAATTAAGCCTATTTTATTCAGTTGCATTGCAGAACATGTGATCAACCATGGTTAATAAGGGCAAATAATCAACACAAATCCATGAATACTGGGCAATGCTAATATACTGAGAAAATATAAACTTAGTCTACAGTGTAAAGGAGATTGTGGAGTACAGAAGATGTTCTAAATTATGTATGCAATAGAATCTTTGAGAATGAAAATGCTGGTAAATTTCAAAATAACACCTAAAGTGTTAAATCACTGTAGCGAAAAGAAGCCTTTGGTGAAACTGGAAGGGTTAATATGGAAAAGAACTGTTTAAAAGTTCCTTTTCTGGGGAACTTAAGTATTCAGGTCTTAGTTAACAGAGACCTCCTTTTTATAATCTGAATTAATTCATTCTTGCTGTCATCTTGATTCTTATTTGCTGTAATACTATTTTCCAATTTTAAGATGTTAGCCTTGAGCAATGTGACTATAGTTTGAGTTCATTCAGTTGCACCATGACCATTTATATAAGGTTTACCTCTGCTTGTATATTTTACTTTTTCCCCCTTTCCAACTTGCATTTACTTTGATTTATTTCTTTTCATAGACAATGGAACATTTTTCATTAACTAATAAATTGAGAACTTCATTTAATAGAATGTGTTTGTGCATTAGGTTAAAAGTGAGATTTAATGTAGTTGATTTCCTATTATTACTACTGCTGCCGATGCCAAGACAGTGGATGTGGTGTTCCGTTTCTTCACATGGCAGTTCATTTTGGTTGTACTTAGTTGAAAGCACTCATGTAACCTTAATTGTACTAAGAGGTGTTGAGATGGTGCACACGTTCCCATGTGAGACAACATAAAAAGAAATTGATTTCAATAGCAACTGACAGGTGGTTTTCTAAGTGCCAGCTTTACCATTTGTACTGAATTTCGTAAATGAGTCATGACAATAAAACATGGACTATTTTGTGGGTGTAAAATTATTTATGCCAAACTGTCAGGATTTTCAACAATACTGTGAATCCAATCTGTGGATTGAAAGAACCAAAACTGCTGTAGTTTAAATTTCACTTTTATGCTCCCTAAAGAAACCAGCAGCTTGCACGATAGCCACATCCATAAATTAAATGTAACTATCTGAATTTAAAAAAAAATTCTTTTGTACAGTAATTGTAGGATGTACCTTCTGCTTTGGAAATGCAGTTAATTTCTGGTTGCAACTGGGTTGCTATAGTCTGCATTAAGCTGTGGGAAATCTGAATTGCCTGTTGGCATTTTTAGTGCAATTTCCATATTTTTTTTTTCCTTTTGTGTTCTTTGCAGCCACCAGTATCACTTGTAGTTGTCTCGGGCTGTACCTTATTTATGTAATGTACTATAATGTAAAACTGAGTACAATGGGGCATACTAATTTTTCAAAACATTTAGTGTAATACATAGGTATTTATTCAGTAGAATAGCTAATACACTAGACCAGCCCTTCATGAATTTCTCACCATCTCTATCAGGAACAAGCACATGATGCCTGTGTAATGAACATTTTCAAAATATATTTTGATGTGTTTTGTAATTACTACATTGTATTTCTTTGGTATTGTTATGCTGCTTTATCTGGTTTAAAATGTTTTCCATTATCTGCAGCAAAACTATGAAATCATAATTTCAAAGCTATTTATGCTGTAGTAATATTGGATACTCCAGTCTTCATTACACCCAATGATGTTCATTGAATACTTGATTGCATCATGCTGTGCTGCCAAGTGAGGGGAAGCCCATGTGATCTGTAATGCAGACCTGGTCCAACATCAGACATGCAAGCTCCAAAGCCAAGTAATCAGCAAACTTATCATTCCTATTCAACTGTCATGCAGTTGGTTTCTATTTATTTTTGCCCAGCATGTTGGGTACATTATACTGTTGAGTTACTACTGTTGAATAATTCCAGAATTAAGCTTCAACAGGTACTGTTAATTCAAATTACTTTTAAGTATTAAAATTAACAAAATAAAAGATTTGGTGCTCATTTAGATTAAGCAGTATAATGGTTACAAAAGCATTTCCTTCCTTAAACTTTGTATTTTTTTTGTGCAGAAGTGATTGAAAATTTTTCCCTGTTGTGCTGTGTGTGGGGATTGGGAAGTAAACTGCAGGTAGAAAGACAATATTTGGATTACAACAAATCCATTTGTCTCAGGTTACAAAAATTACCATAAGGTCTTAAAAGTTTGATCCTGTGTTGGTAGCTGATCTCAGCTCGGGCACCACTTACAGGCCTACTGTTGGCCCGAACACCCCATAGATCTGAAAAATCAACCAGGTTCCTTTTCTGGATTGCTATCTGTGTGGACAACTGGAGGTGGCCTTGTACTACCTATGCTATCACAGCTGGTTATCAGCATATGTCTTGCATAATATAAAACCAGATCAGACTTTGCTCTGGGAGCTTTCACACTGGCCACATGTCAAGAATCAACTTTAGTAAGGGACCAGAGCAATGCTGATGGCTATGCAACTATACCCTGGCATATGTTATACCTTCAGGTGCAGAAGCCATATAAAGAAAATTAAAATCTGGATGAAATTGTTTCTGGAGTTCCTGGGCTGTTTAGTACAGGAAAATTAGTATCATTCATTGCAAAATCATTAGGCGGGGGAAATCAGCCAGTGTTCCTGGTTCCGATTACTAGTCAGTGACTCCAATTTGGAAATTGTCAGTGTATAACACTTCAGATGAAGGTCAAGTTTGGCTGTGATTTTCCCAACAGTCAAATAGCCTACTAACACTCTTGACCCATGGAGAATAGCCACTGGAATGATGCACAGGAGAGCAATTGATATCCATGGAATAGTACCCAACAAGATTCAGAAAAGATGGGGAGAAAGCAAAGTTGGAATTTGGGGCTAAGATTTTAATACTTTAGTCATTTTGCAGCTAATCAGCTCTCGGATAGATTAAAATAACTCACCTGGCTTACAGCATCAATCCTAGAAAGCATCCATTGTGCTGCTTATATTGTATGAATTACTGCTTGTCTCCATTAGGGCAGTGAAGAGAACTATACCCTAGAAGTTGAATGTAGAAAGTGGAACTAACTTCACTTGAGAGAAGCATAAATTTGTGGTCCCTCACTTACACAGCAATGTCTTTTATGATTCATGATTTTTTTTTAATTCCTTCAGTGTGGCTTCCACCCTAACCACTGTAGAATCCACCTTGGTCAATGCACTAATGGTATCCTTTTATGATTGTGACTAGTGTAGCCCTCCTTCATCTGGCTGTCACACATGACATGGCTGAGCACTCCATCCCTTACATGATTCCACTACTTGTCCTGAATTAGCCAGCACATGGGTTCTCCAGTCCTGCAGAGTACCCCCCTCCTGAATTAGCCAGCACATGGTTTCTCCCCTCCAAGTTTCCATCCTTTTCCTCATTTACATTTTACCCCTTGGTGCCATTATCCATAGGCATGGAGTCACTTTCTATCATACACTGACAACACCTGACTCTACCACCAACCTTGCCTCCACAACTTTCTGTAGTTTGACATCAAATCTTCAGTGTGTGATGCTCAATTACTCAAACTCATTTCCTACATTACAACAGTGACTACAATTCAAAAAGGTACTTCATTGGCTGTGAAGCACTTTGGGATGTCTTGTGGTCATGGAAGGTGCTTATATAAATTCAAGTTTTCTTTTTAAAAAGGCATCAGAGGTAGTGGGTTTTTAATTGAGGAAAATTAAACTCTGCACATGTCCCTTACTTAAAAGGACATAAAATGGTTACTTTCTGATTTGGTAAATGTTTCATCTTTTTCATTGTTAAAATCAGCACTGCCAGACCACAAGTAATTTATATATTTATTATAAAAGTCACAAGGAACTCTTTCTTACACCATTTGGCTTGTCTTAACACTTCTCATAACATGTAAACTATAAATTCAAAAGTTACAAAGTGAACTCAAATTGTTAACATTTCCTTGTTCACAGTTCAGTTTTTATATAGACAACATTGACCCCCCCACTGGTAATATATCCTGTAAGATGCTACAAAAAAAATTTACCTGCTAAGTTAACATTCTTTAATCGATTCATAATGGCATGAATTTAGAAATTGTCACCAAAAGAACAGATTTGAAGGTTTTTTTTTTAAAAGAACAGGAATGCACTTAAAAACAAACTTCAACCAATTGTCACCTATAAACAGCAGTCACTTACACTTAAGAGCATCCTTTTCAGTGACTGGTCAAGTTTATGTCTAATGTTTTTAAATCTCTTAAATTTTCAGTTACTTTTCTGCTGGTACTTCTCAGATTTCAGTAATTTCATTTCATATTGTAAAGCAAAGGAATTTGCAAAAGCTCAGATAAAATGACTAAGTGATATTGTTGCAGTGTAAACAAGTTTTACAACACTAATAAAATCAAATTAGGTAAACAAAGCAGAATCAAAGGTAATTCTGTTGGCTTGCTTGTAGTTTTATTGTATGTTTTGCTGTGAAGGAAAGAAACAAGGATTAGGCTTAAGAATTATACTGCTGCAACACTGAACAGCTACAAAGGAGATTTATTTTAACACAATAGTTAATGGTGGTTATCTACAATCCAAACATTTCAGCCATAGCAGTGCTAAAAAAAAAATTGTCAGCCATTTTCTGTAATAGTTGAGAGCCAAGTGTAAAGCATATGCATCTGGGTAGGAATCTGTAATACTTTGTGCCTAGAAAGGAAGGGCTTGGGTGGCATAAAACAAGAATATATCTCCAACAGCTGTTGGGGGAGATGATTCAGTTCTGAATGGTTCGGAACTGGTGAAAATTTAGTCAGTAAAATAATTGGCTAAGAAGCAATTTGCTCAGCTCAGTTATTGTTATTCATAGCTCCATGTGCAGCTTTCAACAGGTGCAGGGAGATGACCTAGTTATGAGATTGGCAAGTTGTGTGTTGGTGAAAGTTGTAAGGAATGAGGACAATTATAAAGTGGTAGAATGGGGGTGGGGGCGGGGGGAGAGATAGGATTCCTTGCAAGTTTTTTTTTTAAAAAGCTCAAGTCATTTCAACTCATTGTCAACCAGACAAAAGGTTGTGGGTTTAAGCCCCATTCCAGAGAGGAGCACAATCCAGGCTGCCGTTTCAGTGCAATACTAAGGGAGCACTGCAGTGTCGTAGGTGCTGTCTTTCAGATGAAACATTAAACTGCAGTTCTGTCTGCTTTCTCAGGATGGTCGTAAAAGATGCAAAGGCACTATTTGAAGAGTTGGGGAATTCTGGTTTCCTGGCCAATATTTTATCCTTCAACCAATACCACTAAAACACATTAGGTGGTGGTCATTTCTCTCATTTGTGAGACCTTGCTGTGTGCAAGTTGGCTGCAGATTATCCCTACAACCGTGACTACACTTCAAAAGTACTTAATTGGCTGAATCTCTTTGGGATGATACGTGGACATGAAAGATGCTATCTAAAAGCAAGTTCTTTGATAACTACATAAATGGAAAAGAAGTGAAAGTAACTACATAAATGGAAAAAGGAAGTGAAAGTAAACCCAACGTGGAAGCATGAATCTGCAGGCAAGTGGCATACAGCACCCACCTCATGCTTAACAGCTGAAGTGGAGCTGTTTGTCATTCCCCACCACCATTCCCACAGGCTAACATTGCAGCATGCCTGGATGGTCAGTTGAGGCTTTACTGTCACGGGCTGTGCCAATCCTCTGCTGCATAGTAGCTGCAGGTATCCTTGCAGCAGATGACATCTCTCTGCTGGCCTGGATCCTGTGAAAACAGTTCCCACATCCCTTGCCAGGTATGCCCAACAATGCCGACATATATGGTAGCTGCAATTTTGGCAGATGCAGACAATCAGGCTCTGCTGGTAGTTGATCACCCTGACATGCCTCCTTTTATCCAGTAGCAAAGCATTATATACTGAGTGGGGAACTTCCAAGGAACCATCAGCATTAGTCAGTCAAGCATTCACATATCACCTCTGGGTCTGCCATCGTAACCTCCCTTTGGGAATAGGAGCCTATGCATGCACTGATTATCTACCTAAGCAAAGTACATGCACTTCTGGCTGCAGATGCTGCTGTGCAGGTGAGTACAGACCACCTCTCATGCAGCTTGACCTGCCTGGCATCCTTCCATTTATCCTCCTCCTCCTCCTCCTCCAAAAAGCCTAGATGGGGGATTCATATTGGGGAACCCATTGGTGCTACAGGAAACAGCAGAACTTAAGTACCAATAGAAAAAGAAATACAGTACAGATTTGGCTCAAGATTTATCTTTATATCACTGTGCCCTTTAACTACAAGAACAGAGCACATTGCATTGCCCATCTCCCGAACTTGATGGTTCCGTTTTTATTGTTCTCTTTTCAATGGCTGGGTTTGGTAAAATTTAACTTCCGGCTTATGCTACTCTGCTGGACTACACCAAGATTCAGCTGCTGTGACTGATCTGCTACTCAGTCGTCTACATTGGTTCGTCTATGCTCCAAGCTGATTCCACCCCATCCATTTTGCACTGACAGGACAGCCCAGCCACAGATGCCATCAAAGGCACTTTAATTAGTTTGACTTTGCATAGATTGAAGAATCACCAAACACTAGGCCGCCTTCTCTCTTCCCCCAAACACCCCAGCTAAAAATGCTCTGGCAACCAATTTCAAATGGGGTAATCTAGTGTAGCTGCCAGAATCAAAGCTTTTTTTTGGCCCATCTGGTCCTTCATTCTTGCATTATGTTGCAGCCTACACAAAAGTGCATGACATCATATGCTTAAAAAAGGTTGCAATATTTTTTTTTTTAAACAAATGCAATAAAATAAAACAGCTTTATGACATGCATTTTACTGCCACACCCATCCATACTGTAACTTAGATACCTCAAAAAAAAATTACGTAAGAAACCTACCCATCCTCCTATATCATGAATGTAATTTTGGAGCCTACTGCTTATGTACTGTACAGTGGTTCTGAAGATGCGTGGAAGCAATCGAGGTTGCTCTAATACGGTCTTTTTGAACAGCATCAATGTCAGTAGCAGAACGACTTTCTCCTGGGGCATATCTTGAGTAGCAGCAATTCTTTGATTGGTCAAACGGGTAATAATGGAAGACATAATAGTGGTTCCGTCCTGGTTTTATAAAAAACACAAAAGATAAATCAAATTTAAATGACAACTATTCTGACTAGATTTACATGCAGTTAGTGGATACTAGTTTTATAGGCTAAAAATGTAAGCTAACAATCTGTGTTAAACACATAAATTACTAAAACAGAATTAAAATAAATGTGATTACTCTCCGCACCCAACACAGGTTGAACTGAAGAGTAAATCTCATCAAAACAAAAAAGGATAAAACTCAGCAAATGGACCCAAAATAGGCTCCTAGCGTCACTTCAGACCAGCTCTAACTTTGTGGCGAATTTAGTTTGTATCTACCGCACAAGTACAGCAACTTCATGCCACTCAATACATTTCAATGGTGATCCAGACAGCGAGATGCCATTTTCACGAAGCATCTCGGACAGCAACTTTTGGATTTCCACATTTAATCATGCAACCTGAAGTTGCTGTAGCATTTTTGCATTATACAGTTTTCAGGTACTAAATCACATTAAACTTTCATACGTGAGATTAGGATGGCACTTCTGTGTAAAACCATCTGCTGTGTGTTCTCTTTAAAAAAAAAGGGAAAGCACACAGCTGGTGGTTTCAAACTGAAATTCTGTTTAGTCAAAACCAAACTGGTGTATCCATGCATTTAGACAGGGTTAGCAGTGACTCAATGTGCTTTTTAATTTAAGAGCATATCATTTCCTTTGCAGCTAAAACTCAGATGTAACATTTCGAGTACTAGTTAGAAGGAATTAGAGAAAACACATAGGACCGATATCTCCCACCAATGTTGCAAATTATAGCCACATTATGTGTTAAGATGCTGCCAGATTGCATTAATTAAATGGATTCACTGCAAAGCACAACACTTGCTTAGTCATTATTTCTGTTTATGAATTTATTTTTGCTCATTTTCATGATTTGAGACATACCTTTGAAACTTAAATTGTTTTGGTCTTACCAGACGCACACTTTCTCATTCAAGATCTACATAGTTTTTTTTTGTATTTTTACCCGCCAATGCTTTCCTACCCATATATTTTGTTCCTATAATCTGTTGCTCGGCTCTGCTGAAAACATACTTCAAACTACATGTAAATTAAAATCCACATTTTGGAATATGGTCAAGACACGGAATCAACAGGCAATAGAGCTTTTAGGTCCTGTGCATACAACAACTTACACTTACATCCAAAGGCACTTCACAGATGCCAAGGCAGGAAAGGAGTGTTTAGGAAAAGTGACCAAAAGCTTGGTAAAGAGATGGAGATTTTAAAGGAGGGGGAGAGAGAGAGAAAGGAAGGAGAAAAGTTGAGGCAGGGAATTCAAGAGAGTAGGATCAAATCACCTGTAGACTATGCTGCAAATGGTGAGGTAAATAGGAGAAGTCGCACAACACCAGGTTATAGTCCAACAGTTTTATTTGAAATAGGGACATGCACAGAGGCCACAGTCAGAGCAACTGAGGATTTGTGTGGGGAGGAGGAGTGGGGGAAACATAGAAAATTAGCAGGAGTAGGCCATTCGAGCCTGCTCTGCCATTCAATATCATGGCTGATCCTCTATCTCAATACCATATTTCCGCTCTCTCCCCATACCCCTTGATACCTTTTGTGTCTAGAAATCTATCTATCTCCATCTTAAATATATTCAGTGACTTGGCTTCCACAGCCTTCTGTGGTAGAGAATTCCACAGGTTCACCACCCTCTGAGTGAAGAAATTTCTCCTCATCTCAGTCCTAAATGTCCTACCCCGTATCCTGAGACTGTGACCCCTCATTCTAGACCCCCCCAGCCAGGGGAAACATCCTCCCTACACCCAGTCTGTCTAGCCCTGTCAGAATTTTATACGTTTCAATGAGATCCCCTCTCATTCTTCTAAACTCTAGTGAATACAGGCCTAGTCAACCCAATCTCTCCTCATACGACAGTCCTGCCATCCCAGGAATCAGTCTGGTGAACCTTCGCTGCACTCCCTCTATGGCAAGTATATCCTTTCTTGGGTAAGGAGACCAAAACTGCACAGTACTCCAGGTGTGGTCTCACCAAGGCTAGAGGGGGTGGTGGACATAGGATAGTGTGAGGCCAAAGCTCTGCTGCTTGTATCCTGTCCAACTCACCCAAACTCACTGACTTAAATTGGCAATGCATCTGTACGAAAGGCTGATATTTAAAGATATTTAGTAGACAAGAATCATATGTATAACTTCAAGTGTAGCCATTGACCAAATAATATTACCCATAATTACTCCTGGGTAACTAAGAAAGCTAAGACTTGTTCAAAATGTAGCTGCACAGTCAAAAGCAGTTTTGACTAAGCTTTGATAACAAACAGTCACAGGCTGCTAGTGAAGGTCAAATCAATAAATAACATATTATGATGCTAAGTAGAACTTAGATTTCGCTTAATAAAACTAATTGCAACAATATTTAAAAAATAATTAGTATAAGGACATAAAATGAGAGAGATCAAGAGATAAAGTATTTATCTGGTCGATTAAAGTGAGCTAGTTTGGATACCTCAAGACTAGTGAAACAGCGCTGATATGGGCCCTTGGTATAGAAAGGCCTTGTACCAGGGAAGCTAGAAATGAAAGAGATAAAGTAAATTCCAATGGGGTGAAAAACTATAAACAAGATAACACTGAACATGGCAAGGTTGGTGGAAAAAC
The DNA here is from genome assembly GCA_030390025.1 of Squalus acanthias. Taxonomy (NCBI): domain Eukaryota; kingdom Metazoa; phylum Chordata; class Chondrichthyes; order Squaliformes; family Squalidae; genus Squalus; species Squalus acanthias. Next base: position 88,262,884 of record CM059435.1, read on the forward strand.
ACTGGAAAAGCAGGATGCTACCTTAGTCTGAGTGACAATGGTATTTTGACCATTAGAACCAATTAAAAAAGGTGATTTTGTTAAAGACCATATCTGGACACTGGCCAAACGAACTTTTGAAAAGAAAAGGGTTAAAACCTCAATACTCAAAGAACAACTTCACACAGATGTACTGCGAGGACAAAGGAACAGACTTAAGATGACGTCATCTGTGTCCGAGAGGTTCCAGAGACCTAGGGCTGCGAGCTACTCGTTAAAACTATCGCCTATTAAGTATATTACGCTGTATGCTTAATAAATCTTGATCTATTGCTCAAACATACTGGCTGCTGCCTATTGGTGTCTTGTCCAAGAACGCAGAGATCGTTAAGATCTTACACATCCCCCAACTCATCAAATTATAAATTTGCACCCTAATTTTTATATCACTCATGGATGAAATGAGCTTAAAGATGGTAGAGAAGGGAAAGATAGGGGAGAAACTGCAGAGAGATGAGGACTTGGGGATAGAGAAGGTGAGGGACTTGAAGCAAAGGTAAGGGGAGTATGCAGCAGAGGGAACTTCACGGATGGTCATGATCTTAAGAAATCCATGGGTTCCTTGCACTTTTTGTATTTGAGTGGAGGGGGCTGGAGAAAGGGCTGGTTGTAGAAAAAAAAAAGCCCAGGATTGTCCTTGTCCTCCAGGATGATCTTGGATTAGTGGACAGTTATGGCAGAGGAAGGCAAAGCAAGGTAATGCTTGATGTGGTTAAGTCAGATCTGGCAATGAATGGCTAAACCAGGTGTGTGCCAGGTATACTCACCCTTCAGACGCGAGCGTGTGAAGTTGGGGGCTGTACTGGGGGAATTACAGTGATGGTTTTACTGGAAACAAGAGTATTGAAGATAGAGGCGAAGGATCGGTTAAGAAAGTCGACAGTTGCAGAATTGTCCTGAGAAGTGGAGAGCCAAAGGCAAGAATCACTAACCTACTGTTCTTGAAACATACAATGTTTACTCTGTGTGCCCAGAATATAGATGGCACCTGGATTTTTCTAAAAACTGAGTAAATAGATTACGGCAGCTCACCACTTGGGGTTGAATCCTTTCATTCTCACGGATAAATTCTTCAACCAAGTCACGATTTATACTTTGATCCAGCCTGTCTCCCATCTGAGCTAAACGTGCACCTATTTCTCTGTACAATTCTTCAGCATCTGGATTTCCTGAAAATAAAGTGACATGGGAATTTGTTTTTGACTCAGCTACTAACATCTGAATATTAAAAAAAAAGTTTTTTTAGTCAAATCAGTTGTCACATTTATATCTTCACACAGGTTTTTAGAGCACTTATTTTCAATAAAACCAGCATCAGTGCATAAGAAAATGTCACAGTTGAGATAACAAGATAATTACAGATGAAGAAAGCCATTTGGCCCATCTTAATTCATCCATCCAGAATAACCCTGCACTCTTAATTGTTTCTTAGATGATTCCAGGGTTTTTGTCACTACTACTCTATCCAGAAGTACTTTGTGTAAAGAACTTCCTAAATTTACCTTTTACTAGTTTGAATCCATGTCTCCTTGTCCTACATTCAGCCTCGGATCTGCGGGTAAGCGTTCTCCAAGGCAACCTTAGAAACACACGACAACGCAAAATCATCGAGCAGAAACTGATAGCCAAGTTCCGCACTCATGAAGACGGTCTCAACCGGGATCTTGGGTTTATGTCACGATACATGACGTGATCCGGACTCGAGTCGTCGTTGGCTTGTTCACAGATGTGATTCCCAGTAAAAAAGTAAAAATTTTCCCAGTAAAAAAGTAAAAATTTTAAAGCTTTTCGTTTTACATACAGACGGCAGCTTTTGACACGTTAGAACCCCTGCGACTACACCTCATTGTCTCAGTTGTATCTTGCTATGTCTTTGATGTGGTACCTTCCTGGCTGACCTGATTAACTTTATCACACCTCGGCAGATAGTCAGGATGATTTAATTTAGTGGTCTGCAATTGTAAGGTACACATGCTTTGTTCTCTATCTATATATGCTTTGGCGATTCTGTATCTATTTACTTCACCTGAGGAAGGGGCAATCGATAGCTCCGAAAGCTTGTGATTTCAAATAAAACTGTTGGACTATAACCTGGTGTTGTGCGACCTCTCAACCTTGTCCTACTCCCAGTTTAATTTAAAGTAGAATTCTGGATTAACCTTTTGCATTCCCTTAACTATCTTATATATCACTACAAGATCATCTCTCAAACACCTCCTTTCAAGGATGAAAAGCCTAGATTTCTTCGGCCTTTCCTCAAAACTGACCCAAAAAAGGGTCAGCCTCGTGGCTCTTGCCTGCAATGCTTTAATATCTCCCCTGTTTCTTGGCAACCAGAAGTGGATGCAGCACACAAGGTGTGATTTGACCAGAGCACTGTACAGTTTAATTACAACTTCCCTTGATTTGTATTCTATGGCTCCGGCTGTGTAGTTCAACATTCTATTGGCTTTGTTCATTTCTGCTCTGTATTGGCTGGACATGTCAAGTGCACAGTTTACTCGGTCTCTTTCCACTCATCCTTTGCTATTTCAAGGAGTATATAAGATTTGTAATTTTTGAGCTTCCTCCTTTGATTCCACTGCCCCTCCTAGTTTGGTGTTGTCTGCAAATTGACCAAATATCATTGAACTTGTGAGTCCAAGTCATTGATGTAAATTAAGAACCGTACTGGCCCCATCAGCGAACCCTGGCACACGTCACTCAGTACTTCCCCTCACCCAGACATTAACTCTAACCATCATTTTCTATCCTTCAGCAATTTCTTAGCCATTGCCAAGTTTTACCCTGAATCCCTACACCCTTGAGCTTAACTAGTAACCATTCATCTGTATCTTTATCAAATGCCTTTAGGAAGTCTAAGTACACAATGTCAAAGGATTTACCACAGTCACTTCCTCAAAGAAGTTAAGATGGTTGATCAAGGAATATGTACGTTCCAAAGCTGTGCCAACTACGGTTTACTAGGTTGTTGTACAGATGATCCTTAAGTATACTCCGGATACCAGATTCCATTATTTTACACTGAACTAAAGTAAGATCAATAAGTCTGTGGTTGCCTGTGTCTGTTTAGTTACTCTTTCTAAATATGGGCACTACATTAGCCCATTTCCAATTTACTGGTACTTTCCCAGTGTCCATTGACTCCCTCATAATGATCATCAGTGCTTCACAAATCTCTTCCCTAGTATTGTCTCAATGTTCTGGTATAAATACTATCTAACCTGGGGATTTATCTGTTTTAAGAGGCCTTTTTCAAAAAAAAAAGGGAAACCAACAGTATTAAAAGCCAAGATTCCTGCTCATTATCATTATCCATTTGTAAAGTATTCATCTGTGGATGCTGGGGAAGAATAACATCAGGCTCAGCTGTGATCTGCCCCCACAGTCAAATCACCAGGGATCATTTTGACACAAGACAACCTAGCTCTAAACAAATCAATGATGTAATCTTTTTCTCAAAAAAAGCCACATCACATACTGCCCGTCTAGGTTATCAAAAATGGTTATTTGTCCAAATTGTCCAAGGTAGTGGAGGGCTGCTTTATGTATCCCAGCATGAGTCAGGAGAGGAGGAGTGAAAATAATCTTGTGGGCTGGAGTGGGTGGAAACTTCAATTCCTAAAGGCAGTGAGAAGGGCAGACGTGGGGAGAGCTTAATTTGGCAGCTCTAGATTCTTGGTCTTGACAGTCATAGTTAGACTACATTCAATATTGTCCTCTGTACTGAAATCAAATAAAAACTATAAAAATGGAAACTTGTTGGTGCCATTACTCTCTAATTATTGATATCTCTTGCTACTTCCTTCACCATCTCATGTTTTGTGCTCAACCAGAATACTGCTGGAACATCGGGTACCAATCAGATCTGCAAACTTAGTTTCTGTTATGGGGAATATATGGAAGCACTGGCCAAAGTACCAGAGGATAGGCACTACCCATGGAACTGCAGCCCTGCAAAAACTAAACTCCATCGGGGAACAAGCAAAACTGGCAACTAGTAAACAATAAGGGAAGGGAATCAGTGCATTTAATTACCTGTAACACTGCCACATTCGTTGGCAGCACCCCCCTAGTGTTATAAAACAGCGTATTCTCCAACTCGCTGTGAATTACACCAAAGGAGATCTGCTAATCTTTAAGGTAGTAAATTTAATGGGCCAACATTTGCGATCGGAGGCTTCCCGCAGGCAGACGCCTCCGACCTGCAAAATGTCTATGAAAGTACCTGGTGGCCCGGGTGGAATGGCGGCTTACGATCCTGGGCCTCTCCGGGTCTGCACGGGCAGAGCCCCACGTATCCCAGGGGCGCAAGCGGTTTGTAGGTGCTCCTAGGATCACATGGGCTGGCCCAACCAATAAAAGAAGGGAATCCCCATTCATACTTTTGACAGTTCTGTACGTACAGAACTGTCAAAAGTATGAATGGAGATCACCTGAAAAGTACACCAACACATTTAATAAATTTTACCAGGCGTAAGAATTTGACAGGCATTCAGCGGACGGAAGTTGTGCAAAAAACGCAACTCTCCACCCACAGAGGCACTTTTCTTGGGCATGCGGATAATCTGTCAAGAGAATTCTTGACAGATCACAAGTGCCGGGTTTCAGCGCATGCGCTTCGCATGCCTGAAACCTGCACGGCACCTACGGGCGCGTACGCACCTCGTACACACCCGTGGGGGTCGCAAAATACGGCCCTATATGTATGTTGTGCACTCCTGAGTTGGACAAGCCCTGCAGATACACCCTTCTGTCACCAGATGGCGCTCCTTAAGCTCTTGAAGCTGCAGATCTCCAACCTATAAACACAGCATCACTAATGCACTAAGAGAATTTTGCTTTGTCCTGAATTTCTGTGGGAAATCCACTCATGCGTGTGCGATTTGTGTACAGATAAAATTTCTGTGATCGTGAAAGCCAGGTTTGCATTTCAGAAGGTATATACCTCAATTAAAATAACTAAACCTCAGTAATTTAATGTTCGGAATCTGAGCAGCCTATATTGAAACACTTTTACTTTTTTTTTTAATGTTTTCAAAATAAACCTGCTGAAAAATTGGAATTTTACTTCAACAATAATGTCAAGTATAAAATCACTTGGTCCATTTGCAGCTTACTCACGATGAATGGAGTTTGCTGTTGAGAAATGTGTAGACTGAAGTGTTAAGTATGGTGATTCGGGTAGAAATGGGAGCTGAAATTGATCAGGTGAGGGGCTGAAAGAGGGTCAGGTCAAAGGGGAAAAATTGAGATATAATAAATGGATCAAATAAAGCATGGAATGGTCAAAAATGTTTGACCCATCTAACCTGCTCTCTCGGTAGACCATGTGCATTCCATCATATATCTGAGTGAGAGCTCTGCTTAAATACTGCCTGACTAAAGGTCATAAGAACATAAAAACATAAGACGTAGGAGCAGGAGTAGGTCATTTGGCCCCTCGAGCCTGCTCCGACATTCAATAAGATCATGGGTGATCTGATCTTGGCCTCAACTCCACTTCTCTGCCCGCTCCCCATAACCCTCGACTCCCTGATCGTTCAAAAATCTGTCTATCTCCCCCTTAAATATATTCAATGACCCAGTCCCCACAGCTCTTTGGGAAAGAGAATTCCAAAGATTCATGACCCTCAGAAGAAATTCCTCCTCATCTCAGATTTAAAAGGGTGCCCCCTTATTCTGAAATTATGCCCCCTAGTTCTAGATTCCCCCACGAGGGGAAACATCCTCTCTGCATCTACCCTGTGAAGCCCCTTCAGAATCTTATATGTTTCAATAAGATCCCCTCTCATTCTTCTAAACTCCAATGAGTATAGGCCCAACCTGCTCAACCTTTCTTCATAAGACAACCCTTCAACTCAGGAATCAACCTCGTGAACCTTCTCTGAACGGCCTCCATTGCAAGTATATCCTTCCTTAAATAAGGAGACCAAAACTGTACACAGTACTCCAGGCGTGGTCTCACCAACACCCTGTACAGTTGTAACAAGACTTCCCTACTTTTATACTCCATTCCCTTTGCAATAAAGGCCAACACTCCATTTGCCTTCCTAATTACTTGCTGTACCTGCACGCTAACTTTTTGTGATTCATGTACAAGGACCCCCAGATCCCTCTATACCTCAGCATTTTGTAATCTCTCTTCATTTAAATAATAATTTGCTTTTTTATTTTTCCTACCAAAGTGGAGAACCTCGCATTTTCCCACATTAACTCCATCTGCCAGATTTTTGCCCACTCACTTAGCCTATCTATATCCCTTTGGAGATGCTTTGCGTCCTCCACACAATTTGCTTTCCCACCTATGTTTGTATCATCAGCAAATTTGGCTACATTACTCGGTCCCTTCATCCAAGTCATTAATATAGATTGTAAATAGTTGAGGCCCCAGCACTGATCCCTGTGGCACCCTACTGGTTGCAGTTTGCCAACCTGAAAATGACCCATTTATCCCGACTCTCTGTTTTCTGTTAGTTACCCAATCCTCTCTCCATGCTAATATATTACCCCCAACCCCGTGAGCTCTTATCTTGTGTAGTAACCTGTTATGTGGCACCTTATCGAATGCCTTCTGGAAATCCAAATACACGACATCTACTGGTTCCCCTTTATCCACCCTGCTCATTACATCCTCAAAGAACTCCAGCAAATTTGTCAAACACGATTTCCCTTTCATAAAACCATGCTGACTCTGCTTGACTATATTATGATTTTCTAAATGTCCTGCTATCACTTCCTTAATGATGGACTCCAGCATTTTCCCAATGACAGATGTTAGGCTAACTGGTCGATAGTTGCCTGCTTTCTGTCTCCCTCCCTTCTTAAATAGGGGCGTTACATTTGCGGTTTTCTAGTCCGCTGGGACCTCTCCAGAATCCAGGGAATTTTGGTAGATTACAACCAAAGGTCATCAAGCTAAACTCCACAAAAGCTGCAATTTAAGGTTATGTGGACATCCAACTCACTGGTCAGATTGCCTCAATATCTTCATGAAAGGAAACACACGACTACCCCCGCTTGCTTGTAAGTTCATTTTTAAAAGTACAAAATTACTTGAAATTAAATAAAAATTGATAAATTAAAATTTAAAAAAATCAGATAAGGAACTAATATTGCAATTTTTTTATTTTTTTTTATAAAAAAGTGACGTGATAAATTGAAAACTGAAATGGCTTTTCAGGCTGAAGGTAAGCTTGTGCTCTACCATCATGATGTATTTAGTTTTACGGTACTGCATTGATTGGAGTCTAGATTTAATATTGCAGTGACAAATTGTGGTTTGATTTCCCATTTGGTGCAATGGACTTCAACTTTTTTTTTTAAAACACTGATCTGATTTATTTTCCTCCCAATCCTCTTTTCTGGTACAAAAGACTTGTATTAGCATTAGGAAATGAAGAATTCCACACCTTTTCAGTGATATTCTTAATTATCCTTGCTCTGTTAAAGCATTAATTGCCTTAACAAGGCCATAAAAAAAAAGCAAACCAAGCACTAGGGCTTATTTCTAGAGGGATAAAATCGAAAAATAGTGAAGTTACGCTAAACTTGAATCGAACCTTGGTTAGACCACACTTGCTGCGTACAGTTCTAGTCACCATATTATAAAAAGGATTGAGGCACTGGAGAGAGTGCAGAGATGATTTACAAGGATGATACCACAAATGCAAGGGTATACCTATCAGGAAAGGATGAACAGGCTGGGTTTCTTTTCTCTTGAAAAGAGAAGGCTGAGGGGTGACCTAATAGAGGTCTTTAAAATTATGAAAGGTTTTGATAGAGTAGATACAGAAAGAGTGTTTCCACTTGTGGGGAAGAGCATAACTAGAGGCCATCAATATAAAAGATAGCCACCAAGAAAACAAATAGGGAATTCAGAAGAAACTTCTTTACCCAGAGGGCGGTGAGAATGTGGAACTCGCTACCACAGGGAGTAGTTGAGGCGAATAGTATAGATACATTTAAGGGGAGCCTAGATAAGCATATGAGGGAGAAGGGAATAGAGGGTTATGCTGATAGAGTTAGATGAGGAAAGACGGGAGGAGGCTCGAGTGGTGCATAAACACCGGCATGGACTGGTTGGGCCAAATGGCCTGTTTCTGTGCCGTATATCCTATGTAATCCTAGTGTAGGAGGCCGAGGACAGAGAGATCAGAGTGGAAGTGGGACGGAGAATAAAATGGCACGTGACCAGGAACTCAGGGTCACGCTTGCGGACTGAAGGGAGGTGTCCAGCAAAGTGATCATCCAATCTGCGTTTGGTCTCCCCAATGTAGAGGAGACCGCATCGTGAGCAGCGAATACAGCATACGAAATTGAAAATAGTAAAAGTAAATTGCTGTTTCACCTGGATTGAGTGTTTGGGGCACTGGACGGTGGGATGGGAGGAGGTGAAACGGCAGGTGTTGCATCTCCTGCACTTGCACGGGAAAGTGCCATGGGAAGGGGAGTGGGTGTTGGGGTGACTGAAGAGTGGACCAAGGTGTCGTGGAGGGAACTGTCACTTCAGAATGTGGAAAAGGGAAGGGAGGGGAAGATACGTTTGGTGGTGGCATCACGCTGGAGGTGGCCGAGGATGCTCCATTGAATGTGGAGGCTGGTGGGGTGGAAGGTAAAGACAAGGGGAATCCTATTGTGGTTCTGGGAGGGAGGGAAAGGGGTGAGAGCAGAAGTGTGCGAGGGCCCGGTCAACCACGGTGGAGGGGAATCCTGGGTTGAGGAAAAAGGAAGACATATCGGAAGCACTGGTGTGGAAGGTGGCATCGTCAGAACAGATGCGACAGAGACAGAGAAACTGGGAGAATGGAATAGAGTCTGTACAGGAAGCGGGGTGGGAGGAAGTGTAGTCAAGGTAGCTGTGGGAGTCAGTGGGTTTAAAGTAAAATATATAGTACCTTCTTCCAAATCTAAACCACCAGCTGTACGAAAAACAGATCCTGAAGAGCAATGTCCATCTGTCTGAATATCATCATCAAATCTGGATCGCTTTGTAACTTCTTTCTCAAGTTTCTGAATTTCTTGCTTGTAGGTACGATTTTCAACTTTCTTTTCCTGAAGAAATCTCAACAAAATATATTGCGTCTGTTTGTCAAACGAAGCATCGACGTTCAGGGACATGTCTATAACGTCCCTTCCTTCGCCCTGCAGTTTAAACATAAGGAACATGGGAACTGTTAGGTACAATAAAGGCCAATTAGATGCAACAAGTCCATCTTAACTGCAGTGTTTTTTTTGGAGCAATCTATACAACATGACAGTATAGTTAATGGTGATTCTTGTAATATACACATTAGAGATTAGTAAACTCATACATGGTTTACACATCTTTTATATTGAGGAAGTGCACTGACCGGAAGCCGAAACAGTTTTATGTTTCTTCCAAAAAGCTAAAAACCTTCCCAGCATTAACAAAGCAAGTTCTCAAGTTCTTTTACGACTGTTTGTTCTTATTTACACAATACCCGAAAGTTAAAACATGCCCCTTGGTTCAGTTTAACCTGGCGCAGCTGAAGTTGTCCGATACAAAAATCTTTTCCTTCTGCTGGTGACAGCCCGCGCCTTCCTGTCTTAAGTTTAAACCTCATTAAAAGGGCTCATTCGGTCCTCGAACAGGCGATTGCAAGACTGAGCAGCAAGAAGAGCTGTCAGTAAACACAGCAGCTCCCGTTACTCACTCTGATCGCCGGAGCACAATGTCGACCCGTCTGCCTACTCGTTGCTGCTGGAAACAAAGGCTGTCACGCGCCAGCTGCTGGGAAATCTTAAATACAGAAACTTCCCCCGCCCCTTTCCGCGATACAGAAAACGTATTCACACCATGCACGAACGTTTAAAGCACGCCCCTTGGTCCAGTTTAACCCGGCGCAGCTGAAGCTGTTGGAAACAAAACTCTTTTCCTTCTGCTGGTGTCTTGCAGGAAGATCTCAGTGGGACCCCCGGCTCGCGCCCGCGGTATTGGCGCCAAAGTGTATCGAGCGCAAAGGCTCCAATGTGTTGGAAGTCAGCGGCCGCGAGGCGCGTCCCCGGGAGTGGCTTGTTCACGTACCTGGCCGGCGCGTCCCCGGGAGTGGCTTGTTCACGTGACCTGGCGCCAGGCGCGTCCCCGGGAGTGGCTTGTTCACGTGACTCGGGGCGAGACTGCAACACCGGTGTGGAACGTGGCGCGAAGTGTTACACCTTGTCCCGCGTCACACAGGCGCACAAGCGGCTGCCAGCAAAAGCTCGGCACTGCTAAGGCAAGGACTTCGGATCATAGAATGGTTACAGCGCAGAAGGAGGCCATTCGGCCCGTCGAGCCCGTGCCGGCTCTCTGCAAGAGCGCTTCAGCTAGTCCCACTTTCCCCGTAGCCCTGCAATTTGTTTTTCCCTCAGGTACTTATCCAGTTCCCTATTTCATTTTGTTCTGACGAAAGGTCATCGACCTGAAACGTTAACTCTCTTTCTCTCTCCACGGATGCTGCCTGGCCTGCTGAGTTTTTCCAGCGTTTTCTGTTGTTATTTCAGATTTCCAGCATCCGCAGTATTTTGCTATCGTCCCTATTTCATTTCCTGCTTTTTCCAGTTCTGACGAAAGGTCTTCGACCTGAAACGTTAACTCTGTTTCTCTCTCCACGGATGCTGCCTGGCCTGCTGAGTTTTTCCAGCGTTTTCTGTTGTTATTTCCCTTTTGAAAGCCACGCTTGAATCTGCCTTGCTCACCAGTTCTTGTCTCTTAGCGCTGTCCCTGAAACTCTGTTCAAAGCTGTTATCCACGAGGCCGGCCAACCGGTTTCTGAAGTATTCAATCAGAAGGCTAATACTGTCTTTATATATCTATATAGTGGTAAGAAATGAAGATCCTGGAACTAAGCTAGATGGTGAAAGAGCGATTCGCATCCTTAAAGCCCGAGTCACGTGGATAATGTTTTTTAATTTAAACTGAAATGGCGGAACTACACATTAAATTGAGTTTATGTCCCCCCCCACCCCCCATTGAGCAGTGGGTTTTCGACATTTTCTACCGAGATAACACCCCCTACCTCTGAAAGACTGTAAACAACTACCCAAAGGAAAACGGTGTTATCACTACAGCAAAACTTTTTATTAATATACAGGGTAATGTATCAGATAAGCAAAAATACACACATCTGAACCGATAGACAGTAATCTGATCGCTGTGGACCCCATGGGATCACCACATGGATCTAAAAGCCAGTTTGAACAGACACCCCAGAAGGAGTTAATGTCATGTTGATTATCTCCTTTTAAAAATAGCTGGATGAATAATGTAAAATGAGCATATTTTGTGCATAGTAAACACTGACCTGGGGAGGACCTGCTTATAGAATGGTTACAGCACAGAAGGAGGCCATTCGGCCCATTGAGCAAGAGCACTTAAGCTAGTCCCACTCCCTTGCCCCGTAGCCCTGCATTTTTTTTTCTTTCAGGTACTTATCCAATTCCCTTTTGAAAACCACAATTGAATCTGCCTCCACTACCCTTTCAGGCAGTGAATTCCAGATCCTAACCACTTGCTGCGTAAAAAAGATTTTTCTCATGTCGCCTTTGGTCAATCACTTTAAATCTGTGTCCTCTGGTTCTCGATCCTTCTGCCAATGGGAACAGTTTCCCTCTATCTAGACCCCTCATGATTTTGAGCACCTCTATCAAATCTCCTCTCAACCTTCTCTGCTGTAAGGAGAACAACCCCAGCTTCTCCAGTCTATCCACATAACTGAAGTCCCTCATCCCTAGAACCATATTAAATTCTGGTTTATTTTTCACAGATGCTGCTCATTTTTGGTTATCTCGTGCCCAAGGTCAACAAGTTGTTGGTTCTCCTAAAGTCTGCTCTTGGGTTTGGCCATTTGTACTCCAGGATAAGAATGCTGGGGAGGATGTTTTTGACTGTGTGACAATTTTTCGAGTTTTATAACGTGCCAGGCGACCAGTGCATGCCATCAACTAGTTCAGCGGTTCTCAAACTTTTTTGGTTGAAGGACCCCTTTTCAAATGGAATAGTAATCATGGACCCTCATCTAAATTATAATACTATAAAATACGCATAATATGGAAGTGCCGCATGTAAAGAGTGTTTTAATACTTTTTACAAAACAGGTATTTACTTACAGATATCAGTAGATGGGTGTGCCTGCTTCTACTACAGAGTCTGTCTATCCTTGGGATGTTGACAATGGCACTCGTAAATGATTGACGGCTACTTAATCCAATCAACGCTCTTCAACACAAAAGCAAAATACTGCGGATGCTGGAAATCTGAAATAAAACCAGAAAATGCTGGAAATACTCAGCAGGTCAGGCAGCATCTGTGAAGAGAGAAACAGAGTTAACGGTTCAGGTCGATGACCCTTTGTCAGAACTGGAAAAAGCTGGAGATGGAACAGGTTTTTAAGCAAGTGCAGGGAAAGGGGGGAGGGGAGGAAAGAACAAAAGGGAAGGTCTGTGATAGGATGGAAGGCAGGAGTGGTTAAGAGACATCTCCTGCCTTCCATCCTATCACAGACCTTCCCTTTTGTTCTTCCCCCCCTTTCCCTGCCCCTCCCCCCTTTCCCTGCCCCTGCACTTGCTTAAAAACCTGTTCCATCTCCAGCTTTTTCCAGTTCTGACAAAGGGTCATCGACCTGAAACGTTAACTCTGTTTCTCTCTCCACAGATGCTGCCTGACCTGCTGAGTATTTCCAGCATTTTCTGGCTTTATTACGCTCTTCAACAATTGCGCTCTCACCAATCAGAAAAAGGGGCGGGATCATTTTATGGATTTTTTTAAAACTTGCATTAATTATTTATTTATATATGTGTGAGTTTGTATATTACAATAATTAAAAAATAATTATAGATAGATGTATGCCAGAGTTGTTTCCATTGGTTAAAACCTAAGCCTAGTTTTTAAAGTATGGTTCTACCTATTCCTCTCCACAAACTGGATGTTAGTGAGTCGTATGATTGACACGTCAAAGAACTAATAAATGGTGAATCTGTTCCTATCGGGAGCTTTCCAACCAATCAGTGCGCAGAGAGGCGGTACTTATCGAGGTTGGTGGGGTGGGTGGAGGTTATTATTAGTGTTAATAACATTTAATTGTAAAAGGTTCTGCTTTGGCTGATTTCAAGGGTACATATGACAACTGCGTGTAATAAAACTTCAACATTATAAACTTTTATTTTCTGGAACTATAGTGTGCTTCTATTGCATTCTGTTTTTAAAGTAGAGCATAAAATGTAAAGTGTGTATTTCTGCCTAACCAACAAATAACATTACTGGTAAAAATATTTCCCAGTTCTCAAGCAATGCGAATCTATAGTATGGTGAAGCCATAAAGGGAATCCCACCTCTGCACTTTAAAAGTCCATTTCTGGGTACCTGGATTTGAAGCTTCTGTTATTTAAACGGGAAGTACTTAAATAACGGGCTTCCGCAGACCTGTGGGAGTGGATTGAAGACAGTTTTCATTCTCCTTCACCCCTCTCCCGCCCTGCTGTCACCCTCCCGACCTGCACTTGCTCCATGCTCCACACCATCTCCTGGACCCTCACACTTCCCCTCTCCCTCTTACTGCCTTGCATCCCAACACTCATACCTTCCCCCTTTCCATTCTCTCTGGTTTTTGTTACTCTGAATGTCCATTCCCTCTCACTACTTCCCCCACCACCTCCCACTGCAAGCACCCCAACTTTTCTCCTACTTCCTCGCTCTTCTACCACCTTTTGCCACTCCTGTCATGATCAGTCATGCCTTTCCCACTCACCACACCCTCTATCATTTTCTGCCATGAACACCCTTATGTACCACCTGCTACCTTTTCCAGCTCCCACTCTAAACTCTTGTGCCTTCCCGCCAATTGCCACTAACTCCTACTGCCTCCTGCATCATGCATCCATACCTTTCCACCCCTTCCCACTCTTTTCTACAATATTTTGCTCCTCCTACATTCTAACAGTAACTACACTTCAAAAGTACTTCACTGGCTGTAAAGCGCTCTGGGACGTCCTGAGGTCATGAAAGGCGCTATATAAATGCAAGTTTTTCTTTTCCTGCCCTGAACACCTATTCCTCCCCACCACAGTACTGCCAGCACCATTGCCAGGAGTGCTAAACCTAGTATCCCAACCAGTTGTCTACAAAATAACAGTGACTACACTTCAAAAAGTAATTCATTGGTTATGAAATACTTGTGGATGTCCTAGGGACAAGAAAGCCACAATATAAATAAATACACGTTCTTTGTTTACTTGACCAAATCCAGCATCACACCCCTCGAAAAACCTAATCCCAAGACCCTCCCGCTACTGCCATGAATCCTACTCCACTATTACTAGACCCTGCTGTTTACCTGGAACTGCAACCATCTTCCCACCAGCTTCCTGTGTATGATTTTTTTTTAAAAGGTTGAACATTAAACACATAAGCTAAGGAACATATAATAACAGTCAGTTTTCATGGGAAAAAAAATCAAAAATTGTCAAATTTGATCCCCTAAATGCTGCTATGACCCCTGAGTAACATGCAATAGAAACCTAAGCTGGGAATTTCCTCGGAGTCGCTCTCGCTCCGTTACCGTAACTCCGCGTAAAAGTTTTCTTCCGCACATCCGGTGATGTTTTGCCACCGGAGTTTGAGCATCTCTGAAGAAATTCCTGTCCATAACTTCACATATTTCATCGCCGTTAATCTGTGGCCTTGATAATGTATTGATGATCACATGGCATGACACGCCTCGTATAGATGTGAGCAATACTATGGGAGATCTGCTGGTGTAATAAAAATAGATAAGGTGAACATTTCAAACTTTTGCCATATGCACATCCAAATACATATATGCATGAGTATCCTACACAGAAGCGACGGCATCCAACATTGCTGCTTTAAAGCTGCATTGCAAGGAAGTGTGTGAGATTGTCCTCAACATAACTCTCCTACCCTGTAGGGCAGCTCTTCACGTCCACACAGCAGTGCGCTAACATGTTATATGTGTGTGTTTCAGTAAAAGAATCCACAATTCAGCTGGTTCCATCTCTGTTAAACTAGAGTGACAGATGTAGTCGTGAGCCTTTTTATGAGACGGCCATCGAACATCCTTCGATTACCTTCATCTATCCTTTCAATCGAAACAGCTTTTGTTTGAAAAAGTATCGTGGTTTATCTTTGAGGACAGGATGTTTGCTCTCCAAGTGGCATTTCAGTTTGCTTGGTTGCGTGCTATCCTGGGGGAAAACTTCACCGCAAATACATTGCGGTTGACGATTTCCATCAGAACCAGTAAATGTGAATCTCGAGTGCAAGTCGGAAGGATTGTATTTCCTATTTTTCATTTGCCCGACTCTACTTGCTCCTCTCACAGTATCAACATTCTCAACTTTACGTTTCAAGAAACGCTCCATTCCTTCACAATTAATGAACACCAAATGCCACAGTCACGTCAGTCATATAGCACAAAGACGTAGGTAGCCGGAGGCAGGAGGAATCATTGCAATTGAGCAATAACCTAACATAATATCCTGACCCCTCCAACTGTTGCAAATTAAATGGGCAGGATTGCTGTTAAAGGAGCTGGAACCCCCCCCCCTAAATGCGCCAGTCTGGAAACGTTTACATGGCTCTGAATGAGCCCAACTGCTAGAAAAGCCAGCATTTGGAGGCGTTAGGAGAGAGGTGTTGCCAGATCGAGTTCCTTTCCTCCATTACAACGGTTCCTGCTGCTCCTGTCACAACAATCTTCCACCACCTTCTTCTTTCCTGTTTTCCTCCATTGGCGGTAGAGAGACAGCAAGGCAGGAAAATTGTTGGGAGTCAAATGGTCTGCTTCTTGTAGTCATTTTGCAACAGAGCAGGCAATGGGCAGCGGCTGGCATGATTACAAGTGGGGGAGGGGAGGAAAATGTTGGCTGCCTTCCCCTTTCATTTTCCTCCGATCAACACAATGGGACCATTTGAAAAACGGACACATTTCTGGAGGAAAATCCAACCCTGATCACATTGTCATGAAAATGATGTCTGAGTGAAAGTTCACACTACGTTGGCTAGAGTTGTAATGCTGTATATTTTTTGCAACATTTTCATTGTATAGTGTATTGTGTGTACTATACATAATGCAAATGGAGTCCAGTCAACCTGAGCATTTGCAGTAGAGCCCCCAGAGTTTCTTCTGAACTTTGAATCATGTCCAGTATAAGAAGAAGGATGTGAGTAAATTGTTGCCTACTTGATCCACACTAACATTAAACTGCTCCTGTAAGCAGCATAACATTTGTAAGAGAATGTCCCAATAGGAATGCTACACATAAACAAATCCTCTTTTGGGAGATTTTCATTTTTTGAAATGAGATTTTAATCACAAAGAAATACAATTAATTTTAAATTAATGTATAAAAGCAAATTCAGAGATAATGTTAAAACAAACAGCAGTCAATGCTATTTTAGAACCCAGCTGTGAAAAGTACGTAATACAAGGAAATGACTCAAATCCCTTAAGAATTATAGTTGGTGATTTCATCATAGTTTTCTTTCCATTTTACTGTTGACTGAACACTGTGATCGCCTGCGTAAGCATTATTGAATTTCCATTATCTTTGGGAATTATCCTTCTGATAGAGGGTGACACACAAAACATTAACCTTATCTTTCTCTTTCAAATATTGACTGGACTGCTTTCCATTTCCAGCATTTTTTTTCATTAAATTGCTTCTCTATCACTTTTTTCTGCAAATAATTCTGCACAAGTGGAATCCTTGTGACAACATTTCTTCCTTCTCATTATCTCTTTGTGCTTAAATATTCTGTAACAATTAAACAGAGCAGCCTTCAGATTGACCTGAAACATCAACTGACTGACCTTCTGTTTCCCCACAGTTGCTGCCTGACCTGCTGAGAATTTCCAGCTTTCACTGTTTTAGTTTTCAGATTGCTTGAACTGGTCTAACAAGTCATTACACATTCAATTTCAGGAAATAAGAAATTCAGATTTGAATAACCACCCAAGCTGCAGTACCTACAATCATTGTGGAAGTGAAGGTTTGTCACAGTGATTGTACAGTAGTACCTATATTGTGGGTGCTTTTCTAAAGCGATCAACGGGCAAGGCACAGAGCAAAGCCAGGACACTGGTTCACACTCATGTTATTTCACAGTGAAGTCTCAATCACAACCCTATTGCTGTAGGAAGGCACTGTGAAATTTCAATTTCTTAAACCAGTCATCTTTGTGTTTTGTACTAATTTGTATTGAACAATGGGGAGGGTTGTGCTGTAGATTTATGTTCATTAAGAACTGGATAGAGTGACTTTTACAGCCAACAGAGAGAGGATACTTTTATCCCATCAACCTGGGCTGAATTCTAAGCCAGGTCCTGATGAAACAACAGTGTGCTAATCCATCATGTTGCCAAGTACCTCAGTGATACAGGAAGCAGAAAAAAAGCACCTAAGTTTCCCTATTCTGATCATTATAAAAGGATCTCTGCTGAAAAATGCTTGTGTGGACACCACATGAGGACAGTATTGGGCTTGGCCTTTGTTCCCCACAATCAAATAGCCAGAAAATACTCAAGGTCAAAAAATAATTTGCACTTTAGGACATCCCAAAGTGCTCCAGATTAAATGAATTATTTTTTAACAACAGCTGTTTTGTAGCCAAAGGTTTAAAGGTGAAGTGAGTCCATTTGAGAGAGGCATTGGTAAGCTGGTGAAACATCCAGGAAAAATGGGGAAATATATTGAAAAAACCACATCACAATGAGAGCTTCCTCATAGCTGTTAAGACTATATCAGGCGCTGGGGCACGTAGTTGTAATGTTTATCGACATAAACACTAACCTAATTACATAATATTAAAGCCCGCACCTTGAACCCATAAAGTCACATATAGTGCCAGAATACAATTACAAAAAACCTTTAGGAACATATTAAAGACAAATTTAGGACCGAGCCAGTGCTATAGAACAAGAAACTAAAACAACAAAAAGAAACAGGAACTTCATATTCAATGTCAGTTTTGTGACCCATTGAATATGATCTAGTTTATCTTAATGTTGTAAATAATTTCTCAGATTGTATGGAACAGTTTTACCCAGTTACATGTTCTTTGAAGAATAAGAGGGTATTGGTTTGTATTCCTCACTAACTGCCTTGTTATTGATGCAGTACAATTTTATTAATCAGGGGTGATTACAGCAAAGCCACATTCGACCTGTTTTCACCTAAGGTGATACAGGTGTTTAGATAAAAACTAATCACATGACATTAGTCTGATGATCGCAACATCAGGTGCTACTGAGTAATTGTGGTCCATTGTAGAAACAAATTCAAGTTTAAGGTCATACAAAGTTCAGTAAGTCAGGTATTGTTCTACTCAGTATGAGCAAACTGTGTAAAACTGTTTCATAGAATCAGTATATAGCACTCAGAAATTATTTACAACATTAAAATAAACAAGATCTTATTTAATGGGACTCAACACCCAAAGGTGTACTAGTGCGATCTGCAAAGTAAATCACTCACGCTTTTTAACATTTTATTTAGATGTGTATAAAATAAGAGTCCCCTCAGTTTACCTGTGGTATTTATTTTAAACTTCCTACCTTCCTGAATGGAGTGATATGCTTCCATAGACATCATCCTGGTGACCAATCTTATGTATGAGCCCAGACAATGAATGTCAGAAGGCTATTCAAATTTGAAGGCATCATAGCTGGTCTGATCCTATCTTTGCCTGATTTTACATGCATGCACTTTCCAGCAGGAACTAGTAGATACTAATCAGGAGTGGGAATCTTGCTTGATGTTGTTTCTTCTCTAGCCCAGGAGGCTGAGGCCAATTGTAACACCTCTATTACTATTGCATGGGCTTGCACTCCAGGATAAAAATAACATTGAAAGTTGCTGGATTGTTGTAAAAAAAACGACGGATTTTCTAATGTCCTTTAGGGAAGGCACCTGCCACCCATATCTATTGTTGTTGTTATAGTAGTAATAAACACAAAAAGCAGCAGACTATAGTCAGAGCTAGGTGGCCCCAGATCAGAAATCAGCGCAAAACTGTAACCCTGCCGCTTTCAGAAGAGAATGATGGTGAACAATGAGACTAACAGGAGGAGGTTTACTGAAGATCCCCATTTTCAATCATGGCAGAGGCCAGCATGTGAGGCAAGTGACATGGCTGAAGTGTGTGCAAGTGTTTTCAGTCAAAACTGCTCAGTGAACGATCCTACTTAGCCTACTCCTGAGGTCCCCACTATCATTGAGGCAAGTGTCCAGCCAATTCAGCTCATTCCACGTGATATTCCGTGGCTGACTACATTAAACACAGTAAAGGCTATAGGCACTGATAACATCTTGGTTTTAGTGCTGAAGACCTACATACCAGAACTAGCCATGTTTCCTACATTACAACAGTGACTACACTTCAAAAGACATCCTGAGGTCATGAAAGGCGCTATACAAATGCAAGTCTTTCTTTTTAAGTGCCAGACAATGACCATCTCCAGCAAGGGAAGGCCCAACCACCCCCTGACCCTTGACGTTCATTAACACCACCATCAGCGAGTCTCCCAACAACAGCATCCTGCGTTTGCCAATGACCAGAAGCTTAACTGAACCAGCCATTTGTCAGCCAAGCTCAGTGGTAGCGCTCTCAATTCTGAGTCAGAAGGTTGTGGGTTCAGGTCCCACGCCAGAGACTTGAGCACATAATCAAGGCTGACACTTCAGTGTAGTACTGAGGGAATGCTGCACTTTTGGAGGTGCCATCTTTCAGATGAGATGTTGAACCAAGGCCCTCTCAGGTGGATGTTAATGATCCTATGGCACTATTTGAAGGAGTTCTCCCGGTGTCCCGGCCAACATTTATCCCTCAACCAATACCTAAAACAGATAATCTGGTCATTTATTTAATTGCTGTTTGTGGGACCTTGCTGTGTGCAAATTGGCTGCCGTGATTCCTACATTACAACAGTGACGATACTTCAAAAGTACTTCATTGGTTGTAAATGATTTGGAATGTCCTGAGGTCGTGAAACGTGCTATATAAATGCAAGTCTTTCTTTTTTTTATATCAACACCATGGCTATAAGGGCTGGGTACTCTGTGACAAGTGGCTTACCTCCTAACCTCTCAATGCCGCTCCACCATCTACAAGGTTTAAGTCGGGAGAGTGATGTAATACTCACCACTTCCCAGGATAGGTCCAACTGCAACAACACATAAGAAGTTCAACATCATCCAGTACAAAGCAGTCCATTTGATCAGCGCCCTCCATTGAACTCAATATTCACCCCTCCATCACCAACGCACTGTAGTTGCAGTATGTATTATCTACAGGATGCACTGCAGCAACTCGCCAAACTTACTTCAAAAGCATCTCCCAGCCCTGCGACCTTTACCGCCAAGGACAAAAGCAGCAATGCCATGGGAATACCATTACTTCCAAGTTCTTTTCCAAGTCACATATCATCCTGATATAGATATATATTGCCTTTCCTTCATTGTCACTGGGCCAAAATCCTGTAATTCCCTACCTAATGCCATTGTGAGAGTACCATCACCGAAGGACTGCAGTTGTTCAAGCAGAAGGCCCACCACTACCTTCTCAGGGCAACTAGGAATGGGCAATAAGTGCGGTCTTGCCTGCATCATCCACATCCAATGAATGAAAAAACTTTGCAAGAACTTCATTTCCAAATTAATTTCTTGCAACTGTTTTGCTTCTAGCTGTCACTTTGCTTGCAGCAACCAAAATGGCCAAGGTGGGAATTCCTATGAGGGCTCCAATGGTTCTCCTAGATTAGGAAGAGGGAAAGCAGTTCTTGTGGGGACAGAAAGATAGGTGCAACTCATGCGTTATATTTGCAACTATCCTCACCCTGGACCTGCACTTTCTGACACAGACAGTCCTTCTTGGGTATGTCTTTCTAATGTCCTTTAGGGAAGGCATTTGCCACCCATACCTGAACATAAGAATTAGGAGCAGGAGTAGGCCATATGGCCCCTCGAGCCTGCTCCGCCATTCAAAAAGATCATGGCTGATCTTCGACCTCAACTCCACTCTCCCACCCGATCCCCATATCCCTTGATTCCCCTGGAGTCCAAAAATCTATCTATCTCAGCCTTGAATATACTCAACGACTCAGCATCCACAGCCCTTTGGGGTAGAGAATTCCAAAGATTCACAACCCTCTGAGTGAATAAATTCCTCCTCATCTCAGTCTTAAATGGCTGACCCCTTATCCTGAGACTAGGCCCACTAGTTCTAGACTCTCCAACCAGGGGAAGCAACCTCTCAGCATCTATCCTGTCACTCTCCCTCAGAATCTTATATGTTTCAATGAGATCACCTCTGATGTGGCCTATATGTGGCTCCAGTCCCATACCATGTGGTTGACTCTTTAATACCCTCAGGGCAACTAGAGATCATTACTACCTTGCCAGTGTTGCCCACATTCCAAGAACAAATAAAAAGAGAGGCAACATGAAGTCATTTTTTTTACCTTGCCTAAGAAATTTAACATTCCAATATCATGACTGCTCCATCCAGCCGTCCAACCAAGAACATATGAACCTCAGAGTAGTTGTATTTTGTGCAATTAACTAACAGGGAGTCATGGGGAGTCTTAAACCAAATATGATGTTGGTGTAAAGCGAAGTCTCACTGTGTGCTTGTCATCATTGTAAGTACCTTGTAACTAAAAGATATAGAGCCACGGCTGAATACAACAGTTTTGTAATTTTATTTGGTCCGTATTTATAAATGTTATTTTCTACTATTACTTTTGCAGCTCCCCCTGCCCCTCACCATGCCACACACAATTTCTCAGCCAAGAGGGTAGGCAACCTTCTCGTAGGCCCACTGCTAGTGGTACTCCTGAGCTTTCTCCTAACGGGTGCAAACAGCAGCGTGGAGGTGATTTATTTACTTATTATTTTCTCCTACCTGCTTTTGGGGAAGTCTTCATTCGACAGCAGTAGCTGAGGGCATGACTTGATTGAGAAATTCTGCACACAAGAAATTACAGATTTAAATCTGTGACCTGTGATCTACCACTGCACTCCACTGGTGTGGACATCAAATGAGGACAGGATCTGGCTTGGTTCCTACGCCCACCATAGCTGAATAACCTACTGATATTCACTTTCAAGGCTTAGGCATGGAGAACGGCCACTTCAGTAAAGTAGAGGAGAGGGTCAAGTGAGTGTAGTATGTAGCAGGAGTCAGTACCTTCAGGTGTGTATGTGTGTGTCTGTGCGTGAAAAAAATGGTCAGCAGATAATAAAATCATAGAATCATACAGCACAGAAGGAGGCCATTTGGCCCATCATGCCGATACCGGCTCTTTGAAAGAGCTATCCAATTAGTCCCATACCCCTGCTCATTCCCCATAGCCATGCAAAGGTTTACTTTTCAAGTATATATCCAATTCCCTTTTGAACGTTACTATTCAATCTGCTTCCACCAACCCCTCAGGCAGTGCATTCCAGATCATAACAACTTGCTGCGTAAAAATATTCCTCACATGTCGCCTCTGCTTTTTTTTGCCAATTATCTTAAATCTGTGTCCTCTGTTTACAGACCCTCCTGGCAGTGGAAACAGTTTCTCCATATTTACTCTATCAATACCCTTCATAATTTTGAACACCTCTATTAAATCTCCTCTTAGCCTTCTCTGCCCTAAGGAGAACGATCCCAGAATAGAATTAAATGACTAGGGTGGGATCTTGTTTTCTTTTCAAAATATTTTTGGCGCAATTTGTGGAACATAAACGGCAGAGTTTGTCATGTGGCGTCATTCTTCACCAAATGTGTTCCCACCCACAGAGCCTCATTATTATTTCACTTTTGCTAATGGACTGGGCAAGAATACTTCGTGCTATTACTCATTTCTAAACTAAGACGAAAAAATCCAGCAGTCTCTAGAGCAATTTACATGACTTAACTAAACTTGCAGTGTCATTTTACAATATTCCAGCTCCTTTTACATGGGGATTTTTGGTTGAACTTTTTTCTTCCACCTCCGATTTTCCCTTAAATTTTCTTTTTTTACATCCTTTTGATGGGTGGGGAATTCAGAATAAGTTTTCCCTACTTTTTCCTGTAATTTATATCAGCTTGGCTGAGTTGGTTGCACTTTCACCTCTGAATCAGAGGGTTTGTAGGTTCAAGTCCCATCCAGGACTTAAGCAGGTGATCTAGGGTGAAGCTTTTGTTCGGTACAGAAGGAGTGCTTCTTTGTTAGAAGTGCCATATTGTGGATGTGATATTAGACCAAGGTCCTATCTGCCTATCCAGGTGAACATAAAAGATTCTATGGCACTACTTGAAGAAGAGCAGGCACTTCTCCCAGTGTCCTGACCAACATTTATCCCTCAACCAATAGCACTTTTCCCATTGCTGTTTGTAGGAACTTGCCATGGGAAAATTGGCTACCAAGTTTGGCACAAAACAACAGTGAGTACCCTTGAAAATTAAGGGCATGAAAGGTGCTATATAAATGGGAGTTCATTCTTTCTTACAAAGTAACAGTCTCTGCACTTCATAGTAATTCATTGTGTGTGATCCACTTTAAAACTTCTTCCTCAGCTTGATCTGATACCTCTGCAGCCGAGATCAGAGGCGCATTCACATTCCTAGGATGTTGCTGATGCCCCCTTGAGTCAGGCCATGTTCTAGTGGGTTAATATTACCAAAAGATGAAATCAAATGGTCCTAAAAGGTTTTCTTCATCCAAACCTATCTTCTGATCTGGATCCAGTCTGATGTCGGTGTGATGTTTTGATTTTGGAATACGCATAAACAAATACAATGAAAATGAAACCAAGACCGTGGATATTCTGACGAAAGGTCATCGACCTAAAACGTTAACTCTCTTTCTCTCTCCACGGATGTTGTCTGGCCCGCTGAGTTTTTCCAGCGTTTTCTGTTGTTACCTTGGATATTCATTTACTTACAGAAAACATTCCAAAAAAGAGCACCACTGTGAGTGTGATATGTCATACTTAGCATACGTGGCTGTTCATGCAATAGTGGTGCTCCAATTTTTGGAGGAAGCTGCAACAACTAGTATATGTGACCAATGTACCCTAACTGCAAATATTTACTCTGCTATAAGCATAAATATGGTATGAAAATCCAAGGATAACCAGGACAAATAAAACTTATCTTTTCTTTCTATCCAACTAAAAAGCATGTCGTGCTGATAATTGCTTTAAACTACTTTCCCAACAGGTTTCATTGTCATTGCAGTTTATTTCCCTTTCAGATAAACAGTTCGGCTTGTTTTTCAGGTATTAGTTCCAGTTGTATCTCAAGAGCTACAATGAGATTCTAGCCAATATGTGTTCATGCAATTACCTAGTGAATAGGAAATGTTAATCACAAGATACTTATGAATGAGGAAGACCATTCAACTCATGTTGATTCATCCATCCAGAAAAATCCTACATTCCCCCAATTTGCTGCATCTAGTTGTTCCTTAAATGATTCCAAGGTTTTTCTCATCCACCACTCTGCCCGAAGTTTATTCCAAGTTGTAAAGTTTCCAAAATTTGCAGATCCCCAAAACCTAAGGAAAAAGGACTTTGGAACTACCCCAGAGTGATAAAAATGCATTTGGGCCTAACGTAAGGAATTTAAGACCAAAACCAAGCTTTGGCATTTTAAAAGGACATGCCTGGACATGTAAGGGAGTAAAGGCTGCACAGGACGTGGGTTCAACCTCTGTAAATAGCAGTTTTGGGTATTGCATTGTCTGGGAATCGGAATGACCTCATTCAAGCCCCAGCAAACATTAACATTTGGACAATAGGCCCTGGGAGAAGGCAGCCCCACCCAAAACACAGGAACCATTAAAACCTATCACAGAACCCATTAAAGACATGCATAAAGATAGGAGTGCTAGGCCCAGCAAGAAACCCAAAACATGAGGACAATGCAAACTCCGATTAAACAACAGATCGACAGGACGCAAGCCATTTGACACTTAGTAAAGTCGTTACTGTTGACGAGGTCTTACAATGACCAGGATTTGATTTGGTTTTGACAAGGCCACTTTAATTTAGTATAATTGAAGGCCCATCAAGCAGTTACAACAGTTCAGTAAGAAGAGAGTTCAGGACAATTTAACACCAAGTTAAACCCAGCAAAACTTAACAAGCCCGCAAAACCAAGACAATGGAATGAACAGGCCTCAACTGAAACCTAAATCACTTCAACACGAAACCGTTTTAGTAAGTGGTTTTGGCGCGAAAAAGACAAAGGGGTAGAAATTAGGTCGCGCCCCATTTGGGGCGCAAATATCGTCCGAGCGCAAATATTAGCGCCTGGCGCTAATTATCGGCACTGACAGGAAACTTCACTTTTACCGCCCCGGGAGGTGAGTGGAGCGCTAAAGCAGGCGCTGCACACCTCTCTTAAGGCGCAAAGGCCTAGGAGTGAGGCGCTACCTCAGCGCGCGAGCGCAGCGCAGCTGCTGCCAGTTAGCGAGGGAACACAGACACACTGGCGCCGGACACTTCTTAAAGCGGGGGGGGCCACTTGCTCCCCAGCCACACCCTGCTCATTGCAGCCTTGAATCTCAGCCTGGAGAGACCTGTAATCCATTTTGCTGCCAAGCATGGAGAGGGTGAGAGAACGCGCTCATCGCTTCACCGAGCGGGCCTTGGATGCTCTGGTTGACGCAGTGGAGCGCAGACGATGCATGCTGTTCCCGGAGAGTGGCAGGAGGCCTTTGCCACGCGAGTTCAGAAGAGTGTGGAGGGAGGTGGCTCAGAGCGTCTCCTCCAGGAGCATGGTGCCCAGGACCCATGTTCAGTGCCGCAAAAAATTCAACGACCTCACTCGGGTCGTCAGGGTGAGTGGCTTTTTCTCAATACCTCTCCATCCCTCCATCTCAACCTCACTCTATGGCCAGAGGGTCTTAAAACCCCAATGCACAACACTCATCCAACACCTATGGCCCTTTCATCAAACACACACACACATTCCACACTTTGCATACAGTAAGGGCTATTCACCTATGGGAGGCACATCAGGCAAGACCATGGCTGCATATTGTAAGGGCTATTCACCTATGGGAGGCACATCAGGCAAGACCATGGCTGCATATTGTAAGGGCTATTCACCTATGGGAGGCACATCAGGCAAGACCATGGCTGTATATTTACTCAGATGCTGTCCTTTTTCTTGCAGGCTAAGCTGGCTCATAATCGGAGACAGCAGCAACGGACGGGTGCAGGGCGGCTTCAGCTGCAACCCCTCAGCGATCTGGAGGAGCGCGTCCACAGGATTGTGGCAAGACGGGTGATCGGTCCCGTCGCCACTGGGGACGCCGACCCCGTTGTGGACAGCAATGGTAAGGTCATCACCTTTTTGTCCTCTGTCCTTCCACTTATCCCTCACAATACCAGCCTTTGACACTTTCAATCCAGCTTGCTAACTCGCTGCATTTATTCCTCCCTTACTGCCACCCTGTCCTCACGCTAAAGCCACTCTTGTACCTCCCTGCTTTCAGATGGTGATTCACCAGCTGAGGAGACGGGCCCTGAAGCTGCCACTGGGAGTGATGCTGCAGCTGAGGAGGAAGAGGAAGCCGGAGCATCAGTGCCACCCTCTCCCGAGGAAGCCCATGGCCACACTGGGAACACACCTTCCCCGGAGGGGAGCAGGGGGGAAGGGGCTGATGATGGTGAAGCTCCAGGACCCAGCGGGCTGCAGCAACGCCATGGGGGGGGGGAGGGAAGAACGGGAGCCTTCTCCCCAGAGGGAGAGTATGCCAGACACTCCTACTGCAATGGACGCAGAGGAGGAGCGGCTGATTGCAGAAATGAACAGCCAGGCGGTGGGCATGCACACTGAGCTCATGGGTGCAGTGGGAAGGGTGCCCGAATGCATTGAGGCACTGGCAAGGAGTGTGGAGCACTTCGCTGTAGCACGGGCGGATGCCACACTAAAGCTTAGTGCTGCAATTCAGTCACTGGCTGCCAGGAACCCATCTGAGACTGCTCTCATGCAGACTCAGATTGAGGCCACGCGAGCACTGACTGCTGCCATCCTCGATGGTTCGTGCACATGTCCCCGGGGCTGTCACCGCGCCGCAGCAGGCCAGCAATCTGTTCTCCGGCAAATTGCTCCGGATGCTGAAGTGCTGCCCCGTGGGAGTGCCAGTGTGTCGGGCGAGCAGGGAGTTGCTGTCCTCTCTCACGATGACAGCATTCCTGCTGCCAACACTGTCACTTCTCCACTGCACTTGCCACCGCCTGTAGGACAGACTGCTGCCGCCCATGCAGAGTTGGTGCAGTCTGCAGCCGGGCCCTCCAGGCCCAGAAGTGGTCGAGGCCGTCCTTCAGGGGCATCTGCAGTGTCAGGGTCTGACGAGCAGCAGCCTTCCACCAGCCTTGCTGCAGCCACTGAGGTCCCATTACGGAGGAGCAGTAGGGTTAGAAGGGGGGAAGTGCGCAAGGGAAGGAGATCACCCTCGAAGGGCAAAAAGTAGGAGGTGTGCCAAAATGCTGGTCATTTTTTTATTAAAGGCCGAGGTTCATGGCCCAACTTTTGTTTAGTGTTTTGGACATTATCTCCAGGTTGTGAGAACCAGTTATGTTATTGACTGTTTTTTTGTGTTTATTTCTATGAGTTTGTCATGAGGAATTGACACACACAGAGTTTGTAAAATAAATAAGTTTCTGTATTCAAAATATACATGGCTGGTGGTTGGAATTATTGGTGCCTTGGCCGGCTTAGGGGTTGCGTGCTGGGTTGATTCGTGTTTGTAGCAATGGCAGGGGCCCTAGAAGCGGCTTGCTATTAGTCGTTGACGGACGGCCCTTGCAGTTTGACCATTGTGGGCCGCCCTCCTGCCTTGGTGCTGCTGATGATCATCGTCCTCGTCCTGTTCCTCCTCTTCCTCCTCCTCCTCTGGTGGTGCTACAAGGCCTGGTGGCATTGGCTGGGTCCTGAGGATTGCCATGTTGTGCAACATGCAGCACACGACTACGAACTTCGAAACTTGCTCAGGCGAGTACTGCAGGGCTCCTCCGGAATGGTCCAGACAGCGGAACCGTTGTTTCAGCACGCCGATTGTGCGCTCAATAATGTTCCTGGTTGCTTGATGGCTTTCCTGGTACCGCAGCTCAGCAGGGGTGTTTGGCGCACGGAGCGGTGTCATCAGCCAGGTGCTCAATGCGTACCCCTTGTCCCCCAGAAGCCAACCAACTGGCTGATGCGGTGCCTCGAAAAGTTCTGCCACAGTAGTCTGGCGCAGGATGAAAGCATCGTGGCAGCTGCCCGGATAGTGGGCATTGACAGCGAGAATCACCTGTCTGTGGTCACAGACCAACTGCACATTCAAGGAATGGAACCCCTTTCTGTTCCGGAACTCCTCTGCATTCTCTCGCGGAGCACGCAAAGCCACATGCGTGCAGTCAATGGCGCCCTGCACCATGGGGAAGCCCGCTACCCTCGCAAAGCCCATAGCACGGTCATGCTGCTTGTCTGGGGTCATAGGGAAAGAGATGAAGTCTCGTCTCCTTCTGAAGAGGGCATTGGTGACCTGCCGGATGCAGCGATGCACCGCAAACTGGGAGATATTGGCGAGGTCCCCAACAGCAGCTTGGAATGAGCCAGTGGCGTAGAAGTTCAAAGCCACTGTGACCTTCACTGCCACCGACAGAGACGTCCTGGACCTCAGCTGAGGCTGCAGATCTGGCTGCAGCAGGTGGCAGAGCTCAGTGACCACCTCCTTGCTGAATCGCAGCCTTCGCAAACACAGCTCCTCGGACATATGGATGTAGGAGAGCTGTTCACGATATACCCTGGGAGGGTAAGCTCTCCTGTACATGCGCCTGATGGCCCTCCTCCGTCTGGCCATCATTGCCACTCTCTGTCTGCGTCTCACTATCCTCCGATTCAGCTGGAGCAGGACGACGCCCCCAATCATTGCAGCCCCCATATTCTCTTTGCCAGAAAAGTAATGAGGTACAGCAACTAAAGTAGCAACAAAGTTAGGATGAACTAGGCCAAACTACCTCACAAAGCGTTGAGTCAATGTAGAAGTCTCTCTCTCTCTCTCTCCGAATCTCTCTCTCTCTCTCAGAACGAGTGGTGCATAAATGTCGACCACAGAAAAAGACAGGAAGAGGCCCCCTTTAAATAGCGCCCCCCCCAGCCCCACAGCGATTGATAACGTTCCAGTCTTCCGGTCGTTGGAAGCGCCAGGCGGTAAGGCAGGGGGCGCCACTCAATTTCCGCTCCGGGGCGCCCCAAGGGCGTTGCACCATGGAATGACGTCACAATCTGCGCGCGCAGGTGGTCGCAGCGGTAAGTTTTAGCGCCGCCGCACAATCTCAAGTTAAGTTCTCGAGCGGCGCAAACAGCGCTGCGCCCGGGCGTTAGCGGCTTAACGCCCCATTAGCGCCCTCTTAAGGCGCTAACGGGAGGCGCAACCAACTGAATTTTTACCCCAAAGGGTCTGGACAGTATAATTGAGGGCCTAATCCCCCAAGAAGCTCTCTCTCAGCTCTGTTCCAGAAGCAGCACGTTCCAGCAAGACACAGACGGGTCTACACACACGACACGAGCAGGAGGAGGAGAGAAGCAGCAAGTTCCAGCAAGACACTCGACAACCAGACCACCATCACAGATTTCACAGACCGGTACCACGTGGGGACGGCAGGCCCCAAAGGACAAAAAGAGAGTACCTCAAAATCGCAATCAACTTACCTGGCTGGATTTCGCACTGTCAAAACCCCTGTTTGGTGAGCATTATCCCTGATCTCCTGAAACCGAAACCTAGCTAGATAGTGGGATTTTTGGGAGGGATAAGGGTTTTTGTATATTGTCATTCTCCCTCGCCTGTACCGTGTGTTCCCCAACCTGTTTAAGTGTTAAGTGTGTTTTGAGTTTGTTACCTTTTCTTTTAATAAAAACCAAAATTCTTTCATCGGAACCTGTTGTCTACTGCATCTTTATTCACAACCCCTAAATAAGTCCAAGGTCTGAACCAGGGGCGTGGGAGCGATTCGAACCGCTCACTGAGTCAGAGATGAGGCTGACCCCTACCACACCACCCCCTACAAAGTGTTGATCACTCTCTATGTGAAGGAGAAGCTCCTGAGATCAGTCTAAAGAGACCTTTTACTAGTTTTAATCTGTAACCCTTTGTTCTACTCCCACAATTTAATTTAAAGTAGTAGTCCAGATTAACCTTTTCCATACCATTTATTATATTATATACCTCTACAAAATCACCTCTCAGACATCTCCTTTCCAGGCTGAAAAGCTCATCTCTAGTTTTTCCTCATAACTTAGACGCCTGACACTAGGGATTAGCTTTCTGGCTCTTCGCTGCACTATCTGCACCACTTGGAATCAATGTACCCATTAAGCTGCGCAGCCACGTGGCCGCACAGCTGTCTGGAGTCCCATTCAGGCCGCTTACCAGATTCACATTGGAAAAACCGCACCTGCGCAATAATTTGAATGGACCGCACCCCCAAAAAATTAGAGGGGACATTGCTTGGAATGTATCCCTGATTTCTTGGTGACCAGAACCAGACAGAGTACTCAAAATGTGGTCTGACTAGACCCCTGTGCGGTTTGATTATGACCTCCTATGACTCCATGAATGGTCTTAAAATAACCACGGATGAGGTTGAAAGAGTCCAGGAGTCTTAGCAACTCATGAAGTCATAGGAAGTCATAATCAAACCGTACAGGGGTCTAGTCAGACCGCATTTTGAGTACTCTGTCCGGTTCTGGTCCAGTTCTACTGTTTGGCTATGTAGTTCAACATTCGATTGGCATGGTTGATTGTTCTTCTGCATTGGTTGGACAAGTTGAGCAGTGAGTCTGCTAAG
This sequence comes from Squalus acanthias, assembly GCA_030390025.1. Taxonomy (NCBI): domain Eukaryota; kingdom Metazoa; phylum Chordata; class Chondrichthyes; order Squaliformes; family Squalidae; genus Squalus; species Squalus acanthias. Next base: position 88,293,760 of record CM059435.1, read on the forward strand.
ACTCCTGGACTCGTTCAACCTCATCCTTGGTTATTTTAAGACCATTCATAGAGTACGTGTGTCACCAAATTTTCCTTCCTATGTGCAGTGATGCACTTAATGGCTCACGACAGGATATAATGTTGCCCCTGGACTTGGACAGGAGCAGCAAACCTTTGATGCATTGCTGCTTGGTGCCAGGGCAGAGGAGACCAGGAACATCAGCCATACTGTTTGTAATTAAATGTTGTCAGATGTGTCTCAGTTTCTTTTTTCCCCAATTCTCTCCCCCTCTCTGCATGATGCAGTAACTCATACAAGGGTACAATTTGCCAGACACCAGTAGCCCTTTTGTACATCACCTAATTGATCTTGGGAGCATCACACCTGAGCTTTATGCTGTTCTCACCTGGCTTCCCATGTAAAATCACTTTCCAACAGAGGTCACCAGACTGTGATCAATAGTCTAAAACCCTGACTGTTTCGCTGTCTGGCCCAGGAGCACTGAGGCCAATTGTTTCACCCCGACTAGGGCAACACGGTGGCATAGTGGTTAGCACTGTTGCCTCACAGCGCCAGGGACCCGGATTCGAATCCGGCCACGGGTGACTGTCTGTGTGGAGTTTGCACATTCTCCCCGTGTCTGCGTGGGTTTCCTCCGGGTGCTCCGGTTTCCTCCCACAGTCCAAAGATGTGCAGGTTAGGTTGATTTGGCTATGATAAATTGACCCTTAGTGTTAGGGGGGGATTAAATACGTGGGGATAGGGTGGGATATGTGTCGGTGCAGGCTCGATGGGCCGAAATGGCCTCTATCTGCACTGTGGGGATTCTGTGACTACCATCTCCGCTGAGATCAGATAACTCAGTAGAAACTAAGGAACAAATCTGCAAGCTTCCTGGTCTATATGTCAGTACCACACCAAGTAGTGCATTTCTCAACAGAGCCAACACCTGGTTATATTCTATAAAATTTGTGTTTACTTGCCAACCTAGAAAGTGTGTATTATCACACAAGAATCACTTTCCACTCTATTCTTGGTTTTGTTTTATTTTTAAAACTTCTAGTCTAGATAGTGAACAAGTTTAAATGAAATTATTTTGTTCATTATTTTAATGGGGACATTTACCAGTTTAATTTAAACTATCATCTAGGCCCCAGACAATAATATAAAATACTTGTGACATAGCATGGAACAAAAGTCCAGAACCCAGCAGCAGTTTCAGTGTCATATCTAGTCTGTAGAGTTTGGGCATTTCCGTGCATTGCATGTTAATGCTCTCTGTTGTGCAATCCTTCTGCACACACATTCTTAACTGAGTTAGTTGGAACTGTTCCCAGGTTGGGTTGGGAGGGAGTCATAGATTTCAATGGCATGAAAATTAAGCTGTTCCTTTGAATAGCCCTCGACTTTGTTTTGATCCATCTAAGATGTCAAAATGATTCAGAAAATTCCATTAAAAATTCCCCATAAGTGTAAATTTCCTGCATGTGCTAAGAACAGGGCTCACTTAGAATTTCCCTCAATGGTAAATACAGGTATGTTTACAGTCCTTCTAGAAAGCAAGAAAGGTCAAGGTATGGTTAGAGTATTGGAACTTTAGAGTATTTTGAAGAATTCTGGTTTATTAAATAAACTTAAGTTCCCAGTAATTTTAATTTTTCATTTTTAAACTGGATATTTCCACACCTGCTGTAAAATTAGCTGAAATGGGGGGAACTGAATGATGCAGTGGGTTAGCACATTATCTTTTCACCTCTGAGACCTGTGTTTGAATGAAGCCCTGACATAGGATAAAAATCTTCTTTCTTTGCTGGCTGTAAGGGTTCTAAATGAAACAACATCTATAGCACAAACATTGGACCTACACTGGATCTTGTACCTGTCTCATCACTTGCTCGCCGGCAACACTATTTCCCCATTTGAAATGGACAGAGCAAGGTATATATCACTTTTTACTTTTAGGTTTGAAAGCTTTTTTGTGCTTATCATGTTGCTTTACATATATTTTTGTTGCATTATTTTTTGTTGCTGTTTAGATCTTTTGGCATTGCATTGGATATGATAGCCCAATGGCTATGGTATTGGACTAGCAACCCAGAGAATTCAAATCCCACCAAAGCAAGTTGTGAAACTGAATTTAACAAATCTGGTAATTCAATCCTCTCTTGGCCAGACTCCCATGCTCCACATTCTGTCAACTTCAGCTCGTCAACACTCCGCTGTCCAGACCCTATCCTGCACCATATCCCACTCACCTATCATCGCAGACCTACACTGGCTCCTGGTCCCCCAATTCCTCAAATTTTAAAATTCATCCCCATGTTTAAATCCCATCATGGCCTCATTCCTCTCTATCTCTTAACCTCCCCCAGCCCTTCAACACCCCCTGAACGCCCTGTTCCTCTAACTCTGGCCTCCTGTGCATCCCTCCTCCCTTTGCTCCACCATTGGCGGTCGTGCCTTCAGCTGTGTTGGCCCCACGCTCGGTAATTCCCTCTCTAAAACTCTCCACCTCCCTCTCCTCCTTTAAGTCGCTCTTTTAAACCTATCTCACCCTTCCTAATATCTCCTGCTTTGGTTCGGCATCCATTCTTTTGATGAAGTGCCTTGGGATATGTTAAAGACACCCAGTAAGTGCAAGTGTTGTTATTGTTGTTGTTGTAGTAGTAGTAATAAACACTAAAAGCAGCAGACTATGGTCAGAGCTAAGTGCCCCTAGATCAGAGATCAGATCAAAACTGTAATCCTACCACATCCAGTGGAGAATAGTGATGAACAATCAGACAACTAACAGGAGGAGGCTTACTGAAGATCTCCATCTTCAATCATGGCAGAGCCCAGCATTTGAGGCAAGTGACAAGGCTGAAGTGTGTGCAAGTGTTTTCAGTCAAAAATGCTCAGTAAATCATCCTAGTCTACTCCTAAGGTTTCCACTATCATTGATGCACGTGTCCACTATCATTGATGCCTGTGCCAGCCAATTCAGTTCACTCCACACAACATTAAAAAGTGGCTGCCTACATTAAACACAGTAAAGGCTGTGGGCACTGATAACATAATGGGCCAGAAATTCGGTTTTCCGGCTTCCTGCGGGTGCAAGCATCGTGCGCGTACTTACCTACCGCGTCTGCCGTTGTGTTTTGGGCCCACGAGAACTTCGGGTCCTGGGCCTCCTCTAGCTGCCGGCGCGCAGTGCTTGTGTATCCCAGGGGCGCAGTTAGTTCGAAGTGTCCCCTGGGATCACGTGGGCCATGGAGAGCCAATCCTAGCAGGGCATTTCCATTCATAGATTTGACAGGAAGACCTGTCAAATCTATGAATTGAAATCGGCCCCAAAACCACACTTAAACTTCAAATAATTTTTTTTTAAATCACATTTTTAAAATAACTATAAGTTAAATAAATTAACTACTTTAAACAAAAATTTACATTTTTGAAAAAATTAATTATACTTTTTAACGGTGCTAAAAATAAACTTACCCTTCTTTAAAGTATCTAAAAAAGATAAACCTGTTGAAAAATGTTTTAAATTGTAATTAATTAACCACTTACCTTGTTAAAAACGGGTCCTGCGCCTCCTTTTTAAAAGCGCAGCTTCTTCCATACTTACCTTCCCGGAGAAACCTGAAAAAAAACCTAAGTTCGCTGCGTCCGCGCACACGGTTCACCTCTGAACCCCTCCCTTCACGAGACCGGAAGTTCCGGTTTCCCGTGCATGCGCAGTGCATGCAGGAAACCGGCACTTCAGGTGGCCTTACGGGTGAGTACACAGCGCGTACTCACCCGACAAGCGCCGAATTTCTGGGCCATTAGCTTTAGTGTGAAGACCTGCACACCAGAACTAGCTAGCTCCCTATTCAATCTGTTCCAGTGCAGCTATAACACTGACATATACCTGACAATGTAGATAATTGCCAAGGTGTGTTCGTTCCTTAAAAAGTAGAACAAATCTAACCTACAACAACAACTTGCATTTATATAGCAACTTTAATGTAGTAAACCATCCCAAGGCGCTTCACAGGAGGATTATCAAACAAAAATTGACACTGAGCCACATAAGGAGCAATTAGGACAGCTTGGTCAAAGAGGTAGGTTTTAAGGAGCGTTTTAATGGAGACGAGGTAGAGAGGCTTAGGGAGGGAATTCCAGAGCCTAGGGCTCAGGCAGCTGACGGCACAGACGCCAGTGGTGGAGCGATTAAAATCGGGTACACGCAAGAGGCCAGAATTGGAGGAGCACAGAGATCTTAGAGGGTTATAGGGCTGGAGGAGTTTACAGAAATAGGGAGGGGTGAGGCCATGGAGAGATTTGAAAACAAGGATGAGAATTTTAAAATCGAGGCGTTGCCGGACTGGGAGCCAATATAGGTCAGTGAGCACAGGGGTGATGAGTGAATGGGACTTGGTGCAAGTTCAGATACAGGCAACAGAGTTTTGGATGAGTTCAAGTTTATGGAGGGTGGAAGATGGGAGGTCGGACAGGTGAGCATTGGAATAGTCAGGTCTAGAGGTAACAAAGGCATGGATGAGGGTTTTAGCTGCAGATGAGCTGAGGCAGGGTGAAGATGGCAATATTACAGAGGTGGAAATAGGTGGTCTTGGTGAAGGACCGGATATTTGTCGGAAGCTCATCTCAGGGTCAAATAGGACTCCAAGGTTGCAAACTATCAGGTTCAGCCTCAGACAGTGGCCAGGGAGAGGGATGAAGTCGGTAGCTAGGAGACCGAGTTTATGGCAGGGACCAAAGAAAATGGCTTTGGTCTTCCCAATATTTAACTGGAGGAAATTTCTGCTCATCCAAGGCTGAATGTCGGACAAGCAGTGTGACAAATCAGAGACAGTGAAGGGGTTGAGAGAGGTTAGCTGGGTGTCGTCAGCAGTACATGTGGAGCCTGATGTTTTTCGATGATGTTGCCGAGGGGCAGCATGTACATGAGAAATAGGAGGGGGCCAAGGATAGATCCTTGGGGGTCTCCCGAGGTAATGGTGCGGGAGTGGGAAGAGAAGCCATTACAGGTGATTCTCTGGCTACGACTAGATATATAAAAATGGAACTAGGCGTGGGCAGTCCCACCCAGCTGGACGATGGAAGAGAGGCTCTGGAGGAGGAGGATGTGGTCAACCATGCCAACGACTGCAGACAGATCGAGAAGGATGAAGAGGGATAGTTTACCGTGGTCACAGTCATATAGGATGTAATTTGTGACTTTGAAAATGCCATTTCAGTGCTATGGTGGGGCAGAAACCTCATTGGAGGGGTTCAAACATGGTGTTGCAGGAAAGGTGGGCACAGATTTGGGAGGCAACAACATGTTCAAGGACTTTGGAGAGGAAAGGGAGGTTGGAGATGGATGGCAAATTTGAAGGGGAGAGGGACACTACCTGAGGAGAGGGAACCGTTAACATTATCAGCTAACATGTAGGCCAGCAAGGGAAGTTGGGTGGTCAGAAGTTTGGTGGGAATAGGGCCGAGGGAGCAGGAGCTAGGTCTCATGGACAAGATGAGCTCAGAGAGGGCATGAAAGGAGATAGGAGAGAAATTAGAGAAAGATGTGAGTTGAGCACAAGGGCAGGTGGGGATGTTAGGGACAGTTTGGCTTGGTGGGCTAGGGGAAGAGAGGGAAGCAGCAGAACAGATGGTCTCAATCTTAGTGACATAGAAGTCTATAAGCACCTGGAACTTGTTGTTGGAGATGAGGGTGGAGGAGGCAGGGGAGAGGGCTTTAAGAAGACCGTTTGCAGTGAAGAGAAGCTGGGGGTTATCTTTGTATTCCAGGATGACCCTAAAATAGTGAGCAGTTTTGGCAGAGGAGAGCAGGACCCGATATTCAGGAAATTCTAGCATTGTTTTCCGAGATATTTAGCAGTCCTGGCTGTTTAAATCTTTGCGTCAGTTTGGAACTTCTAAGAAATGTGTTTTTTTTAGTTGCTCAGTACCTGGGGTTTTAGACGTCACCTGGGCGGAGCACGGAGAGGAAAATTGGACGGGGAGGATTACTCACCTGTTGTAGAACCCGCCTGATTTCCAGAAGGAACATCGGTACGTTATCCTCCCCGTCAGAACTTCCCTCTCTCTAACTCAACCCTAGTGCTGAATCATTGGGACGGTTTAGGACACAATCGTTACTCAACTCTTGGGCCTGACTGCAAGTCACACGCTCTGGTATTTGCCTGGTGTGAACTGTGGGGTTTATTCTTACTCAAGCTCTTGACATGTGAAGCAGTCATTTGCGGTTCGCAGCGACACAGGTTTGAGTGTATCTGAGGATAACAGGTTCTCGGGAAGCAAAAAAAAAACCTCATCCAAAATAAGGTTTATTTTTCTAGTTGTAAATCCAAGCACGTACGTGGAAACAAGTTACAAAGTCACGCATTCGATGTGGATATTTCTACCGGCGAGTTTGCTTGTATTTACACTCGCCCCTCTGCACTCGGTAGGTGGGAGATCAGTCGACCAGTGCTGGGCGAGCGGCATTTCTGTGGGCGTTTTCAATTCGTTACCTGCCTGGGCTTTGGGTGACTCAAAGCGAGCCTATTGTTACAAAAGCATCTGATAAGGAGTTATGTTTCTCACTACTAAAAGTAATTGCTGAGTTGTTGAATGGCACCGACCCAGTTCATAGGTCAGGTCTTTTCCAGTTCCGGGTGCTAAATTTAGTTTCCCAAGATAACATTTCAAATTATGCTCTCAAAAGATATTTCAAGACAGTTTACGCAGTTGGAAGTTGCAGTAGCCTACGGGAATTCCATAATTATGTTTTTTAATCTTTAGTTAACCCATTACAATCTTAAAGCAATCGTGACAACACTGTTTTCTGTTGGACTTTGATTTGCACTTACTAGGTTTTCCCAGCTGTCGACCGCTTTTTTGGATTTGTTGTAAAGCTGTTGAACACAATTTTTAAAATTCAGTGTGTTCTATGTGGGTTGAAACGTTTTTACAAGTTGATTACACCCATTATCTAATTCTGAAGGGGTAAGTACAGCTCTACTGTTTAAACTTTTCAGATATCAGATTTGCTCGCCTATACTTTCTCAAGACTGCTACTTTACAGCAGTAGACTGTACACCACAATCTACATTTTTATTGTGTCTTTAATGGAAAAAAATTACAAGGTGCTTCACAAACAGGCTTAATGAAACCAGACGCCAAGCGAGTGGTTTATTTTCTATAAATTGTTACTGAATGTTGCCTGACATGTTTTTGCTACAACATAAGCCTGCTGTCATTTAATTGAAAAATGTTAATTGTTTTGATTTTTTTTTTGTATTGTATAGAAGATGGGAGATAGGTTGAGTATGGTGACTGGTCAAATAGGTCAGTGTTCTTTGAGCTCGATGCATGACGGTGGGACCCACTGCTCACACTTGGGAGTTTTGTGAAATGGAATCGAGAATGGGTGGAGGAACAATCAGGAAAGAAAATAGTCATAGTTATACAGCACAGAAAGAGGCCCTTCGGCCCATCGTGTCTGCACCGGCCATCAAGCCCTGTCTATTCTAATCCCATTTTCCAGCACTTGGTCCGTAGCCTTGTATGCTATGGCATTTCAAATGCTCATCTAAATGCTTCTTGAATGTTGTGAGGGTTCCTGCCTCTACCACCCTTTCAGGCAGTGAGTTCCAGATTCCAACCACCCTCTGGGTGAAAAAGCTTTTCCTCAAATCCCCTCTAAACCTCCTGCCCCTTACCTTGAAACTATGCCCCCTGGTTATTGACCCCTCTACTAAGGGGAAAAGTTCCTTTCTATCTACCCTATCTATGCCCCTCATAATTTTGTACACCTCAATTAGGTCCCCCCTCCGCCTTCTCTGCTCTAAAGAAAACAACCCCAGCCTGTCCAGTCTCTCTTCATAGCTGAAGCGCTCCAGCCCAAGTAAATCATGCATGTATAGGCACTGATGATCAGATCATTTAATTTTTTTAAATACAAATGTAAATTTGAAGCCTCCTGTGATGCAATTGTAGCTCTGTTCATTTTCACAATTTAAACCAATGCTGCCTTTATGGTGATAGATGGCTAAACCAGTTGTTCGCCAGATACACTCTGGCCCGATGGACTTGAGGGAGCAAAGATGAGGGTCACCTGTTGTTGGTGTTTTGTTTTGCCAAGTTGAAATATTTATTATTCCAGGTGTCACTCCACGTATCAGGTTATCATGTACAGATAGAGGGAGAAAAAAATCAATGATTTGCTCTTCATATTTATAATAGCAAGGAAGATATGGGATGTATTGTGGATGATATAAATGTATTTCAATGTCTTAAATATTTCTTGAAGGTAAAACATGGGTCCATCTGATGCAAAGGAGAGTAATTCCATGTTGGACTGCAGCTCTACAGATGACAACAGCTTTGAGTATAGAATATTGATGGTCTATGCAAAAAGGACTTTGCCAATAGATAAATCATCAAAAAAAAATTTAACAGCACCTAAAGCTGGCGAAGGGAAACCAGACAAGTCTTCAGGTGAAGGGAGCAATGTGGATGCACCACACGGTGTTGGTCCAAATCAACAAGCAATAGTTGAACTAAAGCAAACACACACAATCCAGTCTGATGGAAAAGAGGAAAGTCAAGTACACAAATCTAAAGGCAAAAGGAAATCTCGATGGAAAAGATTGATTCCACGGTGTTTACGAGCAGAAGCAACAAATTACGATGCTCCTTCTGCAGGATATCAAGGAAAGATTGAAGCGGATGAGATGGTATTAACATCTTCCAATAAAATCGTTCTTCCAGAACCAGTATGCAGTAAGTATTTTGATGCATGATAGTAAGTAGTGCCTTTTAAAGGAGGAGAGAGAGGCAGACGAGCATAATCCTTCGAGCCCAAGTTGAGCATGTAGGGTATAAAAACTGAGGAAAACTCCTGTTTTCACATAACATCCACAGAGCATCATCCAGGGTCACTGGATAGGTCAGGAGTGGGAATCTTGGCTGATTTTTGTTTTTCCCTCTTCCTAACTAAGTCAGGTTCATGGTCAAGTCTAGCACCCCCACTGCACCTGTGGCTGAGATTAGATAACTCCACACAGATTACGAATTGAACATGGGACCTTTTGATCTGTACGGCTTAGTTATTGGGATGAAGTGCAGCAATCGTATGTGTAGTGAGTGAAGGCAGTCTCCACCTAGTTCAAATTGTACATCAGCCCATGGCTCAAGACTACTCCTAGTTTGGCAATAAATTAGCAGTATCACTCAGAAGCTCAAACAGCTTTAAGGCATATTGTCGGGACAAAATAGAGGGAACATTGTTCCGTATCAGACCATGCTGCACTTCAGCCAGAAGCATTTAATGTAGATACTGTATGTTCATAGTGGGAAAGATATTCTCTTCCCAGTATAGAATCCCATGTCATGATGAGCCCAAATATGCACCAAAAAAGTTTATAAGAAAGAAAAAAACCTAGTCCATGCTGAGTTAGTTAACCTCAGCCAGGGGCAGTAAGAGCACTATAATTGCCTAAACACCCCTGAGTTAACGAGGAGCAAATCGGCCAGGGTTCTTGTTCCAGATTGCTATCCAGTGATTCCTTGCTGGATATGCCTATGTGTTGATGTCAGGGAGGACAGGACCAGGCTGGTTCTGAATATTTCCAACACTCAATTAGCCTGCTCACAACCACCCTAAAGGCTCACACTGAATAGTGGCCATTTGGGTATGTTCTTGAAGTTTATCAACATCCATTGAATCATATCCCAGTAAGGAATCAATACTGTCAGGAGAGGAAGGGAGGAAATAAATTTGGCACGGAATGGCAAAACACAGAAAAGAAAAATTAAGTGACTTGCTGTGCAACTGCCAGGTCAGATACACAGGAATTGCAATCTGCCACCAGCTTCGGTGGAGAAGACTCCCCTATTACTTTCTGTTGCCAAGGTGTTTGTTTTAGGAAGGCAGTGCACCTTTTAGTTTATAGTACCTAAACTGCAACACAGTTCAAAATGTTCTCTCCCCTTGTGGGACTGCTTGTGCCTGTGTGCTTCATGGCTGGCTGGGTTTTATGTTGTAAAACAATTGATCTGAGGAGACATTTTATATAGAAATTCTTCTTGTGGGGATGTTCCACATTCTGGTTTTATGTAAAATTCTTGCTGCTTTCAATTTCAGTAGCATTATTTCCTGAACTTTTATCAGAAACTTTCTGGAAATAATGGCCCAGAAATTGATCTCGCTCTGTTCCCGCGGGGGTAAGGCTTCCCCGCGATCTCTCACTCCGCTTGTGCTTTTTCAGATCCAGCTCGCACGAACTTGATGTTCCAGACATCAGCTGGGCAGTGCTTGCGTATCCCACCGGCGTAGTGAATTCGTGCGAGCTGTGGGATCACGTGACTCAGTTAGAGCCACTGGCAGCACACCATCTTCCATTCATAAGTTTCACATACGTGCTGTGAAATCTATGAATCTTACACCCCCCCAAAATAACAGCTAAACCTCAATTAAATTTTAAAAAAAAACCATCACATTAATAAAATAAGTATAGTTAAATAAATTAACCATTTTAAATAAAAAATTAAATTTTTGAAAAAATTTAAAATCTTTTAAAAAGTTATAAAAATAAACTTACCTGTCTTTAAAGTCTCTAAAAAAGATATACCTGTTAAAAAAAATTCAAAAAAATACTTAATTCACTACTTACCTTGTTAAAAGTGGGTCTTACTCCTTTTTCCATTTCTAAAATCTTCCGTACTTACCTGCGCGTCCAAAGCATGAAGTGCACAGCGTGCGCGCAGCCTGTAGCGCGCACGCGATGCACCGAGGAACCGCCCCCTTTTCAAAAGACCAAGTGCCGGTTTTCAGCGCATGCGCAGGGCATGCAGAAAACCGGCAATTGGAGAGAGAATACGCGAGAGTACGCAGTGCGTACTCTCGCGTCCCGGGATGAATTTTTGGCCCATAATTGCACTATGTAATATAATTTTCCACTGCATACTTGGGATGCCCTCAAAGAAAATGGCAGTTTGTTTAAGCAGTATCTCCTGTACTGAAACTATGTTTGCTATTATGTACCAGGTTATCATTACAGATAATCGTTTGCTCCTGCCAATCAAAGTCATTATTTTACTAGTAATTGATTTAAGACTAATGGTTCTGTAGCTGTCCAGATTAGATTTGTCATTATTTGAGATAAAAGGTGCCACACATCAAGTAATTATTAAAGGATTGATGTAAATGTCCTTTTGTGTGCTGCTTCTGGTTAATTCTTTCTAGCTATAGATGCACTAGTGTGGAATTAACACTCTCTACGAAGCTCAAATGTTTAAATATAGTAAAGTGGAGCACCTAATCTAGCTCAGTGACAAATGCAGTGCTAGACAGGCATTTTCTTGTGACTCGAAAGATGGTGACCCAGCTGAATGATTTGCCAATCTTTATTTTTTTTAAAACAATGGCTGGCAATGGCAGCCACGATGAGACAAACAACAAAGAAATATTTGTTTGTGCCATGATGTAGGACCTTGGATGAAATTAGATTGATATGTATGTCCTTGTAGACTACTAGAAAGTGAATTACAGAAGAATAGATTTTAGCATCTGTTTGGCTCAGTTGTATGTTCAAGCCAATTCCACATAGGCACAAAATGGCTGCTGTTTACCGACATAGCAACAGGAACTGCACTTCAAACTAATTCATTGCATGTGAAGTGCTTTGGGACATTTGAGAGACACGATATAAAAACAAGTACTTTCTATTCATTAGTAAAACAATTTGGGAGTTGTCTGATTTACAACTTTAATTTCTAACTCTTGTTTCAGAATCGGAGCCTCATGTTGTTTCAGAATCGGAGCCTCATGTTATTTCAGAATCGGAGCCTCGTGCTAATGAGGTTGCTCAAATGTTGCAGAATATTATGAACTCAAAGATGCAGATGTCTACCTTCAGGGTGTTTCGTTCTTCCAGTTTGGAAGTTGATGCAGGTGGTAAGTAGTTGGCAAGAATAAAAATCTTTAAAAAATACTTTTTTTTTTGACTGAGAAATAAAAGGATTTGTTTTTACAGAGGATGAGCAGAAAGCCATAGACCAAATTGTTGAGTTCTTGACCACCAAAGGAGATTCTATAGATGAAGAAGTAATTCATTTACATTATTCCTGAATTATGTTCTGAATATCAGTAATTTAGACAACAATTTGTATTTTTCTGCTTGCATAAATGATTTCCTTTCTTTCACCTGTTGGATTAGATTAAAAAGGACCCCCAGTTTGCCAAACTATTTGGTGAAAAGCCATCTTTTTCATCTTTCAAAAAAGTTATGGATTTTGTCCTCAAAGTCTTGCCTATGGAAATGAATTCTGAAGCGGAGAGTGAAACGGAAAGAAATTTGGAGAAGATTGCTTTTGTCGTACATGCGACCACGAGGTTTGCAGCTGTTGGTAACCACCCAATGGCTCGAATCATGGGCTTTGGAACGAAGTACTTGCAGGAAACCTTCACTACCTGGGTGGTGCAAAAGGGAGGATGGGTAAGTTGATGGGGCAAATCCATCAAAATCTAATCCTGTTTTCTCCTTGCCGACTATCTCCATAAACACCCAAGTCATTCTTACAGTCTTATTAATTGGCTGGTATAAACACACTTGCTTTTGTTAATGAATCACCAGTGCGGAGGCTCACATTGTTTTTTTTAAACTATGATCGCATTTATCATTTTGAAAACCCCTTGTTGAGTCATGTTTTTTTCTGCATACAAATCTCTCCATGGCCTCATTTCACCCCATCTCTGCAGTCTGCTCCAACCCTGCATCCCTCTGCTCCTCTTAGTTTGATCTACTGTACTCTCCCACTCCTACTTCACCACTGAGTTATCAGCCATCACTAATAACTGCACTCTGGTTTTCTCATCTTAAACTCTTCTTAAGCCTTGCCACCTTACTTCCCACCCAAACCTAGCTCTTTGACTCTGCCTTCAGTCATTTCCCCGAACTTTATTTTTCCCACCACAGGCATACTCTTAATCTATTTTGTGAATTATCTTGGGATGTTTCTTTGCATTAAAGGGACTCTCCAGGTACCAGTGTTATTTCACCCCCCCCCCCTTGAATCTGCAGAGCTTAATACAGTATCCCTTATAATGCTATATTTATCATTCCGTGATTTAAAAAAAAAATCATTGTTGGTGGCTACTTTAATTTCATTTGCATTTGTAAGACTATGTGATATATAACCTCAGAGTCCACTCTCTTGCTAATTTAAAGCAGTGAATAATGGGGAATGCAAGAAATCAAGGATAAGAGATACAACATCATGTGGGCACAGTCCCAGATTGATGCCAATTTGTAGCACAGCTTGTTGGTACACCATACCATACAGTACATTACTACCAGCTCATCTTACAATCTAAGCCATCAGTGTGCTAATTGTAAGTGCTTGTGTGGACATCAGGTGAGGAGGAGAAGATCTGGTTCAGTCTCTTGTTGAATTGATGCTCACGCATGTAGATTGTTCACTTGACTGAGGTACAGGATAGTGGCTGGTATCCGTGCAACTGTATTCAGACATGTTAGGGATTCGGCGGGGGAGGGGGAGCATGGAAATCGGCAGCATATTTTTGCTGGCTTCACGTACAAGACAGTTGAAGCTCTTCCTGCAGAAGCCTTCTCACATTGGATGTTCTTCTTATGACCTCCCTCTCGTTCCTTTCAAAGGAGAAGGGTAGAAATTTCTTGCATTTGAATCTTACTACTTCTCCGTATCAATGAAGGTCAGAGCATTTATGCGAATAATATAGAGAATATTGCTAACACTCTGTGCAGCTCATCTTTACAGCAGTTGGTAAGATGTAGAATTATACCAAGCAAAGAGAAGGAACAATGACTTGTGACTACATAAATCTGCAGAGAGGGGGGTAGTGGACACAGATTTTGAGTGGTAGTGAACAGAGCCTGGACATCTATTATGTGCAGCTGTAAGCAGCACCTAGTCTGATTCTTCCTATAATTCCTTCCTTGTAGATTAACACTTGCACGGTGAAATCCCTCTTTTAATGAAAACTGGAAAAATAATTCTCTGCAATTAACGACTTGATAAAGACATTCTGTGCAGCTTTCAAAGATGCAGTTTCATTAATGAGAGAGAAATGTACATGTTCACTTTTTTTGGTTGAAAAATGTCACTACCTTAGTGTCTTCCTCTATGACATCACCAGACTACCCTCCCCAAGCATGTGCATTGTGTATATAACCTGCATCTTACCACTCTCTGAACTGTTCCTTTCATTTGATTTCCCCCCCCATTACAATTTCAGAACTGTTTTTGTCTTTGATCATAATATTCTAGTGTAACATATACACTGTCAATAAATAAACATTCTATGTTCTTCCTCTGGTTATTTCTTAATTTCAATTTTTCTCCTTCCAGGAGAAGATAATGGAAGAGGAGCACATTGACTGACTGCAAGATACCCAATTGTAATGTTATATAATTGCTTTCCAAAAGGATGCCATTGACTTGCACTTTACCAGACTTCGTTCTCGCACTAGCTAGCATTGTGATGACAGCTGGGTGATCATGGATTCAAGACGTTGGGATCTCTGATGCATCAATTCACCTGTGGGGCTTGGAAAACTAACTAGAATGTCACAGAAACTTGACTTTTTAATCCAACAAAAGTTCTAAAGAGCAATGTTCTGTAAAGATGCAGCTTCACTCAAACTGTCTATCACTCCTTGAACAAGGAAGCGTGCTCCCAGCAGTACCAATATATATATATATATGTGCTCTTCCTAAAATTAATAAAGTGCAAGGAGCAGTCACAATTTCATTTTATATTTGTGTGTGATGATGGGCTCAGACAGAAGGGGTGACTGGTACAAAGGAGGAAGAAGAATGAGTTGTTCAATCCAGGGATATTTGGATTGTAATGTAGCAAGCTTTCCCTTTCAGTACTATTGGAAAACCTACTGAAAGATCTGGCGCTGGTGTCGATTCAGAAGCTGTAAGTTTGAGAATTTTATAATGCCAATTAATAGCCCAATTTCAGGATTAATCAGATCTCTTTGCCGATATAAAAAAGAAAAACTTGCACTTATATAACGCCTTTCACAACCTCAGGACACCCTAAAGCACTTTACAGCTAATTAAGTTCTTTTTTGAAGTGTAGTCTTTGTTGTAAAATTTCTGTATGTGTGAGTGAAAGATAGAAGAAACACTGGCCTGACTCTTTAACTGTGAGGGGTGGTGGGGGCCTGTGGAGCGCGTCGGCAACCTGGAAGTGGGAGAGGTGCGTTTTGCTCTGGCTTTTTAACGAAGCCACTGCAATTGAATCAGACTTCCGGGTTTCCCGACCAATTAACGGGAGCGGGCGTGATGATGTCACGTATGACTCGAATTCAACTGAGCTATTTAAATGAGCAATGCACAGATGACAGTTGAAGGTTGGTGGAGGTGGAAGATAGGTTGTTGGAGTAGAGAATGCATTGTGGAAAGCCTGAGTTGGTTGTTTGGGAAAAATTTGATATTGTTCTATACTAAAAAATGCAGGTTCAACGACAGAGAGCTGCCCCGAGATTCAGTGATGCCTCCTTGGAAATCTTACTCCAAGGAGTCGGGGCCCGCAGGGACATCCTGTTCCCTGCTGATGGGAGGAAGAGGCCAGCTGGCCAGACAAAGAAAGAATGGTTGGAGATCGCTGAAGAAGTGAGCAGCAAGAGTGTTGTAGGCAGAACCTGGATCCAGTGTTGGAAATGCTTTAACGATCTCATGAGGTCAGGAAAAATGAGTACAATGCCACATTGCCCTACATCCTGATGTGCGAGTCACCCCAACCCCATCACTCTGCCTTCCCAAGCCTACTCCTCCCACCAACCTACCTTGCAGGTGCACCCATCCCTCTCTGTCTATGCACTTACTCACATCCCCATCTGACCATCCACCACTGACACTTACTCTCATAATGCAATCTCACACCTCTCCCTCATAGTCACTCGCTGCAGATGTTGCCCATCCATCCCTTCCACTTATTCCATGACTCTCACTCAAAGGTCTCTTGTTTCCCTCCGTGCAGGAGAAGAGAGCACAGAACACCCAGGATAGGCAGCTAACTGGATGTGGCCCTCCAGTGATGACACCGCTGATCTTAGCAGAGGAGGCACTGGAGATGAGCAGAGTTGTGGAGCTGTTGGCGGTTGGAGATGGAGAGAGGGGGAACTCCCAGCTACCTGGTGACAATTAAATATCACACATCCATATGGCATACAACAGTCTCTCATGTTAAGTTGATGTCAGCAGCCAGTGAAATATGATCATGTGCATAATGGTAACTTAAAACATTCTTATCATAACAGTTCTAATTTATGCCTTTACTCTCCCACAGACCCATCAAGTGTCCCCCATATCGTCCAGCCAGAGGAGGTCGCAGACTCTGAGGGTGCACCATCACACGACCCATGCGCACCAGCGCAAATGCGCACACATCAGTGGGTCCACTAAGTCAAAGTAGTGTTGTCACCTGGTGTGTCTCTCATCATGTGAGCAGGAGCAGATGGTGGAGACGGGGACAACAGTGGAGAGTCCTTGTTGGAGGGTGCAGGACGCAACAAGCAGTGCTCAGTTGGACGAAGATGCTGAACATCGCGGGCCGTCAACAAAGCGGATGATTCTGGAGGAGCAACAGAAAATGCAGGAGGCTCTGGCGGGATTTCCATCTGCAATGTGCTCTCTTGCAGGGAGAACGGAGAAGTCCATCTACAGCCACAGCAAGAATATAAGAAGTAGGAGTAGGCCATTCGGCCCCTCGAGCCTGCTATGCTATTCAGTAAGATCATGGTTGATCTGATCTTGGCCTCAATTCCACTTTTCTGCCTGTTCCCCATAACCCTTGACTCCCCTATAGTTCAAAAATCTGTCTATCTCGGCCTTGAATATATTCAGTGACTCAGCCTCCACAGCTCTCTGGGGTAGAGAACTCCAAAGAAATTCCTCCTCATCTCCATCTTGAATGTTCTGTTCGTTATCCAATCCTCTATCCATGCTAATGTATTACCCCAACACCATGAGCTCTTATCTTGTGCAGTAACCTTTTATGTGGCACCTTATCGAATACCTTCTGGAAATCCAAATACACCACATCCACTGGTTCCCCTTTATCCACCCTGCTCGTTACATCCTCAAAGAACACTAATAAATTTGTCAAACACAATTTCCCTTTCATAAAACCATGTTGACTCTGATTGTATTATGATTTTCTAAATGTCCTGCTACTATTTCCTTAATAATGGATTCCAGCATTTTCCCAATGACAGATGTTAGGCTAACTGGCCTATAGTATCCTGCTTTCTGTCTCCCTCCTTTCTTGAATAGGGGTGTTATATTTGCGGCTTTCCAATCTGCTGGGACTTTTCCAGAGTCTGGGGAATTTTGGAAGATTACAACCAATGCATCCACTATCTCTGCAGCCACTTCTTTTAAGACCCTAGGATGTAGGCCATCAGGTGCAGGGGACTTGTCAGCCTTTAGTCCCATTAGTTTGCTTAGTACTTTTTCTCTAGTGATTGTTTTAAGTTCCTCCCTCCCTTTTGCCCCTTGATTTTCCACTATTATTGGAATGCTTTTAGTGTCTTCTACCATGAAAACAGATACAAAATATTTGTTCAAAGTCTCTGCCATTTCCTTGTTTCCCATTATTAATTCCCCAATCTCATCCTCTAAAGGACCAACATTTACTTTAGCTACTCTTTTTTTATATACTTGTAGAAGCTCTTACTGTCTGTTTTTATGTTTCTTGTTAGTTTACTCTCAATCTATTTTCTCCCTTTTTTTTAGTCATCCTTTGCAAGTTTCTAAAAATTTCCCCATCTTCTGGCCTACCACTAATCTTTGCAACATTGTATGCCTTTTCTTTCAATTTGATACCCTTCTTAACTTCCTTAGTAAGCCACGGATGGTTCCTCCTTCTCATAGAGTCTTTCTTTCTCACTGGAATATATCTTTGTTGAGAGTTATGAAATATCTCCTTAAAAGTCTGCCATTGCTTATCTACTGTCTTACCTTTTAATCTATTTTCCCAGTCCACTTTAGCCAACTCTGTCTTCATACCCTTGTAATTGCCTTTATTTAAGTTTAAGACACTAGTTTCAGACCCAAGGTTCTCACCCTCAAACTGAATGTGAAATTCTATCGTGTTATGATCACTTTTGTTCCCTAGAGGATCCTTTACTATGAGATCATTAATTAATCCTGTCTCATTACACATTACCAGATCTAATATAGCCTGTTCTCTGGTTGTTTACACAACATATTGTTCTAAGAAACTGTCCCGAATACACTCTATGAACTTGTCCTCAAGGCTACCTTTGCCAATTTGATTTGTCCAATCTGTATGAAGATTAAAATCGCCCATGATTATTGCAGTACCTTTCTTACAAGCCCCCATTATTTCTTGATTTATACTCTGTCCCACAGTGTAGCTACTGTTAAGGGGCCTGTAGACTACTCCCACCCATGACTTCTTTCCCTTATTATTTCTTATTTCCACCAAAACTGATTCTACACCTTGATCTTCCGAGCTAAGATCATTTCTTACTACTGATCTCATCCTTTATTAACAGAGCTACACCACCTCCTTTTCCTTTCTGCCTATCCTTCCAAAATGTCAAATACCCCATAATATTCAGTTCCCAGCCTTGGTCACCTTGCAGCCACATCTCTGTAATGGCTATCAGATCATACCCATTTATTTCTATTTGTGCCATCAATTCATCTATCTTGTTACGAATGCTGCGTGCATTCAGATATAGAGCTTTTAATTTTGTCTTTTTACCATTTTTCCCTACTCTGACCCTATTTGCTGGTGCACTCTTATGCTTGTACGCTCTATCCCTTCCTGTCACACTCTGGTTATCATTACCCCTATCGCTACCCTGCACTATTGCATTGTCCTTCCTCTTTAACTTTCTAAGTTTCCCCTCACCTGAACCCTCCTCCCACCCCCCCCCCCCCCTATTTAGTTTAAAGCCCTATCTACAGCCCTAGTTATTCGATTCGCCAGGACACTGGTCCCAACATGGTTCAAGTGAAGCCCGTCCTAACGGAACAGCTCCCTCTTTCGCCAGTACTGGTGCCAGAGCCCCATGAATCGAAACCCATTTCTCCCACACCAATCTTTGAACCGCGCATTCAACTCTCTGATCATATTGACCCTATGCCAATTCGCTCGTGGCTCAGGTAGTAATCCAGAGATTATTACCATTGTGGTTCTGCTTTTTAATTTAGCCCCGAGCTGCTCATACTCCCTCTTAGTCCTACCTATGTCATTGGTACCTACGTGGATCACGACAACTGGATCCTTCCTTTCCCACTCCAAGTTGCTCTCCAGCCCCGAGGAGATGTCCTTAACCCTGGCACTGGGCAGGCAACACAGCCTTCGGGACTCACGCTCTCGGTTGCAGAGAACAGTATCTATCCCCCTAACTTTATTGTCCCCTACCACTACTACATTTCTTTTTAGTCCCCCAACTTGAACGGCTCACTGTACCATGGTGCTGTGGTCAGTTTGCTCATCCTCCCTGTAGTCCCTGCTCTCGGCCACACAGGCTGCAAGAACCTTGTACCTGTTGGATAAGTGCAAGGGCTGAGGCTCCCCCAATGCTACCTTCTGGATCCCCATACCTGCCTCACTCATCATCACACCCTCCTGTCCCTGACCACGGACCAAATCTGAAGTATTTAACCTAAGGGGTGTGACTGCCTCCTGGAACAAAGTGTCCAGGTAACTTTCTCCCTCCCTGATGTATCGCAGTGTCCATAGCTCGGACTCCAGCTCATCAACTCTGAGCCGAAGTTCCTCGAGCTGCAGACACTTACTGCAGATGTGGTCGCTGTGGATCAGACTGGTGTCCACCAGCTCCCACATGCTACAGCTGCAACACATCTGCCCTGCCATCTCTATTGTATTTTATTTAACTAATTAGGTTTTCAAGTTTTGAAATACTCAATTGTCTGTTAATAGTTTTTAATCTAGGTAATAACCTTGTTTAATTTATTAAATGTAGTTATATGCTTTAGGTCTTTACTGTAACTTAGCCCACAGTCCTAACTTATCCCTAGTTGTTTAAATTTCTTTTATGTATCAAGCAGCACCTCTTACCCCCACCTCACCAAATTCCTGAGTTTAGTACTCTGTGCAATGATGTATTCATCCATGGAAAGGGTGGCCACCTGCATGGAGCATCAAACGCGGCATTCAAATGAGTGCATGCTTACTCTGACCTACAGCTTGCAGACTCTGATTGCAGCCATATCTAGAATGGATAAAAAACTAGACTTGGCCATTCATCGCCCCACTGCTGTGCAGCAAAGTGCTCGCCAGCTCCTTGCTAGCAGGGAAGTGTGGGTGGGCCGTGAGAGGGGATATGGAAGTGGGGGCTCTGCTCAAAGTGCTCACACTTCTCCTCCGTTGTCCTCCTCCATTGTACCCCACCCCCAGTCAGAGCCACACATGCTGCCTCGTGTCCCGATGGCTGAGTCTGCTGCTGAACAAGTGCAGGAGGAGCAGTCTTTGGCAGGGCCCTCAGGCTCCAAACCCAGAGGATGTCTGCCAAAAGTGTCAAAGCAGTTGCAGTAAGGAAGTGAGCAGCCTGCCTCTACCACTGCTGAAGCCACAGGGGTTGCACGGTGTAGGAGTGGCAGGAAGAGGAAGATTAAAGAATTCTAGATGCACATGGGTGTATTACAAAATGTTAGATTATTAAGTTTCTGTTTACTTTTTGAGCCACACAAAATTATTTCTTTGCACCACTTTCCCATCTTGTCCATTTTTGCCTGCTGCCTGGCAAGTGGCCTTGTCCGTTGGAGTGAATGATGAGACATTACTTAAGTTCGAGCAATGGGTGTTTGTGACGGGAATGGCTGGGTGATTGGTGGTGGCGGCGGTAATTTCAGCCCTTTCAACTACCCACCTGCTCCCACCCGCTCGCAAACCCACACACTCTTTAAAGTAAAAACTCAGCATTCCAGGAGGCAGACTTTTCAAACAGAAAGATTACGACACTGAAAGACCAGGGACAAACTTTGTGAAACCATCAGAAAGAGAAATCATAAGTCAGCATATTGAGAGAAAGATCTGTAATTTCCTCTGGGTGATGGGTGTGGGCAAAGACAGCGAGGGGAATTTTAACTCCCACCGGGCAGGGGTAGTTAAGTTGAAGCAGGGACTGACCCACTGGCTTCCCGCCCTGATCCCGACAACTGCTATTTTAAATTGCAGGCAGCAAGGAAACCCACCTGAAGCTGGTGGGGCCCTTTTCTTTTAAATATGTAATCTGGACCCAACTGCTATTTTAACGTTGGCCTGAGTGGGGAAGCTGCTGCAACTTTCATGCCAGGCTGAAGCAGGTCGACTGCGAGACTGATCACTGAGAGTAAAAGACCCCACAAGTACGTTAGTTTATTTCCTTTGTGGGATCCAGAGGAGTGGGAGTTCTCCCCATCTCTTTCCGCTGAGTTCCCAGCCTTTTCCGTCGTGACGTCAGACAGTTATTGAGGGCCAGCTGTTAAAATGGTCTTGGCCTCCCGCTGCCGCTCGCCTGGCCACTTTCTCGCCTGCAAGTTCAAAGTGCCCACACGTTCCTTGGAAATCAAGGACAATCGTCTAGAAGATGACCTTTTAAAGATCTACAGATGTGCAGTGGAACCTCAATTATTTGCATTCCTATTACCTGATTTGTCTGCTAGAATTTCCAGAGGACAAAACTTCATGTAAAATGCAATTTTTATTTGTATTTCCTCTCCCCTTTATTTTTGGTGAATAAAGCTATGTAATGTTCCTTTTGGTATTTGTATTGGACATGTCCACATTCCCATGCCGAAGCAATTATTGTACCATATGTGTACGGCCAACATTTGGGGACTCTGGTTTCTGCCAATATCCATTATCCATCAGGGAGCTATTGAGGGGGGTTACTCACCTTGTTTGTGGCAGATAAGGGGAGATTCCGCTGTAACCTAATTTCATTGTCTTGGGAGGTTGCGGAATGTAAATGCAGATTAAACAATCCAGTAAGTCAGCGGAAAGAGATGAGGAGAACTCCCACTCCGCTGGATCCCACAAAGGAAATAAACTAACTTACTGGCGGGGTCTCTTCTCTCAGCGATCAGAATCCCTCCCTATCTCTCTAATCTCCTTCAGCCCCACGACCCCCTAAAATATCTGCGTTCCTCTAATTCTGCCCTCTTGAGTATCACTGATTATAATCGCTCAACCATTGGTGGCTGTGCCTTCTGTTGCCTAGGCCCTAAGCTCTGGAATTCCCTGCCTAATCCTCTCTGCCTCGCTACCTCTCTTTCCTCCTTTAAGACGCTCCTTAAAACCTACCTCTTTGACCAAGCTTTTGGTCATCTGCTCTAATTTATCCTTATGTGGATCGGTGTCAAATTTTTTGTCTTAAAATACTCCTGTGCAGCGCCTTGGGACGTTTTACTACTTTAAAGGCGCTATATAAATACAAGTTGTTGTTGAATAGCAGATTCTTGCAAATTTAAATTTAAAAGATGAATTTATGACATCTTTTGCAGATGAGATTATAAATCTTGATATTGTGTACTATGAATATACAATTATTGACCACTCACATCATTGGAAAATAATTTAAAATAAAAGCAGTAAAAACCATTTTGGATTAGATGTAGCTTTACTTAATCTGATTATAGAAAATAAAAATATAATTATCTATCTCTGTAACCTCCTCCAGCCCTACAACCCTCTGAGAACTCTGCGTTCCTCCAATCCTGGCCTCTTGTGCATCCCCGACTTCCTTCACCCCACCGTTGGTAGCCGTGCCTTCAGCTGTCTCGGCCCTAAACTCTGGAATTCCCTCCCTAAACCTCTTTGCCTCTGTACCTTTCTCTCTTGTAAGATACTCCTTAAAACCTACCTCTTTGACCAAGCTTTTGGTCACCTGCTAATGTCTCTTTGGATTGGTGTCAATTTTCTTTTTTTTTGATTACGTTCCTGTGAAGCACCTTGGGACGTTTTACGATGTTAAAGGTGCCAAATAAATGCAAGTTGTTGTTGTTCCATATACTCACATATAAATCACAGTTTTAAAAATGCTGTATCAATACTAATCCTTGAACTTGCTCGAGAGTCCATGCTGGCCCGGATCTGAAATAGTGGGCCTGTTGTAGCTTTGGCTTCCCTCGGCAAAGCAGGGTTTGTTCAGGGTAAATGATGTGAATATAGC
The DNA here is from genome assembly GCA_030390025.1 of Squalus acanthias. Classification (NCBI taxonomy): domain Eukaryota; kingdom Metazoa; phylum Chordata; class Chondrichthyes; order Squaliformes; family Squalidae; genus Squalus; species Squalus acanthias. The sequence goes on from CM059435.1 coordinate 88,316,925, forward strand.
AGCATTGTGTTTAATTCACCGAGCCATCACCTTAGCTTCAGGAACCCCATTTGGATAATTCCTCTGAGGAACCTAGATGTCACCTCTGGATGGCGTATTGGGTGGCAAGAACAAGCTTCAAACATAGCCCATGCCTATTTAGTGACAATTCCAACAGTCCAGTCCCTTGGTTTTGAATTTCCACGTCATCTGTTGGAAGAGCCCAATCACTTCAGATGCTGAATAATCAGATGTGCTGCAGATGACTATAAGTGGGGCCTTTGTGACTTCCCCTTGACTGCTGTGGCCAGTAAAAAGATACAGGCCACACCCTTGCAGGCTGCACCCATTGGCAAGGGCTGCCTGCTTCCCTAATGCATTAGTCCTTCACTCAGTATGGAATGGTTTGGCCATTTAGACTATCACACTTGACTTGACAGTCTATGTAAATGCAATTACAATTAAATAAGTATAAATACAAATGCAATGCTTTGTTTCTTCATGTCTAAATAACATTTTGAAAACCAACCATAGTGACAAAATACTAAATCAAGTGCTTGGACATTCTTGTATCTAACTGGTGGTGTGTTTCTTTAAGCTGACTTTTATTTTATGACCTCACGAATACGCTAACAGGAGTGAAACTACTTTACATACAGTGGCCACTAGATGGCACCTATGCCTTTTTAAAAAGGAAAGTAAGCTTAACAATTACATAGAATTTACAGCACAGAAACAGGCCATTCGGCCCAACTGGTCTATGCCAGTGTTTATGCTCCACACGAGTCTCCTCCCACCCCTCTTCATCTAACCCTATCAACATTTGGATTTGGTACTGGGTAATGAACCGGGCCAAGTGTTTGATTTGTATGTGGGAGAGCACTTTGGAGATAGTGACCACAATTCGGTAACTTTCACTATTGCAATGGAGAGGGATAGGGCCTTACGGCAGGGCAGGGTTTATAATTGGGGGAGGGGTAATTATGATGCGATTAGGCAAGAATTAGGGAGTATAAGATGGGTACAGAAACTATCAGGGAAAGGCACAAACGAAAAGTGGAGCTTTTTCATGGAGCAATTACTGCGTGTCCTTGATAGGTATGTCCCTGTCAGGCAGGGAGGAAATGGCCGAGTGAGAGAACCATGGTTCACAAAAGAGGTTGAATGTCTAGTCAAGAGGAAAAAGGAAGCGTATGTAAGGATGAGAAAACAAGGTTCAGTTGGGTCGATTGAGGGGTACAAGGTAGCAAGGAATGAGCTAAAAAAAGAGCTTAGGAGAGCTAGGAGGGGGCATGAGAAGTCCTTGGCGGGTCGGATCAAGAAAAACCCCAAGGCTTTTTACTCTTATGTGAGAAATAAAAGAATGACCAGGGTGAGGGTAGGGCTGGTCAAGGACAGTAGTGGGAACTTGTGCATGGAGTCAGAAGAGATAGGAGAGGTGATGAATGAATACTTTTCGTCAGTGTTCACCGAGGAGAGGGGCCATGTTCTTGAGGATGAGAGTGTGATAAAGGTGAATAGGCTGGAGGTGGTAGATGTTCTGAGGGAAGATGTTTTAGCAATTTTGAAGAACCTGAGGGTCGATAAGTCCCCTGGGCCAGATGGGATATATCCTAGGATTCTTTGGGAGGCAAGGGAGGAGATTGCAGAGCCTCTGGCTTTGATCTTTGGGTCCTCACTGTCCACAGGGATGGTGCCAGAGGACTGGAGAGTGGCGAATGTTGTTCCTCTCTTCAAGAAAGGAAATAGGAATGACCCTGGTAATTATAGGCCGGTTAGTCTTACTTCGGTGGTTGGTAAGATAATGGAAAAGGTCCTGAGGGATAGGATTTATGACCATTTGGAAAGGGGCAACTTAATCAGGGATAGTCAACACGGATTCGTGAAGGGTAAGTCTTGCCTAACAAATTTGATTGAATTCTTTGAGGAGGTAACTAAGTGTGTAGATGAAGGTAGAGCAGTTGATGTCGTATACATGGATTTTAGTAAGGCGTTTGATAAGGTTCCCCATGGTCGTCTCATGAAGAAAGTAAGGAGTTGTGGGATAGAGGGAAATTTGGCCGATTGGATAAGTAACTGGCTATCTCATAGAAGACAGAGGGTGGTGGTGGATGGAACATTTTCGGACTGGAGACCAGTTACCAGCGGTGTGCCACAGGGGTCGGTGCTGGGTCCTTTGCTGTTTGTGATTTTTATCAATGACTTGGAGGAGGGGACTGAAGGGTGGATCAGTAAATTTGCTGATGACACCAAGATTGGTGGAGCAGTGGATGAGGTGGAGGGCAGTTGTAGGCTGCAAAGAGACATTGATAGGATGCAGAGCTGGGCCGAAAAATGGCAGATGGAATTTAACCCTGATAAGTGCGAGGTGATTCATTTTGGTAGGGCAAATTTGAATAAGGATTACAGGGTCAACGGCAGGGTTCTGAGGAACGTGGAGGAGCAGAGGGATCTGGGGGTTCATATCCACAGATCTCTGAAGGTTGCCACTCAAGTGGATAGAGCAGTAAAGAAGGCCTATGGTGTGTTGGCGTTTATTAACAGAGGGTTTGAGTTTAAGAACCGTGAGGTTATGCTGCAACTGTACAGGACCTTGGTGAGACCACATTTGGAATATTGTGTGCAGTTCTGGTCACCTCACTATAGGAAGGACGTGGAAGCATTGGAAAGAGTGCAAAGGAGATTTACCAGAATGCTGCCTGGTTTGGGGGGGAGGTCTTATGAGGAAAGATTGAGGGAGTTGGGGCTTTTCTCTTTAGAGCGGAGGAGGATGAGAGGCGACTTAATAGAGGTTTATAAGATGATGAGGGGGATAGATAGAGTGGATGTTCAGAGACTATTTCCACGGGTAGAGGCAGCTGTTACAAGGGGGCATAACTATAAGGTGCATGGGGGGAGATATAGAAGGGATGTCCGAGGTAGATTCTTTACTCAGAGAGTGGTTGGTGTGTGGAATGGACTGCCTGCTGTGATAGTGGAGTCGGACACTTTAGGAACTTTCAAGCGGTTATTGGATAAGCACATGGAGCACACCAGAGTGATAGGGAGTGTGATAGCTTGATCTTGGTCTCGGACAATGCTCGGCACAACATCGAGGGCCGAAGGGCCTGTACTGTGCTGTACTGTTCTATGTTCTATGTTCTATGTAACATAACCTTCTAGTTCGTTCTCCCTCGTGTTTATCTAGCTTCCCCTTAAATGCATCTATGCTATTCGCCTCAACCACTCCCTGTGGTAGTGAGTTCCACATTCTAACCTCTCTCTGGGTAATGAAGTACCTCCTGAATTCTCTACTGAATTTATTGATGACTATATCTTATATTTATGGTCCCTAGTTCTAGACTCCCCCACAATTGAAAACATTTTCTCTACATCTACCCTATTAAACCCCTTCATAATTTTAAAGACCTCTATCAAGTCACCCCTCAGTCTCTTTTCTAGAGAGCCTCAGCCTGTTCAGTCTTTCCTGATCGGTATAACCTCTCAGTTCTGCTATCATCCTTGTAAATCTTTTTTGCACCTTCTCCAGGGCCTCTATATCCTTTTTATAATATGGAGACCAGAACTGTGCACAGTACTCCCAAGTGTGGTCTAACCAAGGTTCTATATAAGTTTAACATACCTTCTCTGCTTTTCAACGGCCTTATTAATTTTGTGTATAGCAAGCAGCAATGAGATGAATGGCCAGTTTTATTTTTACATGGTGTTGGTTGACTGGGGAAGTGCCCTGCTCTTCTTGGAGTCGGGCCGTGGGCTCTGCCCAAACGGGCAGGGTCCTTTGTCATCAATAGGACCCCGATTGCCATTCTAGGTAGAAACTGGTCAGAGCCTGTGCTTCAGTCTCCAAAGCACCGTACTCGCCCCCATCCCTTTAAAATTGGGGCCTGTGTCTGTACTGCACCACCAAGCCAATTTTTCCAGATGTTCTTCGCTTGAAGTGCCTTTCTGGTATCTAAGCTAAATTTATTTTTCAGTGGTTTAGATTTATGCCCACTGTCCTACGATCCTGCCTCATTTAAGAATAATATTCAGATTTGACCTTATCTAAACCATATAATATTTTATATAAAAGCAAAATACTGCAGATGCTGGAAATCTGAAATAAAAACAGACCTCCCCCACCTATATATAAAGTATATTTTATATACTTCATCGAGGCCCCTTCCCTTAACCATCTCTTTAGGCCCTGCTGATTAAACTTTCTGAATCTTTCCTCACAGCGTACTGCCTTTACACTTAGAGCTGTTGCTAAAGTCAGTCCGAGGAGGTGAATCAGCCGCCAAAAGATCGGTGCAAACCCCACTTATGCCGTGTAAATAGAGATCCTGCCAAGGTAATGGCAGCCAATTGGAAAAACCACCATGGAAATTCCTGGTCCCAATGTGGTGGAAATGGAAAACACTGAAGAAGCATAGGAGAGTAAAAAAATGACCAAGTGTCTCTCTGTAAAAGTGTGGTACATTCTTTTTAAACGGATGGGCGCAAACCAATCCAAACCAAACACTTACAAACTGAGGTAAAAATAAGAGCCCCGATTTTAACTCCGGGCGAGAGGCCAGCGGGACGAGTGTCAGGCTCACCCCAGCTCACAGACGTGAGGGCCCAGGCCATTTTAACTCCCGGGCCTCATTTAAATGTTAGTCCCAACTTACGGCCGATCCCAGCGTCAATGATGTCACACCAGTAGGCGGAAGTGTGCATGTGCGGCAGAAGGCCACCAGCATGGATTCAAGGAAATGGCAAGCTCAGTGAAGGGGGTTGGTCCGAGGTGACCGCGGCAAGTCCAGAGCAGGGGAGGCCCAAGGATTCCTTGTGGGGCCCGGTGGAGGAATTTGCCCGCTCTAATTTACACTCCCTTCTCAGTCCTTGCGTTGTTAATTTCACAATCCTTTAATCTGATCGGTTAAGGAGATACACAGTTGCTCGCCCTGTTTACCCAGATCCCACACACCTGGTTTCCCTCGCTGCGATGTTATCAGCTTGCACTGTCAGCAACCTGCCGCGCAAATAAAAAATTAAAAACCTAAATGTGCAAGATCAAGTCTAACTAACGGAAGACACCATTAGATGCCCGGCCACAGCAAATTATGGCCCAATTTCTTTCTTGGCCAAGCTAAGGCGGCGGAGCGGGAGCAGCTTCAAGGAAATTTCTGTCACATTCCACACGGCTCTCCCAGACTATCACATCTTAATAGTTACAAGTGCAGTATCTATGGAGCTTATCTACATGCACAGGAATTATGTTGCCATATGCAAACCCATAGTGACATATATTGACCAATACACGTCAACATTTCACTGAGGTGCACTGAAACGCACTATATTTAAAATGATGGCTAGGATTGCCCAACTTTTGTCAGCTAATGTAATAAAGCAGATTTGTGCACAGTAGATATGAGGAAAACATAGCTAAATACATAAATCAGAACAGTGAAGCATTCTGCAAGTACGTCAGGAGTAAACAAAGAAGGGTTGGCCCACTAAAATGACAATGGGGAAGTGGTGTCTGAACACAGAGAAATTGCTGAAATATTTTAACTGTTTCAACAGTGTTCACAAAAGAAATGGATGGTGAAATGCCAGATTGGGAGTACAGTTTAAAGGTGAATGTAGACTGACAAGTTTTAACATCACAAGACAGAACATCTTGGGGAGGTTGTTGTTGCTCAAGGTCGATAAGGCTCGTGGGTCTACCAATTTTCATCTCAGGGTTTTGAAGGAATTGGTTTAAATGATTGCAAGTCCTCTTACAGATATTTCGGAGTTCTCTTGACTCAGGCCAAATCCCAAAGGATTTTAAAAAAGCAAATGTGACTCCCATCTTCAAAAAGGAGCAAGGGATAAAGCATCAAATTATAGGTCTGCATAAACCTTACTTCCACTGTTGGGAAAGTTTTTGAAAATATTATAAGGGATAATATAAGGGAGCATCTTGAAGGACATGAGCTAATTCAAGACAGCCTGGCTTTAGGAGTGGGAGGTCATGCTTGATGAGTTTATTTGATATGACAGGTCTAGTAGAAGAATTCAAAAGGATCTTGACAAGCTCAATCAGTGGGCGGAGAAATGCAGATGTAATTTAATACAGGGAAATGTAAGGTTATGAGATTTGGCAGCGAGAAGGTTGATGTTGGTTATGTGCTAAATGGGAATGTACTTGAAGCATCGGAGCAGGAGAGAGATCTTGGGATTTTAATGGGCAGGTCACTAAAACCATCAGCGCAATGCTCCCAGGCTGTTTAAAAAAAAAAGCAAACAGAATGTTGGGTTGCATAGTAAGGGGTATAGCATATAAATCCAGAGATGTCATTTTAAAATGATGTATATGGCCCTGGTGAGACCACATCTGGAGTTCTGCATGCAGTTTTGGTCTCCCTATTTCAAAATGAGTATTCAGTTGTTGGAGGGGATACAGAGAAGGGCTGCACGGTTGATCCCAGAACTTAAGGGAATGACTACCTGGGTCTTTCTCTCTTGAAAAGCGAAGACTGAGAGGCGATATGATACAAGTGTTTTAAAATTATGAAAGGTTTGGACAAATTGGATCCGCATAAGTTTTTCTGCCATGTACAGAACATAAGCAGAAGGGCTCATAATTATAAATTAAGGACAACAATAGAACATAGAAAAAGCAGGAGGATTTTTCTTTTAAGTAAAAACATGGTACGTATGTGGAACAGATTACTGGCATGGGTAGCGGAACAAGAAATCTTAATGAATTCAAGAAAGAACTAGCCAGGCTCTTGTCAACGGGTTTCAGGGTTATTAGAAATGCACCACGGAATAGATAGGCTGGATAGACCGAAGGTCTTCTGCCTGAAACTGTTACTATTTTGTTCTGTCTGTTGCTGTATCCTGCATGTGTAAATACACCAAATCGGTGTATCGAGGCCACATGATTAATAATACCTTCAGACAGATGTTGCAACTGGTGCTTTAATACCTGTAGAAGTCATGGCTGTGATAATTACACTGTGAAAAACTATATACAATTTTTCCTAACTCTATATGTCGATCTATTAAATGAGATATTATTCCTGTTTACCATATCCTTAGTGTATGATATTGTCATTCAATAGATTGTTAGTGGTACATGCAGATGGTATATGCACAGAACTTCATAATTCTTTAAAAAAATCAAGGATAAAAATAGAAAAAATCTTTTATAGTGTATGATAATTAATGTACCATTCCAGTTTAAAACAGCAAGTTTAAAAATACTGTTCTCAGCAAATTGTAAATCATGCTGCTTTTTAACATTTTCTATTGCAAACTGGTTGAACTGAAAGAAGTTACTGTATTTGGAGTTTGACTCAAATTTTACTATGCTGCAGCCTACATCGTTATAGTAAAAATGTACAACTTCTAATCTGGACCTAATCGTTCAGACAGCATGAAGGAACTGCAACTTCCTCCTGTCATTTTAAGTGTACTGAATGGCCTACATCTATTCTTATGGGTTTAAAATGATAAAGAACTACCGTGAATAACAAAATGGCAGAGTAGGTTCAATGTGTTGAATGATCTTCTCCTGTTCCCAAAGACAGATCACTACTAAAATATGATGAGTTCAACATTTGTCAGGCTTCCAAAACTTTTGTTTTCCTGATAAAGATTGTTTACGATGGTTGAGGAAAGAATTTCAGGCAGATCTTTTCAAGTGTGTTCTTATTTTGCAGGCATAAACACATTCCTTTTGTCTGAAATCATTTCTTAAGTATTTTCTTAATCATTGCATACAGTAGACACTCCAATAGTAATTTTAGGAGCTTTATGAAAATGTATATCAATTAGGGAAGGGTTAGAATGAGTATTTTACACTGGCACTCAATTCAAGGGCCATCAGCACACTTGACTGTACAGATGAAGTAGTTGTGTTTTAGTAAGACGAAGGGTCATCAACCTGAAACGTTAACTCTGTTTCTCTCTCCACAGATGCTGCCTAACCTGCTGAGTATTTCCAGCATTTTCTGTTTTTATTTCAGATTTCCATCATCCGCAGTATTTTGCTTTTGTATTAGTTGTGTTTTAGTGTTTTACTGAAAGGTACTATGTTTTAATAGAACCCTTCCTATATTACAACAGTGACTACACTTCATAAATACTTCATTGGCTGTAAAATGCATTGGGTTGTGCAAGGCAATACATAAATGAAAGTCTTTCTTTTCTTTCTTTTATGTATTAACCAAGGGAAAAAGATTGTTTAAAAGATTGTGTCTGTGTGTAGCAAGATTTTGTTTTCAAATTATTGGGAAGCACTAAAAGCAAGCATTCCAGAATATAATTTTCAAAAAACTTAGTTAAGCTAGTGTTAAAGTAGATAGATCTGTGGGGATACAATTAAAGGTGGCTACTACTGCATGCAACAACAACTTGAATTTAAAAGGAGAGGAGAGAATTGGAGCGATGGAACGGTTTAGGGAGAGACGAGGCAGAAGCTTCCAATGGTGCAAAGGGAGGGAGAGATGCACAGAAGGCTTATGTCAAAGAAACAGAGTTTGGGCGGGGAATTAAGGCTGGAGGAGGTTTACAGTGATAGGGTAGTGTGGGGCGAGACCATGGAAAGATTTGAAAATGAGGGAAAGGATTTTAAATTTAATGTACTGTAGGACTGGAAGCAAATACAGGTCAGTGGGAATAGGGGTAATGAATGAATGGGATTTAGTGCAACAATAGAACAAACAAAGTAACTGACTACATTGCCATAGTGCAATATAGCAGAATTTGGACTGTTCCTTAGCGACCTGATTAAATTGTGATTTGAATGTAAGATTACTTTCAATCCTCACTCAAAGCAACATTTCCAAGAACTCCCACACACTCAGGCCCTGGAAGGATAAAATATTCCATGTTTGATCAGAGTGAAACACAAATGTTTTTAGTTTGCTCCCGGTCTGAACTGCAATAGAGAACTGTATTTTTTTCCAAGTATGCTTTTAGAAAATCTAGTTAAAAATATGAGTTACCCTAAGAAAAGTCTCAGTTTTCCATGTGTTATGATTCAAAAGCAAATTGGAAAGCAAAGTAAACTGTATTGTAAATGAACTATCTGCTTGCCTGCTGGTTTAACTAAGAATTTTTAAATCGATAGCACCTGGGAATGTACAGGAATGGAATAGCCCATTGCAGTCCATCTGTCTGATCCTAGTGATGAGTGACTAGAAAATATCATATTTCATGCTACCTCCCACATGCTAGCAAATTTTTCGGCACGTACTTACCCAACTCTCTTTTGAATTTGATAACACAGTCATCCCTTGGCAGTCTATTCCGTACATTCACCACCCACTAACCTCCAAGCTGTCTTTTCATCCTCTCTGAGGAGATGCGCTCTTGTAGATTGTGACTGTAAACATGGACGTTTATCTTGTCTATATCCTTTAAGATCTTAAATATTTCAATATTTCAATACTCAGCCTTCTTTTCACTGTGAACATTCCCAGCTTCTGCAGCCTCTCCTTATAACTCAGGTGCCTATTCCCAGCTATCAATTTAGTTTCCTTTTGCTGTACCCTCTCCAAGGCCTGGATTTTCTCATAATGCAGTAGTCTTGGTGGACTCTTACTCTATACAAACTCAGAATCAACTGAAGTTTGTGCTATCACTTTGGTTGTACATTCCAAGATCCTATTTGCCCTTTTTACTACTGGAATGTTCACATTTAGCATTTTGCATCAGCTGGTACATGTTTTTGGGGCTTTATATAATGATAATCGTTTTAGTAACAGTGGTCGTACAATGAAGGTATGGAGGGCTAGTCTATCTGTTTAGAATCAAGATTCCCCAAATGCAGTCCTGCAATGTTCATGGGAGATCATCAAAATAAAATTGTGGTTTTTTTTTTAAAAAACAGAACTATTATATAAGTTTTAAAGAATAGCTGTTTGTTTAGGCAGGAATCAAAAATAACTAGACTCTAGTTAGGGCATTCAACTATATGATGCACTGGAGTGCCAAAGCATAGCACAATGGCAGTGTTGGGATGCAGATTCAATTGGTCACTTAGTTGAGTTTTCAATCTAAGCCAAGTTTCCGCAGAGAGGCAATTATCAGAATTCAACTGTTTTTCATCAGGAGAAAGGTAAAAATTCTTGCCTTTCTATAGTGCCTTATGATAAAATGAATTACTTTTGGAGTTCAACGGCTTATTATGTTGACAAACATGGCAGGAATTGAGTAAGTGGAGAAATGGGAATAGAATTCCTAAAGTTGTACAGGACTCCTTCCTCAAGCAGCATGTTTATATGCCTACAAGGTGAGAGGCATTGCAAGATCTATTCATGAGTAACAAAATAGATCAGGTAGATGATTTAAATGTGGGTTAGCACCTCAGGAGTTAGTGACCATAATATGATCAGATTTAAAGTCCAAATAAAAAGGGAGAAAGTTAATACAAAAACAAAGGCTGGAATAGGGCAGATTTTAGAGAGATGAGTGAGCTCGCTGAGGGGAGGAAAAAGAAATTGGTACATAGAACTGTAGATCAGCATTGGGATTTTTAAAAAGGAGATTGCAAAGGTGCAGAATAAGTATATACCATTAAAAAAGGAGACTATTTCAAGCTTTGGGATGCAGTGGATAAACAAAAAGTTTAGAAACAAGCTAAAATTAAAAAAAGAGGTTTTGACTAATAAGGAAAAACTGTTTCCACTGGCAAGAAGCTCGGTAACGAGAGGACACAGATTTAAGATATTTGGCAAACGAACCAGAGGGGACATGAGGAGAATTATTTTTACGCAGTAAGTGATTGTGATCTGAAATGCACTGCCAGAAAAGGAGGTGGAAGCAAATTCAATAGTAACTTTCAAAATTGAATTGGATATAAATTTGAAATAGAAAAATTTGCAGAGCAATGGGGAAGGAGCAGGGGAGTGGGGCTAATTGGATAGCTCTTTCAAAGAGCCGGCACATGCAGGCTGCACTGGATGGCCTACTTCTATGCTGTATGATTCTAGATGGCTGAAAGCACGCTGCCAATAATGGGGCCAAGGGAGGAGAGAATACATAAAAGGTTGGAGTCAGAATAACGGAGAATTTGAGGGGGGGGGGGTGTGGTTATAGGGCTGGAGGAGGTTACAGAGATAGAAAGTGGCAAGGCCATTAAGGGATTTAAACACAAGGATGAAAATTTAAAAAGTGGACTCCTTCTGTGCTGTATGATTCTAATAACAATGTTTTATATATATTCTATGCAGAGAGTATAAACACACACTTCACAGACATTTTTAAGCTATCTTTGCAGACCTGCGGCTCCACCAGATTCTTTTATGGATCTAACTCCCTTTTGCCCTCTCAGTCCAGAAATAAAGACAAAACAATCAAAAGTGAGGGGAAAAATCTTTATTCAACAGCATTAGCTGAAGGTACAGTTCCAATTAAAAATAGTACACTACACAGTATATATTCCTGTAGGGTGGAACCAAATGTTTGCTTCAAACAAACAGAAAGCTCTCACAAATGAAGTGTGGTATGCTAAAATAAACAGGTGTTCATGCACAAAAGGTCCCTTTTTAATTGGTTGATGCACGAGTAAACAATGTAGAAAATTAGATTATGTTGCCACAAAACAAAAATCAGCCAGCAACAACAAACTGCATTTCTATAGTGCTCCTTGCCTGCTGATAGATGTCCCAAAGTGCTTTACAGAACAATGTACAAAAAGTAGACACCAACTGGGAGGAGGAAAAGGAAAAAAAGAGGAGTTGGGAGATGAAGGCATGGTTGAAAAGAAAGGTCTGAGGGAGGCGTTTGAAGGCAGGGAAGGAGTTGACAAGGTGGGCGTACTTGGAGAGTTCCAGAGAGTGAGGGCATAGTGGCTGAAGAAGTGGCTAATGATGGTGGAGCAGAGGGAACAAGGAGTAAGCTGGTGTTGAAGGAGTGTAGGGCACATGCAAGACATATGGCTGGAGGAAATCACATACTGTTGATTGGGGTGAGGTCCAGGAGAGATTTGAAGGTAACAACAAGGATCTTAAAGTCAATTCATTGGGCATGTTGAACCAATGCACCTTAGTGAGGATGGAGTAATTGGGATGCAGGCCTTCAATTGAGGACATGAGCTGCGGTATTATGGATGAGCTGTAGTTGTCGGTGGGTGAAGTTTCAGCTCATCCAAATCATACTGTTGGACAAGCAGTTGGAAAGAATGGTAACAACCTTGGAGTAAATTAAGGGGAGAGAGAGGTAGAATTGAATGTTGTCAGCGTACATGTACACATGGAAACTGATCACATGTTTCTAAATGATACTGCCAAAAGGTAGCATATAAATGATGAAGAGGAGGGGAACAAAGATGGATCCCTCAGGTATACCAGAGGTGATCATGCAGGCAGGGGAAGCAATATAATGTCTACAATGTGACAAGAATTGGAACCATGAGAGAACAGTGCCACAGTGGCGGACTGTGAAAGAGACACATTTGAAGAGAATGGTATGTTTGATGGTGTTGATGGCAATGAAGCGGTTGAGGAGGATGAGGAAGGATCGTGAGCGATGGTCACAATCACAAGAAAGCCATTTGTGATTTTGACCAGCACAGCCTCAGTGATGTGGGAAGAGTGGAAGCCTGATTGGAAGTTGTTGAACATGAACTGGTGGAAGAGGTAAAAGTGTAATTATAAGGCAACAACATGTTTCAGGAATTTAGAAAGAATGGGCAGGTACCATACACTGCCGTTATACGACAGAAATTTGCAATAATGGAATTTATTATTTTTCAACAGTGCCACAACACACAATTTGCACAGGGTCTTTTGGATTATGTGGTTGCACACTTGAGGCCAACTTTGATATCAATAGAGAAGAGCGTCAATAGCACCGACTGACAATAACTATGATTCTTTATGGGTGTAACTTTTAGAATTCCATCTGAAACAATCTTAAGAGAAAGACATAACCTTCAACCACACCCAAAACTCTTACCATATCAGTTCCACCTTTGGACTCTCAGCAAAGGTAGGTGATCCATCATGTCAAAGAGAACAAAGAGTTTGGCTGATTAAGATCATTCATTTATTTTGTTTAAACATACATTTTTGTTGTGCTTCATTCTAAAAAAAAACATAGCTCCATATTTTAAATAGTATATAGCAAATATTTTATTGTCTGATCATAAACTTCATTCCTAACATTTTCCAGAGTTGACAGCCTTGTATGCTAACCCATTAAATTATCCGGCATCCTAGCGTGGATACATTGGCCTGGACTTTGCAGGGCCGATGACGGCGTACGTCGTAAGCCCTCAGAATGGCACCGCAAGTTCCGAGCTTCCGTATGCGCTGTGCATGCACGAAAACCTGGAACTTGCGATCTGTCAAGTTTCTCCTCGACAGATCGTCCGCAAGAGCCCCAAAAGCACTTTCGCTGGCGCAGAGTTGGGCTATTTGCCCAATGAATGCCCACAAAACCCTTACGCCTGGTAAATGCAGGCGTAGATCCTGCTTTTACAAGCATCAGGGTTAAAATAAATGTTAACTTAAAATTTTAAGTGATTAAAACATACAAAAACATTTAAAATTAGTTCATGTAATTTTGGGCAGGATTAAAATGTTTTTATTATTTTTCAAAAAATTAAATTTTAATTTTAAATATTTAATCAAAGGGACATTTAATTAATTTTGAACATGGGAATATTTGTTATTAGAATTGTGTTTATTATTTATTTATTTGGGGAATTCCCATAAGCTTATGAGGAATCCCCCTTTCTAATTGGTTGGCCTGGCCCACGTGATGCTTCCGAACCGCCTGCGTCCCTGGGATCCATGGACCTTTACGCAGGCGTACGGCTGGAGGTCCAGGACCTGAAGACTCTGAAGCTTTGGAGCCACCAGGCTCTTTTGTATTTTTTTTCGGGTTGGTGGTGTACTCCGGAAGCGCGCATCCAGCCGCAAATTTCAGCCCATTATAAAAACAGAAACCAGTTTCTCTGTACCAGTGGTGTCCAATGTGCAGCCGATGGGCCATGTGCATTCCCCAAATCCTGGCGATCCTATCTTGTTGGCATGGAGAATTGGAAAGGGGTGTCGCAAGATATGTTAGTATCAGCAGCTTGACATATGTACATTAATGGAACATTGGTTTCAACTTTATATGTGGCCTCCCAAGGCTTCATGGAATGCACTCATGAAGCCCACAAAGTCAAAAATCTTGCTCTATTGTATTTGTGAAATAAAAACAGAAAATGCTGGAGATGCTCAGCAGGTTAGGCAGCATCTGTGAAGAGAGAAACAGAGTTAAGGTTTCAGGTCGATGACCTTTCGTTCTGACAAAAGGTCATCGACCTGAAACGTTAACTCTGTTTCTCTCTTCACAGATGCTGCCTGACCTGCTGAGTATCTCCAGCATTTTCTGTTTTTATTTCAGATTTCCAGCATCTGCAGTATTTTCCTTTTGTATTTGTGAATGTTTTCAGTCCATTGCAGTGATATGAATCAGTTAGATTGGATTCGTGGTAATACAGTCGTACAAACGAAGAGAGGGTGGGTGGAAATCACAACAGCATTCCATTCAGAGTTAGGTTGAATGTCAGACATAAATTTCTCAGCAACACGCCCACATCCTCCAGCAGCAATTCAGTTCCACCCATATTCACAGACACACAGGATTGTGAGTCAAGTCACTCAGTCTGGGTCTGCCCGGCCAGACTCTGTCGGGTATGTGTTGAGCACTATAGCAGTGTTTGTATTCTCAATAAAGGGAATTTTCACAAAACGGTATAATGATACGTAAGAAGTTTTAATGGTTGATTGCTTATACCTCAGTAAGTCATTTTAATAACCTGACTTTTTTTTTAGGTTTCTATGACACCGACGTCACCAGTACGTCGGATAACTTTGTTCCGAGTTGGAAACTTTCACTCATAGTTCGGGACTCGTGGATTGAGAGGTATTTTTTGAAGTTATTTAACTTAGAATGTACTACTGTAAAATAAGTAGTTTGCGCAGTTGTTTCTTTGTATGTGGAAAGCATTTGAGCCGATTTTAGAGGTGATGACCCACCCCCCAAAAAAGAAAGCAAAGGCGGAAAAGAGGAGGGGCTTGAGTTCCCGAGTTTGGAGCCGCTCTCAGTCTTTGCGTCTGTCTGAGACAGACCACGCTGCACCGTCGAGCACAGCCACTAGATTTTGGATCAGTCTTACAGAATAGGAGCACTGTATTTTTTGAAGAGCTGTTGTATTTTTGCTCCTAACTTCTTGTGCTAAACTTTTGCCTATATCAACCCATCTTTCTGATTCGGACTCAGGCTGGTCGAGCAGGTTATGGGGGAAGCTATTGTTCGAACATACCTTTACATCACAAAATTGACCAACAATTCTAAATCTTTTTGTGTGGCCTTTTTTTCTTCCCTCCCACATGGCAGCTGTCCTTCATTCTGCCAGCGCAATTCACACTTCATCTAGAGCCATCCTTTGTTCCTTAACCTGTCCCATTACCACCTCCTCTTGCCTTGAATATCTCTTAATGTCTCTCAATCTCTCCTGCTTTCTATCCTATCACTGACCTTCCCTTTTGTTCTTTCATCCCCTACCCCTTTTCCCAGCCCCTAAACTTGCTTTAAAATCTATTCAATTTCCTGCTTTTTTCCAGCTCTGACGAAAGGTCTTCGACCTGAAACGTTAACTCTGTTTCTCTCTCCACGGATGCTGCCTGGCATGCTGAGTATTTCCAGCGTTTTCTGTTGTTAATTCTAAATCCGGTGTTGCTAGAGTACAAATTTTGTGTTTTTGAACACTGTAATTATCAGTTTTGTTTCTTTGTAACTGCAGAGGTGTAAGAATTCCAATGGTGCTGTGTGTAATGATGCACTGATTAGCCCAGAATTTGCATTGCCCCTGAAATCCTGAAGTTGCGGTCTGTCATTCGCTGCTGCGACACAGGCTATGCTGAGCACCCCCGCACCCCTCCCCCCCCCCCCCCCCCTGCAACCACACCGAGCCGGCAATCAGTGAAATCTCTCAAATCAGGGAAACTGACTAAAACTTCGGCTCTTCCGCAGTAATTATGCTTACGTTAAATTCCCCACTAAAAGTTGGACTGAAAGGGGGATTAGGTGTAACTGGGGTTTTAACAGCATATTGACTGCTATAAAAAAAAGTTATGGGCCTGGAAAACTAATTTTAATTTTGTGCAGTGTGAAATTTATCCATTTTAATAAAAAATTAAAATTAAGAAACTAAATTTTTTTTTAAGTTTGTTGATCTTTATTTCAGGTTTGCCTTTTCCCCATGTGAGAGCCCCAATCTTTGTTTTGCTCTCTCTAACATTTTTTAAAAAGTTAGAATTTTAAGAGCTTACCCACTTCCTTGCTCACTGCCTGCAAGAATTCTGCGTTTTGATTGGCTGCTTAAACAGCTGATGTCACAGCAGCTCGCACAAGGGGATCCCTGCTATATTCTGTTGATTTGAATTGAATGTCGGAAAACCCAAACTTCTCGACACAGAGATCTCGAGATCTTTGTGCAAAGCTTACTTTGGGGCCAGCGGCGAACGCCTTTGCTTTGCCGCTGACTGCCAATTCCAGGCCAATGTGTTTTGTGAAATTTTTCTCTTGTATTTTTAGCAAAATCAGCATCACATATTTTTAGAATTACAAGCACATGTTGCTACACATAGCGACCTGAGGAATTCTTACTTCAAACTTTCTATGTACTGTGTGGCTATTGCAAAATAATTCATCAAACTGTTTTCCAATAAAGCGCCATAGAATTCTCATAGGAATGGGAGTAGGCTATTCAGCCCCATTGAGACTGTTATGTTATTCAATTATATCATGGCTGATCAATATCTCAACCCCATTTGCCTGCCTTTGAATCATATCCTTTGATACCCATACTTAACAAACATCTATGAACCTCAGTCTTGAAAGCTCCAGTTGTACCAGCGTCCACAGCCTTTTGGGGAGTGGGTTCCAGATTTCCACTCCCCTTTGTGCCAAGAAGGGCTTCCTGATTTCACTCCTGATGGCTTGGCTCTAATTTTAAGACTGTTTGTACCTGTACACTAGCTTTTAGTGAGTTGTGTACATGGACACCCAAATATCTTTGCTCCTCCACTGTTCCTAGTTTCTCACCATTTACAAAATACTCTGATTTGTCTTTTTTAGATCCACAGTGGATGACCACATTGAACTCCCATTTGCCATAGTTTTGTCCACTCACATAATCTGTCTATGTCCCTTTGTAACTTCTGGCTCCCATCTGCACTGCTTACTGTGCCTCCCAAATTAGTGTCATCTGCAAACTTGGATATACAACTCTCTATTGCTTCATTCAAGTTATTTTAAATATGGTGAAAAGCTGAGGCCCCAGTAGAGATCCTTGGGGAACACTGCTCATCACATCCTGAAATCAGAGTACATACCCTTTATCCCTATGCTCTGTCGCCTACCTCCCAATCAATTTCCAACCCATGTCACAAGGTTGCTTCTAATTCCATACACTTTCATTTTTGCTATTAATGTCTTGTGCGGTACCTTCTCAAACGCCTTCTGGAAGTTCATATAGATAACATCCATAGACACTCTCTTTTCTATAATGTAGTGGCCTCCTTAAAAGAAAAATCAACTAGATTAGTCAGACATGACATACCCTTCACAAAACCATGCTGGCTCTCTCTGATCAATTCAAATTTGTCCAAGTGCTCAGTCACTCTGTCCCTAATGACAGATTCTAGTAACTTCCCCTCAATGGATGTTAGACTGACAGGTCTGTAGTTACCTGGTCTCCCACCCTTCTTAAATAATGGGAGGGACATTTGCAATTTTCCAATTCAACGACACAATTCCTGAATCAAGAGAGATTGGAAGATTATGAATAATGCATCTGCAATTTCCTCACCTACTTCTTTTAATATTCTGGGCTGGAAACCATCTGGTCCTGGAGATTTGGCCATCTTAAGTCTCATTATTTTCTCCATTACCATCCCTCATTGTCGCTGGGTCAAAATCCTAGAACTCCCTACCTAACAGCACTGTGGGAGTACCTTCACCACACGGACTGCAGCGATTCAAGGCAGCGGCTCACCACCACCTCCTCAAGGGCAATTAGGGATGGGCAATAAATGCTGGTCTTGCCACATCCCATAAACGAATAAAAAAAAATCCTCCTCTTGATTTATTTTTAGTTTTCCTTGTACCACTGGTATTTTGTCCTCTTGCACTAATGTGAATACAGATGCAAATTACTCATTTAACATCTGCCATTTCCTTATTATTGATTACAGTACCACCTACATCTGTCTTTAATGGGCCCACATTTCCTTTAGCCACTCTCTTTCTCTTAATATATTTATTAAAACTTTTACTGTTAGCCTGGATATCCCTTGCCAGTTTTTTTTCATATTCCTTTTTGCACCTCAATACTTTTTTTGTATCGCTTTGTTGCTTATTTTATTACTTCCTATATTTTTTTCTGAACCTGGAGTATTTATATTATCTTTATCACGTTTTGTAGTCTGACGTTAGCTCTCATTCTTTCCTATTCTTCTCTTTCAGTTATCATTTTTACTATTATTTCTACCCGAACCCTCCCCCGCCTTTATTGGTTTAAAGTTCTTACTACAGCTCTATTTATCCTTTCCGCTAGGACCTTAGTCCCAGTCCAGTTCAGGTGCAGTCCATCCGAGCGGTACAGCTCCTTCCTGTCCCAGTACTGGTGCTAGTGGCCCATGAAATGGAATCCCTCCTTTCCACACCGGTCTTTCAGCCATGCATTTAGATCTGTTTATCCCTATGCCACATAGCACGTGGGTCAGGTAATAATCCTGAGATTACCACCCTCGAGGTCCAGCTTTTTAATTAAGCTCCTAGCTCCTCCTCCCGGTTCCTTCCTGTCATTGGTTCAGATGTGGATCACAATAACTGGTTCTTCACTCTCCATTTCCAATTTTTTTTCCAGCCGCTTCAAGATATCCCTTATCCTGGTGGGCAACACGCCCTTCTGGACTCTCGATTGCAGAGGATACCATCTATCCCCCTGATTATCGAATCCCCTATAATTGCAACCTTTCTATTTTGCTCTCTCTCCCCCCGACCCTTGAACTGTCTCCACGTATTGATAACCCTATAACTAAATGGGAGCAAATGTACAGCATGAAGCATAGATCAATGGATATCTGGGAGTAATTTAAAAAAGCGTTAATGTAAAGGTGGGTTCAGATAATATCAAACACGAGGGCGATAACGGTCATTGATATTTTTTCCCTTTAAATGGAATTCTGTCTTCTCAAGGTTCATAAGCCACAATTTGTTTCTGCCTGTTAAGGTTCTCATGTTGGTGAGGAATGGAAACAAACACAGTACTATTTTCACTGTACCACTGACAGTGGAAAACATAAATGTTGCTGACAATAGTGGCAGGTGTCATTTTATCAGGCTGTGGGTCAGCTGAATGCTTAGCCCCACTGTACAGGTCAGTAAAGTAATTTTCCCATTAGCTGGCCTAGACAGACCTTTTTGAGCAATCATGATGTTTAAACAACAAGCCTGTGCCTGAGCAGTTGTTCATGTGACTGCCGGTGCTGTGTAATCTGACCTGTAATATAAATGAGGTGGATTCTACCTTCTCTGGAACTCCAGTATAACACAAAATCATTTCTACTTGAAGTGACTCGCTAATATTAGATTCTTTAAAAAAAAAAAATGTGTGCACCGAAGCAGTTCTATGCAACTTTTTGTGTCTTGGTGTTTTAGCAGTGATATGTATACAGGAAATATGTGGGGAATTAAAAAAAATACTGCGAACAGGAGGGAATAATCTGACCTGCAGGGGAGGTCTGATCAGGATGCAGTTGCATGTAGTCATCTCACAGCCTTCATTTCAAGCCCTGCTCAGTGGTGTGTTTAACCATCCACGTTTCTCTTTGCTGCTGCCTGGTCAACTCACCACAAGGAATTATTGTGGGGAGGACACCCATTCTCATTTGCTGAGGGGCATCCTTAAATGCAAATATCAGTCAAGATTAGGATTTAATCATTTGTTTGGGGCTGTGGAGGGGGTGCCTCAATGAAGGGGCTACCTGATCGTCTCCTTGTTTTTTTTTAAGATGTCAGCTGTTTAGCATTCGTTTAAATATGTTTCAGTATTTCCGTCATCAAAGTGTATTGAAGAATTTGATATAAAGTTATCTAGATTATTGGTAAAGGAATACTGAAGCTTTGAGATTATTTTAAGCATGTATGATTTAAAAGTGCTATCAATTAATCCACATACCAATATTCAGTCTCTCTTATTTGTAAATTGGCAGGACTTGGTTCCCACTATCGGTATACTGAAGACGCCACATTCTCAGAACTATCCACGACTTTGTGTTACTCTGCATCTAATGTGTGCAGTCATTGCCAATTAAATGCCTAAGAATTTATAAGTCAGTATGGTTTGGTGTCACAGTGAATCATTTCTGTTGCTGCTCTTGACGATACTTACAATCCACGAGAGTCTACTGCAAGAGTCCAAGTGCACATTCTCAAACACCACGGATACCATCATTGACTTAAAAATTGGCCTAACAAAAGGGCTGAAGAGCTTGGCGCCTTTCCGCACAGACACCGTGGAGGAGTGCCATAATAAGTGCTGTACTGACCTACTTATAATAGGTAAGCAATGATTTGAAAAGGTAATTGATATCAGAGTGTAATATATCAGTTCCTACATGCGGTGCAAACTTTCAACGTACGCAGGCATCTTGTTTTTGAAGATCAGTAAGGTGACAAATAGTTCATTGACCAAAATAACTTTTGGATGAGGTAACTGCTAAGAATAATTGAAAACTACCATAAGATCTAGGGTAATAAAAACAGAAAATGCTGGAAATACTCAGCAGGTCAGACAGCATCTGTGGAGAGAGAAACAGAGTTAACGTTTCAGGTCGATGACCCCTCATCAGAACTGGAAAAAGTTAGGGATGTAACCAATGTTTCCTTTTAAGCTGTGCGTGTGCAGCCGTGCAGTAATCTGCACGGTCCCGCGCAGGCTGCTCACACGCTTTTACATTTTAATACCGCACATACGCAGAAATTTAAAGGGACGGCGCATTGAAATAAACAGGCCGCGCACAACAAAGCGCAGCTTAGAGGGGACATTGGATGCAACAGGTTTTAAGCAAGTACAGAGGCAGGGAAAGAGAGGAGGGGAGGAAAGAACAAAAGGGAAGGTCTGTGATAGGGTGGAAGGCAGGAGAGATTAATTGACAAAAGGGATAATGGTGCAAGGCAAAAGGGGTTGGTAATGGGCCAATAAAAGAAACAACAGGTGGGTCTAGAGGAGCTGAAAATGATAAAAGCAGAATCATTACCAGCAACTGCTGACCAAAAAAATGGGAGCAATGGTTATGATCTGAAATTGTTGAACTCAACGTTGAATCCGGAAGACTGTAAAGTGTCTGATTGAAAGTCCTAAGATCTAGGGTGCTGGTTGCACAAGTATGATAATCATACCTGTAACTTTATACTCATCTGTCATAAAACATGTCACGTTGACAGATCAGTGGTTTATAAAGACTCTGCATGATGATGCAACCTATGGATTGGATTTTACAGCAATTGTTGATAAATAGTTAATGATCATTCTTTTTACATTGTTCCTTTCAGGTTAAATGTTGTTATCGGCAAGTCTTCATGTTTAAGTGTCTCTTTAAGTTTATGAAATGTGATAAATGACCAGAGGGATAAATATTGGCCAGGACACTGGGGATAACTCCCCTGCTCTTCTTCGAAATAGTGCCATGGGATCTTTTATGTCCACCTAAGAGAGCAGATGGGAGACTCGGTTTAACGTCTCATCCGAGTATAGAATTATGCACGCTCGAGTACTATCTGTGCCCAGAGAGCAGCAGGGCATGCCACCAAGCCAGAGGGGAAGAACACACAATTATACTTATTCAGACATCTAAGCTGTCCTGAGGGACATTGCGGCAGGATGACCAGATTCCTGGGTGTGGGCGACTCCAAGTTACTCAGAATGATCCCTTTTTGTATAGCCGATACATTTATCTGTGTGCTTTGTGAAAAGTAATGCAGGTCATTCTGAAAATATAAATATACTGTCCCGAAATTTCTGCTCAGTTACGTTGATTTTTTCGTTGTAATTCGGCCAAAGTCAACGTAACTGGCGCAGAAGATTGCGGATTTTAAGTGCAAATTACATTCAGCGCAACTTGAGTTTCCGTGATCTTTTGCACTAGTTTAAAAGAACATTGCGCTAGAAGCAGGCCCCGCCCACAAAACTGGCCGTGCCCAGGATGGGTTAATCACCATTGGGAGTTTCTGCTAATTGCGCTTGTATGCGAGCCTTTGAGGAGGCTCTAAAAATTAAGCTGGTTCTTTTGGGCGCAAGGACATTAAGAACGTTTTAAAAGGTTTTGAATAATTAAAAAAAAATATTTACTAAGAAACCTACCCCAATATAACTAGGAAATGGTTCTGTATATTTTTTTTAAAAGTCATTTTCAGTTATGCTTTGATGTAATCTCTGTTAGAAAATTTAACCTCAAAGTGTAGGTTTTTTACAGCCTCAGTTGGCTTGATATTCTACATGATGCGGAGATGCCGGTGTTGGACTGGGGTGGACAAAATTGAGAGGTCGCACAACACCAGGTTATAGTCCAACAGTTTTATTTGAAATCACAAGTTTTCGGAGCTATCGATCGCCCCTTCCTCAGGTGAAGTACTTCACCTGAGGAAGGGGCGATCGATAGCTCCGAAAGCTTGTGATTTCAAATAAAACTGTTGGACTATAACCTGGTGTTGTGCGACCTCTCAATTTTGATATTCTACCACAGGCTTTGTTTGTTCCACTTGCCTTAATAAAACAGAGTACTGTAGATTTGCTCAAATAATGGAGAAGTCTGATGAATTAAACACTACTCTTTCTGTTTATGTTTGGAAGGAGGAAGCCTGTGCAATTTCATGACATTCGATCCCAGAAAGAAGTTTTCAGTTCCAAATTGCTACCTTTTTTACTGTCCAAACAAAGATGCTTGTCCTCTGATGGATTCAAAGGGATATGTAAGCCGCTTTATAGAAAGAGGTAACTTTTTCATTCATTTTTATAGGCTACCATCTGATTTAAAGTGTTAAACTAAAGCTCAAGATATTTTTGTTTAAACATTATTGTATCTGAATGTCATATCTGCAGCAGAAAGTATTAGTGGTGCAAATCGGCTTTCCTTTTAATACTAATGTTGATATTAATTTACAGATACACAAATGTCATCACAATGAATATGAAAGTTTGGTATGCATGTTCTCCCATTCTATAATCAGTTCTCCCTCGTTAGTTTAGGTGACATGGATCTCTTTGGACCTTGTTCTACTTCTGCATCACAGTTTAGTGGAGGTCGCTCTCGCCATTTTGAAAGTTAATGTTAAAAATAACCAACATCCTGTATTATCTGCAATTCATGGGTGTGAATGATAATTTCACTAAAATTAAATTAAAAAAACTAGGGAGTAAGAGTTCCTTTGGTCTTCTGTTTAGTAACAGTGTAAACATATTGGTTCATCTTTGTTTGTATTTCTAGCAAAATAGGCCGTTCTTGTTATAATTCAGGCTTTCTCCCAGTACTCTTTACTCAGGCACATCACAAAAGACAGCTTCCATGTGAAGGTCCATGACTCTTATGAACTGAAATCTAACCTTTGTGTGTGCAGTGGGATGTTGTGTGTTTCAGTACTAACGATCTACCCTTTTATCACTGGGTTGTACCATAAATAGCATTGGGTGTCCACTGCATGCTCCTGACAGCAGATTTTGTGCTCGGCTGCGCTGGCTCCGCAGATGTGGAATGGGTAGGTGGGAGGGGGGCCGTGGGAGAGGATCAAAAGATTGAGCGAGCAGGCCCTGCATGTGTTTTGCATCAAGTTTTTTCTGCCCACAATTTTCCGGTTGGCTGCATTTCGTGTGCTAGACTACTTACGCACATTTTGTGCCATGGCTTCATTAAGACTCCAGTATTTAAATGAAAACCTGAGGCTATTTCCTCACTTTTGTGCCAGGTTTGCGTTTTTTGCCTTCAAAACCCATTTTGTGTGGGTGAAAAAGCAGCTGCAGGTGCAATGAAGTTCTTAAAAGGGAAACAGGTTTTGGCTGTTTCAATGTTGCAACGTTTACAGTACCTTTTTAGTATTTTCTTTTCAATATTTGACATTTTTATTAATATACTGGTGACAATTTTTTGGGGTGGAACAATTTTTATTCACATCTTACAGTAAGTTTTGTTTTAAATGTCCTGGGGAAAAAAAGGCCATTATTGCCCACTAAACATCAGAAAGTAGACTGTAAGTGAAGTATTTATAGGACTTCAGTGGAGTTCAAATGTATAAAAGTCCTTGAAAAGGAATTCTTCTGGTACCAAGATATACAGATTCCACTGCTGCCAGAACTGGATTTTTCCCCTCATTGGCCTGTATATTCCGATGCCTACGGGTGTGTACGAGCTGTGTACACACCCGTAGGGACCTCGCAAGTGCCAGTTTCAGGCATGCGAAGCGCATGTGCTGAAAACCGGCACTTCCGATCTGTCAAGAATCCTCTCGACAGATCCTGCGCCTGCCCTGAGAAGGGCCTCTGCAGGGGGAGAGTTCCGCTTTCTGCACAACCTCCGCCCGCTGAAAACCTTTAAAAATCTTATGCCTGGTAAAAGCAGGCGTAAGGCCTGTTTTTACCAGCATAAGAGTTAAAAAAGTTTTTTTTAAAAATCACTCATTTATAATTTTAAAAAACTTTTAAAAAAAGGTAAGTTTATTTTTAGCCCCGTAAAAAACTTTAATTTTTTTCAAAAAATTAAATT
The DNA here is from genome assembly GCA_030390025.1 of Squalus acanthias. Classification (NCBI taxonomy): domain Eukaryota; kingdom Metazoa; phylum Chordata; class Chondrichthyes; order Squaliformes; family Squalidae; genus Squalus; species Squalus acanthias. The sequence continues at coordinate 88,341,686 of CM059435.1, forward strand.
TGTTTAAAATATTGAATTTAATGTAATTTTTAAAACGTGATTATTTTTAAAATTTATTTAATGTTTTGATGTCTTTTTTCAGTGATCCCCATTCATACTTTTGACAGGTCTATCTGTCAAAAGTATGAAGGGGGATTCCCTTCTCCCATTGGCTCGCCTGGCCCACGTGATCCCAGGGACGCTTGCGAACTGCATGCGCCCCTGGGATAACCGGGCCTCTGCCCGCGCGCACCAGGAGAGGTCCAGGAGTGGAAGAGTCCGGACCTCGGGAGCCCTCAGGTAAGGGCGTAGATTTTTTTCCCGATAGGAGGCATCCGCACGCAGGAAGCCTCCTATCGGAAATTACGGGCCATTATGTTTCCCCATTGCTTTGCTCAAGGCTCAGCTAAAGGGTCAGGAGGTGTAAGAGGCTTTGGTAGGGAGTGTTTCTGTTACCCAACTCAAGTCATTGCTGTGCTTTAGGAGAACTTTGGGACTATTCTGGTTGCAGCATCAGACGATCTAGATAAATGTGTACTACTAAACCTGGATCGGAGTCATGTTAAAACTGTGCTGATAAAGGAAATGATATCCTAGTGAGTGATATTGCAATGTACATGTGATAAATGGACAATTGAGGTTTGCAAAAACCTTGTTATTTGTTCCCAAATTATGGAACTATCACAAAAAGTCGATTATTTTTCAGGTTGCTGCCTCATTTGCTCCCAGTCAGCACTCTGAACAACGCGTTGTATTGGGAACCCTGGGACTTGAACCTAGAACCATGGGGATGTGAAGTGAATGGAGTAGATCTTGACTTTGTGCGATAGTGTCCTGATTTTTATTTCCATTGGAGTTGGGAGAGATGTAAAATGGGCTGCTGACCGGCTATCACCTGTTTCACACTATCACACAAAGTCAAGATCTACCCAAGCTTGTTTTGTTTCTAACTGCTTTGATTCGTTAGCTTTCAGTGCTCCATTATATTCTGACTGGTGAATGCTGCTTTATCTCGCCTGGATAATGATTGCTCAAATTCTTGCTGGGATCATCTAGTATAGGCATATTTTATTCACAGAAGGTCTCATTTATTTTGTTACGCCAAAAAAAAAGGTAACTGTGCAAACTTGAATATAGGTTCATGCAATCTGCTGAAACATAACACTGGGTTGTACTCATTACAGAGTTACCTGATGTGTTACTGGACTATCAATTCTCAAAATAATTGTAAATAGAGTCGTGCTGCACTTGAATACTGAAAATATCTTCTGAGAGCAGTTGAGGATAACTAAGGTTTCATTGCAGGTTCTCCAAACAAACTGATGTTTTATTTGAATCTACATATGAGGGAAAGGGAGGGAAAAGAGTGCTGAATAATGAGAAAAATCAGCAAAGCCCACCGGGCGCTAACACCACAGGAGAGAACAGTAGTACGTACGACTTTAAATCAGTCCCCAGGGTCATCTACAGCCCCAGAAACTCAGTACAGATCATTCCACTACCACCCAGTAACATGTAAGCGTAAATTTTCCAACTGAAGGCTTCTGACATGAAGCCTCACCTGCCAGGAGCACATATTGAGAAACTGCGCAATTGGAACATTTACCCTGTACACTACGAATGCAATTTAAGTAACCATTACAATTAAAATAACTTACATTTAATAAAAAGAAACATAACTTGTCAAAATCAAAACATATACAGGAAACTCTCGTTTAAACGGCACCTAAATATCCAGAATTCTCTATTAACCGGCAAAATTCATACTCCGAAAACTCCTCTCAAATAACCGGCAATGTTGCCGAGTCCGAGTCTCCCGCGAACGCCGAGTTGGTCAGTGGGGGTAGTTCTCCAAAGTGCCACTACTCGGCTTCCTGGCGCTGTCGGAAGTCCGAACACTGCAATAACAGGAGTCTGATTCTCCCGCGCTGCCGGGAGTCTCTTCTGATCCGCCATTTTACTGTGTGTCTCCCGCGCTGCTGGTAGTCTCTTCTGATCCACCATTTTACTGTGTGTCTCCCGCGCTGCTGGTAGTCTCTTCCTAGCCACCATTGTTCTGTGTGTCTCTCCATCTTTATCGGGAATTATCTCCCCCCATCTTGCATTATGGAATTCCCAAAAGCTGGTCCAAGCAAAAGGAAGAGAGTGGTCTTAACTTTAAAACAGAAAATCGAGATATGCCAACGACTAGAAAGGGGAGAGAAGCGTATCAACATTATGAATGAATTCAAAATCGGTTCGTCAACAATCTACGACATCAAATCGCAGAAGGATAAGCTGCTCAAGTTTTATTCAAGCTCGGAGACATGTAAGAGTGTAGAGAAACGGCGTATGCTTCGTAAGCCTAAGCTTGAAGAGCTGGATACCGTGCTTTATGAATGGTTTTCTCTTAAGCGTTCAGAGGGTGTTCCAATTTCCGGACCCATGCTAATCGAGAAAGCGAAGGATTTCTACGAAAGGATGGAGCTCACTGACAAGTGTGCTTTCTCCGAGGGATGGCTAACGTGCTTCAAGTTACGGCACGGGATACGACGACTCGATATTTCCGGGGAGAAGAAATCAGCTGATCACGACGCCGCAGAAGAATACTGCGATTATTTCAATCGGATTATGCAGCAACATGATTTGTCGCCAGCACAGATATATAATGCCGATGAAACTGGCTTGTTTTGGAGGTTTTTGCCAGAATCAACGCTTGCTGGGGCTAGTGAGGCTAATGCTTCAGGTTACAAGAAAAATAAAGATCGTGTAACCGTGCTAACATGTGCGAACACTGCTGGATCACACCGGGTTAAACTTCTTGTTATTGGGAAGTATAAAAATCCCCGTGCATTTAAAAATGTGAGGCACTTACCTGTTGAGTACAAAGCTCAAAAAAATGCTTGGATGGATAAGGAAATCTTCTCCGATTGGTTCCATCATATTTTTGTTCCATCTGTGAGGTAACATTTCCGTAAAATAGGGAAACCTGAAGATAGCAAATGCATTTTATTGCTTGATAATTGTAGAGCCCATCTGCATGAATCCGAGTTGGTTTCGGGAAATATTTTCACCATTTATTTGCCACCAAATGTAACTTCTCTCATCCAACCCATGGACCAGGGCGTTATCCAAAATCTGAAGTGTCATTACAAGAAAGACTTCCTACGTAAACTGATAAGCCAAGATGACAATATTCACGCATTTCAGAAGGAATACAATATTAAAGATGCCATCTATAATGTTGCATGTTCCTGGAACTTTGTGAAAGGTCACACTCTGAGGCAAGCCAGGCGCAAATTGTGGCCTTCTGTAATGTTTGCTGAAGGTTCTTCTTCAGAGGAGGAATTTCATGGGTTCAATGTTCGTCCCAAGAAGAGTACAATAATGGAAATGGCTGGCATGGTGAAAAATGCAGGCCCAGCAAACCCTCTACGTCACCTCAGTGAAAGTGATATCGAGCAGTGGGTTGATGCAGATAGAGAAGTTGGTGTTGTGCATATGCTAAGTGATGATGAAATAATTGAGAATGTTTTGAATCCAAAGAAAGAAAAGGAAAGTGAGATGGAAAGTGAAGAGGATGATATTTCTGAAGAGAACAAGATTTCTTGGGCTAAAGCTGCAGAAGGATTTTCTTCAATCCTCAAATTTGCTGAAAGGCAGACTTGCTACTCTGCCCAAGAAGTTATGCAACTCCATATTCTGCATTCCACGTTTCTACAGAAAAGGCAAGAGTCCACTAAGCAAACCGACATCCGCAACATGTTTAAGAAAGCTTCCAAAAGAGTCGAAGCAGCGGAAGTGCCTGAAGAATCTGTGGAATCTGTGGAAATGCTTGATCCTGATGACCCAGCTGGCACGGATATTCCTGATGAACCAGCTGACTCGGAATAAGTGTACAGTCAACTACAGTACTGTATACAGTCGTTTATAAGTTTTATTTTACTGTTAAGTAATTAAAGAGTTATGGATTACCCTCAACTGGCAGTACTGTACTTAATCAAGCATCTTCCACCATCCATTTAACACAACATTCTATGTGAGTACCCAAATACTGTATACTGCACATTTCTTGATTTTTTTATTTTTGTTTGTTAAAAATAGCCTCGGTAGATATACCTCTCCGTTATCCGGAACTTTTATTCAACCGGCACCATCCCGGTCCCGTCGGTGCCGGATACCAAAGAGTTTCCTGTATTGGGGATAATTTTCTGTGAACAAGAGGGGGCTGGGGGTGGAGGGCAGGTGAGACTCCCCACTCTCAGGCCGAACTCTGACAATGACCCCATCGAGACCTCAGGATTTGATATGATGTAATTGTTTTTGTATGAATTTGCCAGGGCAAATTGAGGGTTGGAGAGAAGATCTTTACATTCCACCCTTATTGCTTTAATTTTCAAAAACCTTGTTTTTCTCATTCCGTACAGTTTCTTTAGCCTTTTTTTCCTCCATTGCAATCTGATACCAGACTTAAATGGAAATTGTTTTGCTGAGGGCAAAAAATTACATATTCCATTAGATGCATTTTCTTCAACATCTTGGTGATACTGGGATATACAAATGATGATTGTAAGCTATGCATTCTGTAAGCTTCGTGGTTTTACATTTTCAGGGCTCAAAATGCTCACAGATTTTCTTGAGTTATTTGCTAACTTTTGACACAGATCGCACACACAGCAAATGAATGAATTAATTTACTGCTCAGTGCTTGGTTAGTTGGTTGGTTATGATGCAGTAGGATGGAAACCTGAAGTGCTGATTTTGCAAGGCTTTTGCTGCTGAACCTTGCTGGGTCTGAGCGCAGGTTGGGAAATGCCCATTCGCAGAGTGCCACATTTTACAATGCAGAAAATGACCAGGGAAATAGAGGTTGTGCTGGTGGTCAACACAAGCCTCGTTTCAATAGTAAAATTATGTAACTCGGGCGCCACATCAAATTTCACATTCTTCAGGCTGGATCCCAGCACTCGCTCATATATAATGGTGCTTGACCAATGTACTGGCCAGGCCTGCAGAATTTGGATTCTTAAAATTGGTATTGAGTTCAAAAAGTTGCTATAAAATGTGATTTTTTGAAGAAGCACTGATATTTAGTTGCATAATACTTCCTACATTTTTTTGCTTTGGAGGGCGCCATTTTGGCAATAGAGGACTCCCCCCCCCGCCCCCACTCCATAATTTTCTACAATATTGCTGCTGCAATTGAAGTTACACCAATCAAATGCTGGGGATGAGAATTCCTTTGGGGCTTTAATGTATGAAACTTGATGAAATGGATGATTAAATGCTTTCACATGTAATATTAGGTAAAGAATAATTTAACATGGAGAATTCAAACATTAACCTAATTTATATAAAATCCACATGCAGAATAGCTTAATGTAACCTAGATGAATTAGCTTTGAAGTGTTCTGATGACTCATAGCCATAGAGACCCGGTTTGTCCCAAATCTGATGTGTGCTAATCTCAGCAAAGGCAGCTGTAGAGCTGCTCCTGATTGCTATACAGACAACCTTACTGGGAGTGAGTGTGTGGGGATGTCTGGTGGGGACGGAATCAGGCTCAACTGTGATGTACTCCACAGTCGAATAGACTGCAAATGCTCATTGTCAAAGCTCACACATGAATAATGGCCACTTGAGAGAGGTACGAGCGAGTGACTGGCATATATGCAATCACACCACAGTGAGTGAGTCAACACTTTCAAAAGAGAAAACTGGAAACAAAAAAGGCTGTTTCGTTTTAACAAAACTGACATTGATTGCATTTTTAAAAAAATATTCTGACCATGGTTAAATGGTGTTCTACTGAGCGATACAAAGGTCCCAGGTTTGATTGCCACTCGGTGCATGAGTTTGCTGCTTTGAATGATGATACAGTTGGTCTCAACACCAATGCGTCAGGAAGAAGAAAAATCAGAGAGAGTTCCTGCTCCTGATTGCTATCTAACAACCCATGCCAGAAAGTGTGTGTGTCCCTGTCAGGTGAGGGCAGGATTGCTCTTGGCTAATTCGCTTTTCATGGGTGAATATTCTGCCAACGCTCACTGTCTAAGCTCAAACTTGAAGAATAGCTGCACAGGTGAGGTACCCTAGTGCCCATGGAACTATATTTCACCATGAGTTGCCACCTCCAGGAGATGGAGAAAGAAAACTGGAGAGGAGAAAGGTTTTAAAATCTAGATTGTATTCATCTATCACTTTCAATAATGCATGAGAAAATACTTTTTTGAATTACACCTGAACTTCTTTAAATGTTGGGGAAATTCTTAGATAGTTACTATCTTAACAAAACATTCTTGTTGTGATAAGTAACTGTTATTTTTTTCTTCTTTATCTGGCAACAAAATGAAAGTATTTTGCTGCTGGCAGCAACATTCCCGTTGAGCTGCAGGGCTGCGCAGCTGTCTGGAGATCCCGTGCAGGCAGTCCTTTTAATGTGAGATTTTGCGCATACGCGAAATTTTGAATGGGCCGTGAAGCCCGTTAAAGGAACCGCGCACCCAAAAAAAATTAGGGGAACATTGGCTGGCAGTAACCCGAGAAAAGGAACAGAGCAATGGAGTGGAGAGTAGCAGGATTTTTGATTTGCCTTTTGATTTTCCTGTGTTTAAGTATCAGTACAGACTAGTTGGTTACTTTAAAGCCTTTGTCCCCCTCCCTTTCAAATCTGTCATTATCACCCCCTTCTCAAAAAGCCAAGCCTTTACCCCCTCCGTTCTTGCAAACTACCACTCCATCTCCAACCTCTCTTCCCTTTCCAAAGTCCTTGAACGTGTTGTTGTCTCCCAAATCCGTGCCCATCTTTCCCGCAACTCCATGTTTGAACCTCTGCAATCAGGTTTCTGCCCCTGCCACAGCACTGAAACAGCCAGAATCAAAGTCACAAATAACATCCTCTGTGACTGTGGTTCATTATCATTCCTCGTCCTCCTTGACTTGTCTGCAGCCTTTGAAATGGTCAACCGTGCAATCCTCCTCCTCCGCCTCTCCTCCATTGTACAGCTATGTGGAGCTGGCCTCGCTTAGTTCCACTTTTACCTATCCAGTCACAGCCAGAGAATCTCCTGCAATAGCTTCTTTTCCCTCCCGTCCCCCAAGGATCTATGCTTCTCCCCTCTCCTATTTCTCGTCTACATGCTGCCCCTTAGCGACATCATCTGAAGACACGATGTCAGGTTCCACATGTACGCTGACGACACACAGCTCGACCTCTCCACTACCGCTCTCGAACTCTGCACTTCCTCAATGTTGTCAACCTGCTTGTCTGACATCCTGTCTGAGCTGCAATTTCCTCCCATTAAACATTGGGAAGCCATCGTCTTCAGCCCCCACCACAAACTCCGTTGCATCGCCACCGATTCCACAGCCACTTTCTCAGACTTCCCTCCTCTCCTGAAGATGCTGACTCTTGCCCGGATACAGTTCTGTATGCAATGGCAGGCCTCCTGCTCCTCACAAAGGTGGTCATACCATGTGTGGGTCTAGTCTGTGAGTGTTGCGAGCTTAGTTAACCATGAAAGGCATTACAGCCAAAACCAATCTAGATAGTGATCAAGAGCAGGAACCTTAGTTGACTTCACCACCTCTCCCTCCCCGCCCCCAATCAGGCACATTGTCTGAACCCTTACAATGTACGGTGTAGAAACTTGGACAGAGGTGGAATTTTCCAGTCCTGATGCAGAAGTAACGGGATCTCAGAGCTACGCCACAGCTTAACTCTTACCAAATCTGTCGTGGCCAATCTCTCAGGAATTTCTGAGATTAAATATCTAGGCCAGCTTTGCGCGGGGTGCTCACCAAAGATGGAGGATGAGAAATTGCATGAGTCAGCAGTTGAGTGGCCAAATAATGAGGTGAGAAATTGCTTCTGCTTTTCTTAAAGCTTCAAGACTTCTCCGTAACCATTATTTCACATGGGAGTCTTACAGTCTGCAGAAAGAAGAATCTTTTAACCCATCAGTCTTGCATGGGTTTGAACCCAAACCCCAGAGCAGCATGCTAACCCATTGCACCACTCCCTCAAAATTGTCTCTGCAGAATGCAATGTGGGGGAATCTCTAACTGAAACTATAAACTCTTCAATTCATAGAGTTAGCATATTTCAACATCTTGTATCAGAAATACACAAATGTTTCTATTTTTGCACACAGATCTATCAAGTATGAAGGAGTTGGATGAGTCCACAAAAGAAACACATTCTCACAGAGGGGAAGAATCATCAGATGATGGAGTTCCTACTGATCTGCTCAAAAATCATGCTCCGACTCCAATAATCACCATCCAGCCAATGACGACCACTATTCTCCCATTGACCACCATCCACTCAACAAGAACCAGTCAGTCAATGGCACTCACTACTCTCCGAATTACAACAGTTCAGTCAACGACTTCTTCCACCCATTCAACAACACTTTCCACTATTCCAGTGACCACCAGACAGTTACCCATGACCACGACTCTCCCAGTGACCAACAGGAAGTTAACGGCAGCCACCACCCTCCTAACCACTCTCTCATCAACTACCGCCAAGTCAATGACAACTACCATTCTCCCAACCACCCAGGCAATGACCACCACCATCCTTCCAACTACTCAGCCAACAACGACCGCCACCCTCCCAACCACTCTCCCACTCACCACCACCCTCCCAGTCACCACCACCCTCCCAACCACTCTCCCACTCACCACCACTCTCCCACTCACCACCACCCTCCCAGTCACCACCACCCTCCCAACCACTCTCCCACTCACCACCACTCTCCCAGTCACCACCACCCTCCCAACCACTCTCCCACTCACCACCACCCTCCCAACCACTCTCCCAACCACTCTCCCACTCACCACCACTCTCCCAACCACTCTCCCACTCACCACCACCCTCCCAACCACTCTCCCACTCACCACCACCCTCCCAACCACTCTCCCACTCACCACCACCCTCCCACCCACCACCACTCAATCAATGACCACCACCAATCCTCCAACCACCCATTTAACAACTACCACTACTGTCTCAACAACAAAGTTGATACCAAAGATAACTCAGCAATCCACTGTATCCAGGATTCCAGTTGCTAAAACTCCATTCAGTGGGATTACAATTGTATCAAATAACGGAAGTATTAATAAAAAGGACAACGGAGAACTGGACCAAAAACAACATTTGGGAGTTCAGAACCAATCAGCAGGAAAAATGGAAGATTCACAAATGGAAGTTCAGAGTGGACTGATTGCTGCATTATTATTTGGATTGGTATTTTTAATAATAGTGGTGATTGTGATTAGTAAACAAATAGCAGAGTCCTATCATAGAAGGCACTACACTAGAATTGATTACCTAATGAATGGAATGTATATGGATGCATGAACTAACGTCTTCCAGAAGAATGGATCTGTTCCATTATGAACAAACGTGGACTTTGAGGAAAAGCCCAACATGTCAAAAGCATCCGCTATCTTTTTAAAACTGATACATAAATATGGTTTATTTTCTCTTCTGGCTCTCCTCATTGGATGTGGAAAAAGAAGAAATTAATGTAACAGGTCAATTAAATAGAGCACTTTTTTTTTCTTGATTCCCACTAGAAATTTAGCTATTTGTATTGACTTATCTGTGATGTGATGGAATGATCTGCTATATACAAATTTAGTAGAATCTGAATGAATGCAAAACCATACAAATGATAAAATCCTAATGCATCATTTATTAAAAAGTCCCAGTATTTTTTGGTACAAAAAAAAATCGAGATACTGAACAAGTAGGCACAGCACTGATCTTTTTATTGGCATGGTCATGCAGTATTTTCTTGTATCCCAGTGCATGTAGCATGAACTTGTATCCTTGTATCTTGCATCCCTTTGAAAGATTGATGGTGCTCAGCACCAATTTTAAATAGTCATGGGAGAAATTTGGTTTTAGCCCATCTCCCCCTCTTTGTCTTCCTTCTTTCACCTCCCAACCACCCCACCTCACATTTCCATTCCAGTAGTGGGGTCAGTGGATAGTAATCAGGAGTGAGAAGCATAGCTTATTTTTCCTTAGTAGCACAAGATCAATGAGGCAACCTACTGAGATTCAATTTTTTTAATGTAAAAACAATTGTTCATAGGACACCACCAAGATTGCAGAGTGACAGAGAAGAGGTGAATATGAAGTAGTGACGAGGTGATGCCAAGCTTGAGTTTTAATAGGTTAAACATTGCAGGAGGTAGGAAAGACTGACCACGACTCTCCCAGTGAGTTGCATAGGGAGTTCCATAGCATGAGATCCTGGAAAGGAATGAGTCAAAGAAGGAAAACGTGATTAATCTTGATTCCAATACAGTAAAGATGTGTTATTAATTAAGAGGAAGTTATAATTGAATCGGCGAGGTACACAACGGGTGGCTGATCTGTTTCTGTCCATTTTGCGCCCCGCCAAAGTTGAATTTCAGCCCCTTTGTCTTCTGTAGCATAAAATAAATATTTGTAAACATGAAAAATACTTCAGATCCTATCATTTAAATTCTTAATTTATAATGGTGGTGGCATAGAGCAATGGAGTGCAAGTTAAATTTCCTCCCCGCCCCCCCCATTAAGATTCCAATCTGAGTTACTTCATTGTGGGTGGGGAGGCATTGAGCATACACTGGACAACTCCCCACTGCGATGGTCTCAAGGAGATTTCTGCTTGAGCTGCTTTACTAAGAAAAGGCTTTTGTCTCATATTATGAGCATAGTTAATGCACATGGAAAAAATTAGAGCAAGGTATATTATGCCTTTGTGAGGGCTTTTTGTTGCTGCCTGTAATCAATGATCAAACTAAATATAGAAATATGTGAGAGTGAATGTACAAACTGATTAAGAACTTGTATAGCTATTTACTGTAAAGTTTAAGAATTATGTGCTTGTACTTTGTTCTTAACCTTGTCATAATTGAGAGCTTATGTTTTATTATTGAAGCAAAGAAAGCAATATTGAAATAAAAACTATCATAGATAAGGTAACTTAGAAGTTGCAACTATTGTTAAGACATAGTAGTACAAAAGGACAATTGGCCATTTGGCCCATCAAGCCTATCTCTCTAACAGACCATGTACGCCTGTGCTGCTCTGTTGGGTCCTGACCAATTTATTTATCTTCTGATGGAAATTAATAACTAAAATGAAAACTCTGAAGTGTCTCCATGACCCCAAAGAGAAAACTCTGGAGTATGCATTTACTATCTACTTTACTTGACTGGTTACATTCCACAGATGACATTCCCATGGTGCCAGTAGGATCAAAACACTTTAAAAAAAATAAATATAAGGTAATCCCTTTTACCCTTGCATCTATTTTTTTTTTTAAGTTGTGGAAGTTGCTGTTAACTCTTAAGTTATCCATCATCGTGAACGTTCTGGTCCAATCCATGATCACCAGTAAGCCGTATGCTACACTGTTTCATGCTAATGGTGGTGTTGCCCATGTTACTTAGGTCTGGAATTACACTCTTGAGCACTTTTGAGAATCATCTGTTATCATTGCCTTGGACATCTCCAAAGTTTTAATAGAGTCTGGTAGGATGTGTGCTTCTCAACAAATTACCATCATAGAGCCTCCAACAAAGCCATGTTCGTGGTTATGTAGTTTAGTTTCAAAATGCTTTATCCATGCTGTAGTTGATGGCTCGTCCTATGACTTTTTTCATCAACTCAGGAATTCCACATGGCTCTACTCTAGCTCCATCTTCACAGAATTACAACACAAAAACAGGCCATTTGGCCCAATCGGTTCATGTTGGTGATTATACTCTGCACAAGCTATAGTCCTAATCCCGTGTACCCACACTATTCCCATATCCCTTTATCCTACTTTCTTTCAACCACATATATAACATATTCTTAAATGTTGACATGGCCTCTGCTTCAATCACCAACTCTGGTAGTGCATTCCACATACATCCCTCCGTGCAAAAGGTTCCCCTGGTCACTGCAATGATATTATTAACCTCCTCCTTTTAATATTCAACCCTATCCCCTCCTTTATCAATGATTCCACTCGACATTCATCAGCTTCCTTCAGATATGATGCTGTTAGTGTTCACAACTTCCAGTCCTCTTATAGTGCAGTGGTCAAATCACATCATGTTCTCCTTCGTGCTTCATGGGACAATAAAATCATTTTTTTTTTCAATTATTCAGAGACAAAGTTAATTTATATATTTTTGAAAGTCAAACTAATAGCTTCCACCTTTTGATGGCTGTACTCTTAGCCGAGGTGTCAGCCGTGCCTCAGTAACACTCACCTCTGAGTCAGAAGGTTGTGTATTCAAGTCTCAATCCAGGATTTGAGCACTTAATCCAGGATGATGTTTCACTGTAGTACTGAGGGAGCTGTGCACTGTCCAAGATGCTGTATTTCAGATGAGACGTTAAACTGAGCCCCCGTCTGCCCTCTCAGAGGGACATAAAAGATATTTTCGAAGAGAAGCAGGAGAGTTCTCCCTGTGTCATAGCCAATATTAATCTCTCAACCAATATCACTAAGAGTGTTTATCTGGTCATTTATTGAATTGCTGTTTATGGGAATGTGTGCAAATTGTTTGCTGTATTGCTGTACAGTTGCTACACTTCAAAAGGTACTTCAATGTCTATAAAGTGCTTTGGGATGTTCGGAGGTCATACAAGGTGCTAAAATAAATGCATGTTTTTTTTCTTACATCCGCACTGTATTGCGATCAAGAGACCACAGGGCCTCCCACTCTAACTCATTCATTTCCAGCACCTTGAAGCTATGGAACTCTTTAACTTCCTCAATCCTTCCTTCTTGATATTGGACCCTGCATCCTTTTTGTCGGATTCCCGGTGTAACACTGACAAGAGTCCAATGGTAAAGCCGCAAGTTAGACTGGGTCCTAGCCTTCCCTGACAGTTTCTGCAGGACCTTAGGGTGGAGCCTCTACCTCCCCAAAACAAGATCGTAGAAGGAAGTGTGGCCAAAGACATGGATTCCCAGGCCAGGAGTTTCCTCATCCCCAGCCTGGCAAAGCATTGGCAAACCAGTGCACAATGTGAGATGACGTGCACAGGTCTGAACAGCGGATGTAGGGCCCACTTGTGGGTGCATGGCTGGACAAGGGCTGAGCCCTCGAAGATTTAAAAAAACAATTTATCAGCCCCCTTTATAAAGAGGATCGATTGGTACATTTCTGTGATCTTTCTGGAGGTGGAGTGGATGGCTGGCACACACTGCCTCCTACCCCCAAACCCAGCACAGGCTCCCAGAATGCTAAGTCATTTTGGGCAGATGGATGCCCGAGTTGTGCTCGTAATAGTGCAGGTGATCACTACTGTAATTTAAGTCAAGGGACCTCGCCATGACCCTACTAGGAAGCACCTTCTTTTCCCTAAAAGCCCCAACATTCCATTACTGGATTGTTTGTCCCTTCCAACCATCAAAAAACAGAACTACAAGCGAAGAGTGCTGACAGCCAGAAAGAGGTAAGGATTTTATTGGTGGCTAACATTGTGAGGGACAGCGGAGTGCAAGTCTTTGAGTGGCGAGAGATTTTCAGAGCGCAGAGGGCTTTTTTTTTTTTAAGTGTGGAGCTTCTGCTAACCAAGGGGTTTGCGCTGCCTGGGACATGAATTCCGCTTTCAGGTAAGGGCAGGTGAGTATTACAAGACTGGTAAGGATATAATTGTGCAACTGTTTTACATTAGGTAGCTGTTCAGCTTCTGGGGATATGGTCAGACAGCTGAAACCCGATGCATGCACATCCTGTGCCATGTGGGAACCCCAGGACACTTCGTGGGTCCTGGACAACCAAGGTGGTGGAAGCAGATTCAACAGTAACTTGCAAAAGGGAATTGGATATATTCTTGAAAAGGAAAAATTTGCAGGGCTATGGGGAAAGAGCAGGAGAGTGGGACTAATTAGATAAATTAAAGGGTAAGAAATGCAGTGGCGGACATTTAAGGAGATATTTCATAACTCTCAACAAAAATAAAATCTTTCTCACTGGAATATAAGAGAAGGGAGCACCATCTGTGGCTAACTAAGGAAGTAAAGGACGGTATCAAATTGAAAACGAAGGCATACAATGTTGCCAAGATTGTTGGGAGGCCAGAGGATTGGGAAATTTTTAAAACCAGCAAAGGATGACTAAAAAAATAAAGAGGTGAATTATGAGAGTAAACTGGCAAGAAATATTAAAACAGATAGTAAGAGCTTCTACAGGTATATAAAAAGGAAGAGAGTAGCTAAAGTAAACGTTGGTCCCTTAGAGGATGAGACTGGGGAATTAATAATGGGGAACGGGGAAATGGCAGAGACTCTGAATAAATATTTTGTATCTGTCTTCACGGTAGAAGACACTAACAACATCCCAATAATGGATAATCAAGGGGCCACAGGGAGGGGGGAACTAAAGACAATCACTATCACTAAGGAAAAAGTACTTGGTAAAATAATGGGACTAAAAGACGACAAGTCCCCTGAACCAGATGGCCTGCATCCCAGGGTCTTAAAAGAAGTGGCTGCAGAGATAGTGGATACATTAGTTGCAATATACCAAAATTCCCTGGACTCTAGAGAGGTCCCAGCGGATTGGAAAACCGCAAATGTAACACCCCTATTTAAGAAAGGAGGGAGACAAAAAGCAGGAAACTATAGACCAGTTAGCCTAACATCTGTCGTTGGAAAAATGCTGGAGTCCTTCATTAAGGAAACAGTAGCAGGGCATTTAGAAAATCATAATGCAGTCAAGCAGATTCAACATGATTTTATGAAAGGGAAATCATGTTTAACAAATTTGCTGGAGTTCTTTGAGGATGTAACGAGCAGGGTGGACAAAGGTGAACCAGTGGATGTGGTGTATTTGGATTTCCAGAAGGCATTCGATAAGGTGCCACATAAAAGGTTACTGCATAAGATAAGAGCTCACGGAATTGGGGGTAATATATTAGCATGGATAGAGAATTGTCGAACTAACAGAAAACAGAGAGTCGGGATAAATGGGCCATTTTTCGGTTGGCAAATGGTAACTAGTGGGGTGCCACAGGGATCGGTGCTGGGGCCTCAACTATTTACAATCTACGTTAATGACTTGGATGAAGGGACGAAGTGTAATGTAGCCAAGTTTGCGGATGATACAAAGATGGGTGGGAAAGCAAGTTGTGCAGAGGACTCAAAGAATCTGCAAAGGGATATAGACAGGCTAAGTGAGTGGGCAAACATTTGGCAGATGGAGTATAATGTAGGAAAGTGTGAGGTTATCCACTTCGGCAGGAAAAATAAAAAAGCAAATTATTTAAATGGAGAGAGATTACAAAATGCTACAGTTCAGAGGGACCTGAGGGTCCTTGTGCATGAAACACAAAAGGTTAGCATGCAGGTACAGCAAGTAATCAAAAAGGCAAATGGAATGCTGGCCTTTACTGCAAGGGGGTTGGAGTATAAAAGCTGGGAAGTCCTGCTACAACTGTACAGGGTATTGGTGAGACCACACCTTGAGTACTGTGTAGAGTTTTGGTCTCCTTATTTAAGGATATGCTTGCATTGGAGGCAGTTCAGAGATGATTCACTAGGTTAATTCCAGAGATGAGGGGGTTGACTTATGAAGAAAGGTTGAGCCTATACTCATTGGAATTTAGAAGAATGAGAGGTGATCTTATTGAAACATAAAAGATACTGAGGGGGCTCAACAGTGTAGGTGCAGAGAGGATGTTTCCCCTCGTGGGTAAATCTAGAACTTGGGGACACAGTCTCAGAATAAAGGGTCGCCCTTTTAGAACTGAGATGAGGAGGAATTTCTTCTCTCAGGAGGGTCGTAAATCTGTGGAATTCTCTGCCCCAGAGAGCCGTGGAGGCTGGGTCATTAAATACATTTAAGGTGGATAGACAAATTTTTGCAAGATAAGGGAGTGAAGGGTTATGGGGAGCTGGCAGGGAAGTGGCTTTGAGCACTAGATCAGCCATGATCTTATTGAATGGTGGAGCAGGCTCGAGGGGCTGAGTGGCCTATTCCAGCTCCTATTTCTTATAGCTCTTTTAAAGATTCGGCGCAAGCACAATGGGCCTAATGGTCTCATTCTGTGCTGTAAGATTCTATGATTTACATCAGAATCAAAGGCGCATGAGTTTCAGCCCCTTCATGTTTAAGCTTTAAAGCTCAAAATGGTGTTACCAAACCAGTATTTCCTAATTTACCTTGCCTTCTTTTACACTTTTAAACCCTGGTGACATCCTGAATCGTAGGCCTTGACCCTGCACCTTGGTTCTCAACAAAACAAAATTGTAAGATATCTTCCCAGATATTCACCCCCATTGCTTCTTCATCAATGATAATGACAATTACCACCAGGTATTTTTCACTCTTTCCCATATAATCCTCTTCATAAAAGTAAAATGCCTGACTTTTCGAAGATATTTATCAATATCTCTCTCCAGTGGTGAGAGGATTTTCATTTCTTAAAGCTCTTTAACTTCAAAAACTAAAGATGTAGAGCAGACTTACTTCAACTTGACTTTAGTACTGGATAGGGTCGCCAAGTCTGCTTGGATGTATTCCTGGAGGTTTCATCACATGACCTCTCACCTCCAACTGGCCCGCCCCCACACTCCCACCATTGGTTGCCCATTCTCACGGTGCACCGCCTTCCCACACCAGTTGGAAAGCAAACACACTCTTCCATTGCCCGATCGGATGATTCTTGACCGTCAGACAAACAGCCTTTTTTCCTCATTTCCAATATTTTTATGACTAATAAACAAAAACATTCAAAGAAAATGAAGGGAAAAAAAAACACAATTTTGTTTTAACGCTGTATAGTTTTTCTGTTGGGTTGCCTGCAGCCGTGTCCTGGATATTAATCCTCAATTCCTGGAGGGTTGGCAACCCTAGTACTGGATAATGTTAACCAGACTTTGCTCAATAGAGTGTGAAACATTTCAGATATTTTTCTCACAAAGAAAGCAATATGCCTTTCAAGAGATTGTAGAATCCAACAAGCATAAATATTTTATTTTTAAAAAGGCTTGTTTTAATCTAATGCTGCATCTTTATCCAAATGACAAAAACATTCGGAAAGAATGAAATGTTATTGTTGTCACTTGCAGATGTGGTGAGAGGGGGCACTGCATGGTGCCAGGTAAGAAATGTTGAAGCATTTCATCCCACCACAAGGTGGCATACAGACCCAACACAAACATGAACCCTGCTAGAATACTTTAGATGTATTTCAAAAGTGCAGAGAAGTTTTATCAAAAACTTCAGAATGAAGCTAGGTACATTGAGATAATGTGCTGTATTTCCCAGTAATAAATATATGATAGCAGGGTAGTGCTGTAATGCAGCATAATGAATCTCGTATGTATTTTGCCAGAGAGTAGTTGAATGTGGCTTAGTACAATTCCCAATACAGTAAGTTTCTGGTCACAATGGCATTGTCAAGTAGAGAAGCCAAACAGGATCAGTCACTTTGCTGCAGAGGGCAAAGTGGAGGAATCTCACACACTTCTGCCAAACGAATATAGATTGGCACTGGTGGTGACCTGGTACCATTTCCCTCGTCCCATTTCACAGCTGGAGAATGTGGGTGATATGGGGAGACACTCCAAAGATAAAGACAGTCGAAAATTAAATTCACAAAACAAACAACAATGTCTTCATGATGGTGCCTTATCTATTTTCACAAAAGGCAGGAGGGTGCAGCACTTCTGGTTGCCTTTTATAGGTGATTTTTCACTTCTGAAGAAATTTAAATCACAGTGGTGCCTAGCAAAAGCCTCCTTATAAACCAGAAAGTTGTGGGTTTGAGTTCCAACACTGACCATCATATCATCCTACCTTCTTGATTATTTTTAAAAATTTATTTTGGAAAATTAAATAGTTTAATTCGATCTCAGCTGGGTTACTAAAATGAGCTGCTGTGCAATTTGAGGGCTGGGATGAACTGACACTGCTAATTTTGCTGCAAGCACACTCCCACCAGCAATCACGAAGTAGAATTGAACATCTCCGAGTCGCCTGTGGAACAACCCAGCCTCCTGCTGCTTGCTGCCAAGATCCTCTCTTTGGGGATAGAGAAAACCTCAGGAATTAAGAAATATAGCTGTCCATAGAACAAAACTTGCTTAATTTATATAGTGAAATCCACTTACTACATCCTGCTTCATATCCTCATCTACGTCTGACGTTTGGTATAGGCAGGAAGATTATAAAAAGAGGCCTGAATGGCTAAATTTAAGGCAATATGTGATGCGACAGAAGTTAGTACCGTCTGGTTCGTTTAATTATGTTTTTCCCCGTAATTACTTAGGTAATAGAATTCCTAAACTGCAAAAAATTTCCAGGTTGAAGTATGCTTCAACAAAGCTGTATTTAACAGGCTCCATTATATTGCATAAACAACACTTCACTCAGATATCACAGAGAATTTTTACTGATTTTCACATCTGATTTTAATATTCACATCGTCACGTTAAGCATTTTATTT
Organism: Squalus acanthias; assembly: GCA_030390025.1. Classification (NCBI taxonomy): domain Eukaryota; kingdom Metazoa; phylum Chordata; class Chondrichthyes; order Squaliformes; family Squalidae; genus Squalus; species Squalus acanthias. The sequence continues at coordinate 88,360,107 of CM059435.1, forward strand.
TTAAATCTTCAGATGTCGTCTGTACTTAATTTTGTGTTCTGCTTTTCCGGGTTTGTGTAATTTGGTGTGGTTCTTAGACTGAATGGAGATACTGTAGTAGAAAGTTTAACCATACATCTGCTGGTTATGTGTGTACTGAATTCAAAATCCTTGTCCTTGTATGGGCTTACCCAACCTACCTCTGCAACCTCGACCATCCCCATGTCGCAGCTCGTGCTCCTCCTGTGCACCCCCACCACTCCTCCATCAGTGGCAGAATTTCCAGCTATCTCAGGCTACTCTCTGCAACTCCCTCCCCAAATCCCTTTGTTTTGCTACCCCTCTCTACCTTTTCAAATGTGCTCATCACCTCTCCTAACTCCTCTATCATTCGGTGTCTGTCCTCTCCTACATGAAGCACCTAGGGGAATTAATTATATTTTAAAGTCACTAACATCAGGAGACTAAACCCATCATCTTTGCCTGCTCCATCACCCCCTGGAATAACTCCACTTCCTTTGCATCAATTCCATCCCTTCCCGGACTACACTTTCAGACTGAACCAAACCATTCACAATCTTGATTTCCCATTTGACCCCAACCTAAACTTCAAACCTCCCATCCTATCCATCATCAAGACTTGCTTCCATTTCCACAACGCTGCCCACCTCCACTCCACTTCAGCTCCTTTGCAGCCGAAACCCTTAAACATGCCTTTGTCACCTCTAGACTAGAGTGCTCAATGCTCTCCTCTCTGGCTTCCTATCCTCCACTTTTCCAAATCTCTGCTGCAAGTATCCTGTCCCACTTGCCCATCATTCCCCATTCCCACTGACATACGTTAACTCTCCATCCCTGGCAGATTCAGTTCAAAATACTTGTCCTCATACATAATTCTCTCCATGGTCTTGCCCCACCCATTCCCTGCAATCTCCGAGAACCCGATACACCCTCCCAAGTACTCTCTTCCTCTGACTCCAGCCATCTCTACATCTCCCCCTATTGGTGGCAAAGCCTTCAGCAACCTTGGTCCCATTCTTTTCTCTCTCCACCTTTAAAAAATCTCTTCTAAAGCCAACTCTTCAACCTAGCTTTTACTTTTTCTTTCCTGGATTAGCATCCATTTTCTTTATTTGTGAAGCATTGAGACTTTTTTTTTTTTAAAAGAAAGAACATTCCCAAAGCACTTCACAGCCAATGAAGTACATTTGAAGTGTAGTCACTGTTGTAATGTAGATTAGCACACAGCAAGCTCCCACAAACAGCAATGAGATAAATGACCAGATAATGGGGGGTGACTTTTATCTCGCTGCTGCCTTGATGAATAGGGTGGTAGTGGGACAGACATTTATTGAAAAGGTGGTGCTAATTTTGCACCCAAGGCCTACCTAATGCGAATTTCTAACAGGCATTGATTTAGCTGGCCAGCGTTCCCACCTGAAACAGGTGTGAGTTTAGTATTCAAATACAAATCGGGGTCCTGTACTGGTTTCCTATCCAAAAGCCATAACTGATAGTGGTTTTTGGATACTTAGAGAACATTTACAAGTGTGAAGCCATCCACTTTGGACCCAAGAAAGATAAATCAGAGTATTTTCTGAATGGTGAAAAATTAGGTACTATAGAGGAGCAAAAGAGATTTGAGAGTCCAAGTACACCAATCAATTAAAGCTAGTAGACAGGTACAAAAAGCAATCAAGAAAGGTTAATGGAATGCTGGCCTTTATCTCAAGGGGGCTGGAATACAAAGGGGAGGAGGTTATACTGCAGTTGTAAAGAGGTTTTGTCAGACCCCATCTGGAGTATTGGCCTCAGTTTTGGGCACCACACCTCAGGCACGATATATAGGACTTGAACGTAAAAGCTAGGTTGCAGATTCACCAGAATGATACCGGGGCTGAGAGGGTTAAATTATGAGGACTGATTGCATCTGACGAAAGGTCTTCGACCTGAAATGCTAACTCTGTTTCTCTCTCCACGGATGCTGCCTGGCCTGCTGAGCCTTTCCAGCGTTTTCTGTTGTTATTTCGGATTTCCAGCATCCGCAGTATTTTGCTACTGCATAAACTTGGTTTGTTTTCCCTTGAGAATAGAAGATTGAGGGGCAATCTGATCGCGGTGTTTAAAATGTTAAATGGATTCGATAGGGTAGATACAGAGAAATATTTCCTCTGGTGGGGGAATCAAAACGAGGGGACATAATCTTAAAATTTGAGCTAGGCCATTCAGGAGTGAAATCCGGTAAAACTTCTTCACACAAAGGGTAGTAGAAATTTGGAACTCTCTCCCCCAAAAAGCTGTGGATGCTTGGATAATTAGAGCTTTCAAGACTGAGATCGATAGATTTTTGTTAGGCAAGGTTATCAAGGGATATGGAGCAAAGGCGGGAAAATGGAGTTGCGGTACAAATCAATTACAATCTAAGTGAATGGCGGAGAAAGCTAGAGGGATTGAATGGCCTGTTCCTAATGTTAGAGATAGGCAGGGGGAGGCCAAGGAGGGATTGGATCACAAGGATGAGAATTTTAAATTCAAGGCGTAGCTGGACCAGGAGCCAAAGTAGGTACATCGAGTTACATCCAGTCTATAGCACAGAAACAGGCCATTTGGCCCAACTGGTCTATGCCAGCGTTTATGCTCCACACGAGCCTCTGCCCACCCCTCTTCATCTAACTCTATTAGCATAACCTTCTATTCTTTTCTAGCTTCCCCTTAAATGCATCTATGCCATTTGCCTCAACCACTCCTTGTGGTAGCACGTTCCACATTCTTCCCACTCTTTGGGTAAAGAAGTTTCTCCTGAATTCCCTATTGGATTTATTAGTGACTATCTTATATTTATGGCCCCTAATTTTTGAATCCCCTACAAGTTGAAACATCTTCTCTATGTATACCCTAACAAACCCCTTCATCATTTTAAAGACCTCTATCAGGTCACCTCTCAGCCATCTCTTTCTAGAGAAAAGAGCCCCAGCATGTTCAATCTTTCCTGATAGTTATAACCTCTCAATTCTGGTATCATCCTTGTAGAACCAATGGTTCTATATCCTTTTTATAATATGAAGATCAGAACTGTTCACAGTACTCCAAGTGTGGGCCAACCAAGGTTCTATACAAGTTTAACATGACTTCCCCGCTTTTCAATTCTATCCCTCTAGAAATAAATCCCAGTGCTTGGTTTGCTTTTTTTTTTAAATGGCCTCATTAACCTGTGTCACTACTTTTATTGATTTGTGTATCTGTACCACTAGATCCCTTTGCTCCTCTACCCCATTTAGACTCTTATTAGCCAAGCAGCATGTAGCCTCCTTATTCTTCCTACCTCACACTTATTTATATTTATACCCATTCTGTAAGTTTATTAATGCCTTCTTGCATTTTGTCACAATCTTCCTTTGTATTAACTGCACCCCCCAATTTGGTGTCGTCAGGCAAATTTAGAAATTGTACTTCTGATTCCAGAGTGCAAATCGTTAATGTAGATTGTGAACAGTGGTCCCAGCACTGATCCCTGTGGAACACCACTTCCCACATTTTGCCAGTCTGAGTAGCTGCCCTTAACCCCTACCGTTTTCTGTTTTGTAGCCAGCTTGCTATCCATTCTGCTACCTCTCCCAACTCCACATGCTCTGACCTTAGTCATGGGTTTACTATACGGTACCTTATCGAAGGTATGGGAGCATAGGGGCGAGGGGTGAACGAGACTTGGTACAAGTTATGATATAGGCAGCAGTTTTGGATTAACGTAAGTTTATAAACCAGTGATTTATAAAGATTTAGCATAACTTCCTTACTTTTATACTTGATGCCTCTATTTATAAAGCCAAGGATCCCGTATGCTTGGATGTGTTACAAGGCTGTAAAGCAATCAAGTCGTTCAAAAGATTCAATAAATGACCAGAGTTAATCATCTCAACTCTGGATATTGTGTTTTAGCTTCAATCACACGATGCAGACCAACTATCATTAGTTATAACCTATACAATAGTTTACACAATTAGTTCTGTATTTGAAAATTTTAAATTAAATCACTTGCAGTATTGTTAATCTTTGGAGTCGGTGACAATTTCTGGGGATGTTATGCAGCAAGAGTGACAATATTTCAGAATTTTATTTCCCAGTTTTTCTCCCTATTGCTGCTGAAGCGCCAATTCTTCCTCAAGTACAGTTCCAAAACCACCACCACCAGCCCTCCTGCACCTTGTCCAAGTGACCATTCTTCATGTGTTAGTGGGTTATTCAAACATGCATGGCACAACTGCTGAACCCAATTCCGTTCTTGCCCGAAGATATGAGGAGCAATTGCTGCACCCCAACTGTCACATTGTCTAAGATCAGCTATCTCAGCACAGAGCAAGAATTAAACCTGGAACCTTCTGATCTAAAATGCTAATGTGGGGAAATGTGAGGTTATTCACTTTGGTAGGAAGAATAGAAAAACATAATATTTTTTAAATGGTGAGAAACTTTCAAATGTTGGTGTTCAGAGAGATTTGGGTGTCCTCGTGCAAGAAACACAGAAAGCTAGCATGCAGGTACAGCAAGCAATAAGGAAGGCAAATGGCATGTTGGCCTTTATTGCAAGGGGGTTGGAGTATATGTTGGTGAAAAATGAATTCACTCGAGTCTGTCTCAAAGCAGAAGATCACAGTTTATTTAACAGAGCGCAGTGGGAGAAGAGTCATAGACTCCGCGGTCTAGTGAATTCACTTCTCGCCGTTACAGTGGTATCGAAACTTCTTTTATACATTATAGGGTCGGTTACGTAATTCATTACATCACCCAATCACGTTCCCCCAGCAACAGACTTCTAATTATAAACTGCCCTTTTACTTCCCTATCGAAACTATAAACATCGGGCTTCACACGTACGCATGTTGACCACAGACATTACTCATCGCACTGTTTCAGGTTGACCATTCTGTCTTTACGAATTTACTTTAACTTTCACATTGCTGTTTTAACTTACATTCTTTAACTTTTACATTCTTTAAGTCCTATAATTTTTACTCTAACAGTATAAGAGTAAGGAAGTCTTGCTACAATTGTACAGGGCCTTGGTGAGACCACACCTGGAGTACTGTGCACAGTTTTGGTCTCCTTATCTAAGGAAGGATATACTTGCCTTGGAGGCGGTGCAACGAAGGTTCACTAGATTGATTCCTGGGATGAGAGGGCTGTCCTATGGTGAGAGATTGTGTAGAATGGGCCTATACTCTCTGGAGTTTAGAAGAATGAGAGGTGATCTCATTGAAACATACAAGATTCTGAAGGGGATTGACAGGGTAGATGCTGAGAGGTTGTTTCCCCCTGGCTGGAGTGTCTAGAACTAGGGGGCATAGTCTCAGGATAAGGGGTCGGCCATTTAAGACTGAGATGAGGAGGAATTTCTTCACTTGGAGGGTTGTGAATCTTTGAAATTCTCTGCCCCAGAGGGCTGTGAATGCTGAGTCTTTGAGTATATTCAAGGCTGAGATAGATAGATTTTTGGACTCGAGGGGAATCAAGGGATATGGAGATTGGGCAGGAAAGTGGAGTTGAGGTCGATGATCAGCCATGATCTTATTGAATAGCGGAGTAGGCTCGAGGGGCCATATGGCTTACTCCTGCTCTTATGCTTATTTTTAGATCATGCATTGCATTTGCCCATATGCCACTGGGAAATAACAGCAGATCTTATAATACAAGAACCACGTGACAGAATAAGAGAGCTTTGCTGAGATTGATACTTTATCAGGATTAAATTGATAATCCTGATAAAGTATCATTTTCAGTAATGTGCTCTGCTGTTAATTGTAATAGATTTGCCTTTATTTTATCAAGACCATAACATATCGGCTAGCTTTTTCACCCATTCACAGTCAATGGGCATAAAATCTCGTCCTGGAGAGCAAGAATGAGAAAAAAGCTGTAGGGTTGTGAACTGTAGTTGTTCAATCGTTCATATGAAAATTAAACTATTATAACTCAGTATTCCTGCCTGCAGTACTCAGAAGTTACGGAAGAGGTTTTCAGGAGGAAGGAGAGAATGGTGCCTCTCTGAAGGGGAGGAGTGGGAACAACTGTATAAACATCTTCAAATGGGGGGAGGGAGGAAGTTATTTACAAGTAGAAATTTGAACAAAACTTGAGAACCACGGAGATCTTTGAGATCTCTGCCATAACCAGGATCACTGGAAAATTAAAATTTAGCAATAGAGGGTATCAATATATTATCCAACAATTTATCTGCAAGAAATGAATAGAAATCACTACAGTATTCCATAATTTTCCAGTGGTCCATAACTTCTGGGTCTTTCTCACGGTTACCTTCTATGTACAAGGTACAAATTAATCAGCTGAATGTTTAAACACAATCTTTCTACTGAAGGTATTGCCAAAAGGTTGATTTCACCCAGCTTCGTTATTACACACTTGTCAAGCCTCGATGATATCTTGACAAAATGAGGACCATGATTGATGGGCCCACCAAGACTTTGTGACCCCACAGCAAGAAGAGGACATAGTCACAAGCGTACCCATTCCCTAGACAGATTCTTTGTGATTAGAAAAGCAACTGTCAGATGTCAAGGCCAATCCTGGAGTGTTGTACTAGGAGCAGAAGGAAGGAGACTGGCATCAGCAACTGGCTGTGTACTATAATTGGCTAAAGCGGTGCTTTTTTCCCCTCCCTGCACAGAAGACGGTTCAATAGTACAAAGACTGTTCAGATATGTGAGGTCCACTAGATGGGAAATGGTAAAAATAGGGCCATCTCTCCAAACACTGAGGAAAACTGTTCCAAAATACAATCCTATATTTTTTCAATACAAAAATCTCCCTTAAACCTACAAAGCTGTTGCTAATCATGTAACAAGAGGAGAAACAGCTGGAACATAATCTTAACATTATTGGTGAAAACATTGAACAGTATTGGTAATTCTTCAATTACATAATGTTGAGACTGACAACATATATAATTAAGTGGATCATAAAATCAGAAAGCTAATGGAAATCAGTCTCACACCATAAACCATGAGTACAAATATACAAAAAGGGTCACAAAAGACCACCAGCATCAAGCTCTCCCATCCAGTAGATGGTGTAACTTTACATACTGTCTGTCCTTCCACTCCGTTGTAATAATGGACAAGAGTAAAAAGTCAAAAATTATATATCTGCTTTTGTGGTTCTAGTACCAAGGAATGTTAGAAAAAAAAGAGTACAAAACATCAATACAATGAAACACTTGCTTCTTTTGCATTTTGGAAGATTCCCTCCCACACACAAGATGATGTCTTCTACTGACCTGACCTTTAACGGTTAGATCAGCAGACCAAACTGTGGTGAAATATACAAATAAATGGAAAGAAATCAATCTGAAAGCCAAAATGTTATATATGCAAGTGGTTTATATAACCAAGCACAATCAATTAAGTGTATTATCTTTACGTAATTTAAAAAAAAAAATCATGCCTTAAGACTTATGAATATAATATATTGTCTAAGCTTCATGCAATTGCATGGGAACAACTGTATGAAGAGGAGGGTGGAGGTAATAATAATTAATAATAATGTATAGCAGAGGAATTCTGCATATACCGCAGCATATCAGATGTACTTTGGTTGAAATATTTTCACAGCTGAACTCTATGGATCAAAAAAAGTGCAACACATATATAACTTTTAAAAAACATGTAAATTACAGTGGGATTTTGAAATCAGCAAACAAATTAATAAATAAAAGCAATCTGTCAGAAGCATCCTGCAGTCTATAATATTTTGCACACAATTCTTTGCAGTTCAAAACCATATACTTTCTTTTTAAAGTGAGGTTACATTGCTGCTGAAGAGGTTTATCAAAATTTGCGAAAAGAACATAAAGCTATAAAGAGGGTAGAAGATCTAAAGATAAGGGTGGTAAGATTATAATATTGAGGATCCAAGGAAATATTGGTTCAGAAAGAAAGGTTAGAAAGCATTCTTTAATGCGTGTTTTCCCAGGAGGAGGTTGATGGGCATCACTTAAAAATAGTAAAAATATTTGTACATAAAAGCGCAAAATCAATGTTGGGATCTTCTGTTCACAAAGATAGTTACAATGTTCTTAAATTTCAGTGAAAAGCCATGTGTATGTATATTTGTTGAAGACCTTTTTCTGACGAGATAACGACTGAATCACTAAATCACGCACAAAGATTGTAGCTTTGGAAGAATTAAGGAAATTTAGATTCAGATTTTATAATACAGTTGGTAAAATTGAAATAAAAGTAAGCAAACTCTCTGATATGAACAACTTCAATGATCAATAAAGAATAGCAAATTAAAACAACTTACTGCTCTTCCAAAGATGCGCTGGTGATCTCTAAATATATGATCTGATATAAAGGAACATTTTGGAGCCAGAATTGCCATTATTGTGTTTCTACAAACAACAATCTGCCAAATATAAATATATGATTTAAAAATAAATTAATTGAAAGCCTCTGGTAGTCTTCCAGGGCTGCCATTTGTGTTTCCCAGCAGCATGCGGTATTATGACAGATGGGATTGGCTCATTGCTGTATTTGTCATACCAGAAGTGGGAATGGCTGACTTAGAAAACAAATTTTATTAATAAAAATACTATCCAACATATTGTATATATTAATTTGAGAACCATTACATTTAATCAAAATAAAGTGTACAGTTCAATCAATGCAATCATGGACAAAGATATTGATATATACCTATTACTCCTATAAATATTTTCAACGTGACACACAATTGCTGCTATTTTATAATCAGAGTATATTACCCTTGCACTGGCCACTGGAATCCCATAGCTTGCTGAAAATACGTTGATTTTAGTTCAACTGTCATTTTTTCCCCACAGTAACTTATATTTCTGATGTCCAAAATAAGGTTTGAGACTTTAGAGAACAAGAGGGAGAAGGAACAGTGAGAAGTAGGGGGCGGGGAGAAGTAGGGGGAGGGCGAACGGGGGGGCCACGGGGGGAGGGGGGAACATGGGGGGACGGGGGGAGGGAGAACATGGGGGGGAGGGAGAACATGGGGGGAGGGGGGCAGGGAGAATATGGGGGGGCTGGGGGCGGGAGAACATGGGGGAGGGAGGAGGGAGAACATGGGGGGAGGGGGGAGGGAGAACATGGGGCGGAGGGGGGAGG